>JAWPHD010000529.1:0-444772 GCA_037043455.1 Cyrtodaria siliqua | reverse complement strand
ATGGTTTTTAGATACATATGTGTTATTGCTTGAAATAGAGCTCTATGTGAATAGCTTATCATGTTAATCCTTTATTTTCTGGCCAGTTACACGTTCTCTGCACAGAATGGCATTTTGGGAGCCGGACCCCTTGTTAATATGTATACTTAGTAATATGGGTTTTCGATATTTGGGGTTTTAGGACTCTATACCAAACCATTTAAACACCATCCCAACACCGTGCCGACCCCCTGTGTATCAAGCTATGTAAGAATAGACCAAAACAACACAGAAATTTATATGTAAAAATAACCATAAAAAAATCCCTCTTTCAGAATAATCCCCATTCAAAATGTTGTTCGTCCTAAAATCATCTATATATAACCACATAGGGCCATCCTTCAAAAATTGTTGGTTTGCAGTGCTCCGACCCAGAATTTTTGAGGTGGGTAGGTAGGTAGGTGAATTTTTTTTTCCTGCTTTAAATGGTTGATTACCATCTATATATGTTAAAAAACATAAAACAGTTTAAATCCTCACCCTCCAAGGCACTAAAACTAGGTTCACTATACACAAGGCAACATTAAACAACACCATGAAGATGTTTGTATAAAAGACAATGACTTCTTTAAACATTTTTAATATTGTTAATTTCATAATTATATTCTCTAAAAATGCCTTCCAAAAAGACGGGGTGTTACTTAAAGCTGATATCCCGCCAACAACAGGGAAATTGTACAGAAAAATGTAGGCTACACCGTTTCTAAGCCTAGTACTGATGTAACTTACATATATCTGCTACCATGTTATACTTTGTATAAATTTGTATCCTCACAGGCTTTATAGCCTATTGGAAATTTGAAAAAAGGATCTATCTATATGTTGCGAATCTGAACTCTTTTACTACAATAGCAACGCCTTAACTGGCCAGGAAAAACATCAACCTATTTAACAGACGCGTGTGTGAAAAACACTACATACATGTACATGGGTTAAATCAGGCATAACAACTTGATCCTGAGATTGACAAAGTTTTTAACTCAAGCGGACGTTTTGCAGCCATTTTGACAAGAGTTTCATCTTTTGTTATTATACTGCTCCCTCGATAATCCTGTTTACCAAATTATCTATGACTATCAAGTGCCTTCTTAAAATAATTTCATAATTACTTTCCAATCTTCAATCAACACTCGTCGAAATTGTTTTCATATTGATCAATATTAGATCGACTTCGTCAATTAAATCGCCGCTATATACAGTTTTATGCGGTCACTTATTCAATCAATCAATTACCTAATCAATCAAGAGTAATTATTGCCAGTCATCCTAAAACTGTGAAATTTGACGACTGTTTATTCCAAATATGCCGTGTAGGATGCGAGTAATTACCTTGACAGGCTGGTTATCGGGTTTTCCCACTTCGACTCGTGCATTATGCAACATCGAGGGGGAACCAGTCTCGTTTATATGAACCGCAAAGAAAAAATCTACCGGAAATGATCGAGAAAAAATAAATCGGCGCCATGAAACCCCAAAAAAAAGTTTTGAGTCGCGGCCATTTGTACGAGTCGGTCGCGCACTGCAAACCAAAAAATTTGTAAGGACGGCCTAGAGTTCTATTTTTAGTCAATGTTTTCTATTACAATGTGGGGTTTACATTTGAAATAACAGCGAGATCTTAACAAAATTGTATGAATCGCTTTGGTTTTCATCGTAGCATCGCTGTAGTCTGATCATCTGCGACGCTTGCTTGTTTTCAAGACAAACGTCTAAAATAGTTCTCCTAAACAATGTTTGACATTTGTTGAGATTCTGGTATCATTTCTGATTTGTATTAACAATTAAGCGTCGAAGATGATCAAGACTAAGCATCGCTGGAGTTCATGCGATAGTCATAGGTAGTCGGCAAATCCCGTCATTCTTCGGGATCATTATTCCACGTGGTGTTTGAGATGTTGGGAATGCGTGATTTTATGACTTTACAACAATCGTGATCAACTTACAAAAGTACGTTATCAAAAACAGATTGTTTATAGTTTCGCACTGAAAAAAAATATCTACAAGCAGCAAAATCATAACAAATAACTTTAAGAAGACAAATAATGCAACACCAGATAGTGAAACTGAAAACATAAAAAAAAAGTTAAAAATTTAAGAAATCATAAATTAAAATGATTAAAAATTACCGTTGCCCTCTACTGTTTTTCACTTCTTTAAATGTTGTTCGGACACGAAATTGCATACCTGTTTTTGACCTATGAACTGCAAGTGTGACCTTGACCTTTGAGGTACGGACCTGGGTTTTGCGGGGGACACATCGTCTTGTTATGGTGATCACTTGTGCCAAGTAATTTAAAAATTCCTGCAGGGGTTGTGACGTTACGGTCTGGACACGAAATTACGTACCTGTTTTTTACCTATAAACTTCCAAGTGTAACCTTGACCTTTGAGGTACGGATCTGGGTTTTGCGCGCGACACATCATCTTGTTATGGTGATCATTTGTGCCAAGTTATTTAAAAATCCCTGCAGGGGCTGTGACATTACAGTTCGGACACGAAATTGCGTACGTGTTTTTGACCTATGAACTTCAAGTGTGACCTTGACCTTTGAGGTACGGACCTGGGTTTTGCGGGGGACACATCGTCTTGTTATGGTGATCACTTGTGCCAAGTTATTTAAAATTCCCTGTAGGGGTTGTGACGTTACGGTCCGGACACGAAAGTGCGTACCTGTTTTTGACCTATGAACTTCAAGTGTGACCTTGACCTTTGAAGTACCGACCTGGGATTTGCGGGGGACACATCGTCTTGTTATGGTGATCACTTGTGCCAAGTTATTTAAAAAATCCCTGCATTCGGGGGCATAAAAATTCAAGCCGACCCCGTCCGTAATGGATTCCGGAATATACCGTCTCCCTGTAAGGCAGGCGCTTGATTGAGTTGATAGATATCAGGGTTCTCAATAGACGCGTACACACGCGTTTTGACGCATGGAAATTCAATTTGACCCAATTCTGACGCAGCTAATTTACCACCAGTGCGTTTTTATGACACGCGTGTATTTGCTTCCAAGCATCATCAATACAATACACATGTACCTATTTTCGATAGCCAAACATCACAATAATGAGCACGCGCTGCATAACAGTGATTGACCCCTTGGCTGACGACCTTGATCGCCTCTCGAACAATCAAATTCGCTGCTGTCACAGCTTGTGGCACAGAGGCGGAAATAACCTGTCTATAAATGGTGTCACTGTGTAATCTAATCGCTGCTATTGTGTTAATAATTTAACGATTATCTTTGAAGTTTATGATGCTTTTTGAGGGTGGAGACTATTATGACCTCATTGGATTAACTGTTTAATTGATTGCTACCGGCTTCTGATTGATTACCGGTTAATTAGACCGAACTGAAATAAAACAAATGTTAGCGGTCAAACGTGAAAAATATAAAAATCGGCAAAAATAAAATTGACTTTATTTGTGTTTGTTGACGTTGTTTTTTATTTGTGTTTGTTAATTTTGTTTTACGCACGTTTTAAAGAACAAAGAAATATAATTTTAATGAGGATAATTTAAATATTTTTAAATCGGCGAAATGTACATAAACAGCGCGTATTTTAACCTGCGATATCGTTCAGTCAAAACTTACCGGACATTACGCATTGTTATATTTTGTGTCGACATACTATTTTTTGTGCTGTCGAGTAACGGACTTAATAAATTTATGTATGTTCAAAATTTATGTATGTTCAATACACAAATGGCGCGAAGTATATTTTCATTTATGTCATCGCAGTCTACGAAACGGCCTGTGTGTTGGGGATGCACTGTCTGAGGTAGTCTCATTTATTTGACGCCTTCGAGTGCCTTTTTTTTTTTTTACATACGGACGTTTATAGATGCACCCTAGGTTCAGTCTGACCCCGAAGAAGCAGAAAATAAGAGAGCTAGTGTTATAATAACACCAATAACTTATAATATATAATATCACCAATAACTTATAATTTTAACAGATGTGGACCCCAACTTATTAAACAGCCTTTCATAACTTTGAATCTTTGACATAATGACACATTATTGTAAAATGGAATAGTAGTTTTTTAAGTTCAAATGCATATCCTTGCACACCGTTCTTGGCAATAAAATATTTACAGAATTCACAAAAATTAAAGTTATTAAAGGATGTTTTATAAAACGGCGCTTCGACTTGTTTGATTTATATTTGACCTTTGACATTTCAATGTAATGTAATATACATAGTGATATAGAACATGTGTAATATACATAGTGATATAGAACATGTGTAATATAATAGTGATATAGAACACAAGACGAGGCAGGAATTGTCCGGCACCAGTTTCAGCACCATTTATTAAGGTTATACAAAATATGTCACAAAGTAGGTGATATTAAAGAGTGTGAACTTGCTCTATATCACGAGGAGTTTTATTGTCGGATAAAAAAATAATAATAAAAAAATCCCTACCTACCCTACTAAATTGGCAATAAAAAGTAAAACCAAAAAAAAAAGATTTCACCTACCTACCTACCCTATCTTTTTTTTCTCAATGTAACAGGAAACAAACCTATTATTTTATTTGGCCTTATTAGATTTTTTCAAAATCGCGAAACTTTTTTAATTTGTGTCACATAAAAGCAAAATGTCTGTGTTCCAATCAATCCATTTCAAGACGTAACTAATGGATTGTTTTTTTATGATCAAACCCCATCCATACAAGCTCACAAATTATTCAACCCCACTATTTGCACCAAAATTTGGAAGAAACAAAGAAAAATGTATACCTGATCCAATCGCTGAGTATTTTACCCATGCACCATTAAAGAGGTATATAAAAAAATCCGAAAAGAACGAGTGTGAAATTAGTTTCCAGCCTTTTATATAAACATATATTACAATTTCTTCTTCTCTCTATCGAGTGTGAAATTAGTTTCCAGCCTTTTAAATATACATATATTACAATTTCTTCTTCTCTCTATCCCTCCCCTGTGATTTTGGCCAACTAAATGGTGTCACAAAAAGGAGTTACCTCCCCTGTTGGTTCATGCTATTACCATTTTTTAAACCATTTTGAATGACCCAGGGTCCTCAATTGACCCATACCTTGGGTCAAGGCATATGATAATTCTGTTTGACCCTATTCTGACACACCAAATGTAAAACCCGTGCGTTTTGGTGATTTTTATGCACATAAATGTTCAACCAAAATATCCATTACCCCACCCACCTTAATTATAAGTGCAGGCAAAAACATTGTATTTTAATGACACAAAAGACTATTTGGAGAAGCAGACTTAGCCAAATCATTAATCTTAGTTTAAAGTAAACACAGACCCTGCTTCGTTCCTTTCAAATCCGTGCATTTTGTCTATATTTGATGAATTTCTATTGCACTTTTCGGAGTTTTCTCTTTCTTGTTCTTGCGGTTTGCAGCGCCGTCTGCTGAGCAAAAAAATAATAAACGCAAGGAAACAATAATTACCGCAATGAGAACAAAGTCCAATTCTCAATATGACGTATCATTGTTTATAGATCGAGACATGTTATCAGTTTGGGAACCAGTTTCTTTCAAAGATGTATACAGTTAAGTATAAAAACGGGTGTTTATGCAACAGTGTTGTTGTTTTTGGGATTCCCTCTGGGTGTTTAAAACGATTCTGGGCATACATCAAACCCATTAGAAAATACACAACGGGCATATCTCAACTCAAATGCATGGATATATATATATGTATTTTGGGTGTTCTGGCTCAAAGCTCTCGCTTTGCTCGAGTTTGATCCAGAAACACCCAAAATACATATATATAAAAACTCCTACCACAAGGTGCTGAAATAAGCTGAGCCAGAGTTATATTTTGAGATTTTTTAATAAAAGTTGAAATTTACACCTAAATCACCATAATGGTGGTGATTTATTAAAACTTTTTTAAAATAGGGGTAGTGAAGAACACAAGTTTAAATTTTTTAATTGTTATTAAAATTACACCCCTAAAAATATAAAATGTTTTTTTAATACAAAACAAATTTGTCGAATTGTTATCATAATTTTAGTCAAATCAACGAATAAACAAAATATGTTTTAAACCTCGATACATCTAAATCGGAGACACTCAGCGTTGTACGACTTTAACCTCCAGTATTCGTGTTTCATTCTAATCGAATGAGCACCACAACCAACACATACTTGATATCTTGCAGAAGTGCCTTTTTTACATTTTAGGCACGGTAACACATGACTTTTCTTTAATCTATATTTATGCAAACTGTAATAATCGGAATCTTTTGTTGGCTTGCTTTTACATGGGTTTTGTAATCCAATTTTAAGAAATTGACAAACATTGCTTTCCATTGTCTTTTTGTATATAATTATTTTATATTTAAGAAAAATTATTTTTAATATATAACAAATAAAGTATGGAAAACGAGGAGACTATAAAAGAATTAATACTCCTGTTTAAAACAGTTGTAATAGATAAGCAAACACTGTCTAATGGTATTAATGCATTAAAACCTCTTAAAGAAGTTCCAAAGGAAACTCCAAAAGAGGTTAAATCTCAAACATTAGAAAATTTACTCAAAAGACGACGTGCTAAAAAACAACGTAAACGAGAAAAACAGAAATATGATAAATTACAAGAAAATATTATAAATGAACAAAAGCAGAAATATGCCAAATTACAAGAAAATGTTATAAATGAACTAAAACAAGTTTTTCAAGATAAAAAAATTAAAACTGGTTGACAAACCAATGTGTGGCTATTTCAAAGCATACGAGATATCTGCCGCAAAATACAAAGACCCTCAAAAACTGTTTCGTGATAAAAAATACATTATCACAAAACAAATAAGCAAAGAGCTGACAAAGATGAATGGATTAAAGTTTCAATTAGGTCTCACTGTAAATCTATTCAAAGATGATGGTGCTACCAAAAAATACATCACAGCAGTATTACACAGCGAACAAAATGCAATCTTAAACTCTGAAAAAATAAATGAGTTTTACGATGAATCATCTGCAAATATACAAGAGAGCCTTGAAAGATTTACAAACACAGCATCCGGATTAGAAATTGACCACTGTGTTAAGCTTTACTTAAATATTGCAAAGTACGAGCTGTTAAAAGGTTCTTCATATATTCCTTTACCCAAAGCAGTAGCTGATAAGAAAGCAATTATAAATGTAAAAAACGACGATGATCAATGTTTGTTTCATGCAATAAATTCAGCTTTAAATCCAGCTAAAAAGAATTCTGATAGATTATCAAAGTATCCTAGTATAGAGTTCTTGAAGACAGATAACATTGACTTTCCCACTCCAATTTCTCAAATTTCCAAAGTAGAAAAACAAAACAACCTTGCTATTAATGTTTACGGGTGCACAGGAAAAAGGGTATATGTATTTCCATATAGAATATCAGAGCAACCGCAAGAAATAAAAAGAATTAACTTGCTTTTAATTTCTGAAGACGTTGAGGTTGATTTAGAAAATGAAGATGAAGATTATCCAAATAATGAAGAAGGAATTATAGATGACAATTATAACCCTGATGATTATTCCAACGAACCAAAAACAATAACAACAAAATATCACTATTGCTGGATTAAAAATCTAAATAGATTACTTTACGATCAACACAAACATCACGGTAAAACTTATTTCTGCGATCGTTGTCTTTACGGCTTTTCAAGAGAAGATCTACTTACAAAACACAAAGAAGACAGTGATGGTATCAACAAAAATTCTTGCAGAATAGAAATGCCAAAAGAAGGTAAAAATCACACACAATTTAAAAATCATCAAAATCAGATGCCTGTGCCTTATACAATATATGCTGATTTTGAGAGTATAGTCAAACCGCAATCAACCAAATTTGGAAAGAAATCTGAAATTCAAAATGTACAAGAAGCTTGTAGTTTTGGATACCAGGTTGTCAGATATGATGGCAAAGCTGAAGAACCTGTTATTTACAGAGGTGACGATGCTGTTGAAAAGTTTTTTAATCACTTAGAATGTGAGAAGAGCAACATTTATAATATATTTGCTCACCCAAAACCATTGATCATGACACAACAAAATGAGAAAGATTATGAAAAAGCAACACACTGCTGGATATGCGAGAATGAAATAGGTAGAAAATGCGGTAAAAACGGCAAAGTAAGAGACCACTGTCATTTTACAGGAGAATACAGAGGTGCAGCACACAAAAACTGTAATCTGAAACTAAAAATAAAACCAGGTAAAACAATTATCCCTGTTATATTTCACAACCTCAAAGGATATGATAGTCATCTCATCATGCAAAAAATACATAAAATGTCAGGTAATATTACATGCATCCCAAACAATGCTGAAAAATACATATCATTTAGCATAGGACAACTTAGGTTCTTGGATAGCTGGCAGTTTATGGCTTCGCCTCTAGAAAAATTGGTTAAAGCAACAGACAAATCTGATTTTAAAATTACCAAATATCAGTTTGGGGAACAAACAAATTCACTTTTGCGAAAAGGTGTTTACCCATATGATTATATGGACAGTGTGGAAAGATTTAAGGAAACGCAATTACCACCTATAGAAAAGTTTTACAGTAGTCTCAAAGATGAAAGTATAAGTCCCGAAGATTACGAATACGCTCAAAAAATATGGAAAGAGTTTAACTGTAAAACTCTTGAAGACTATCATGATTTATATCTAAAAACTGATGTAACTCAGTTAGCAGATGTATTTCAAACTTTCAGAAAAACATGTATGAATACATATAAACTCGATCCCTTGCATTACTACACAGCACCTGGATTATCTTGGGATGCTTTACTTAAACATTCAAAAATAGAATTAGAACTTTTGACAGACATTGACATGCACTTGTTTGTAGAAAAAGGAATGCGTGGTGGAATTAGTATGGTATCAAAACGATATGCCAAAGCAAACAATCCACATGTAGCTGATTATAACCCTAACGAGGAAAACAACTTTTTAATGTATTTTGATGCAAATAATCTTTATGGATGGGCAATGAGTCAGCCACTTCCATATTCCGGATTTAAATGGGTTGACTTAAAAACATTACAAGAGCTAAGAAAATATAAAGGATATTTTCTTGAAGTAGATTTAAAATATCCTAAAGAACTACATGATAGTCACAATGATTATCCACTTGCCCCTGAAAGATTAAAAGTAAAAAAAGAATGGTTATCTGAGTACCAAACAAATTTATAGAAAATAACGTTATGACAGAACAACTAGTACCAAATCTTATGGACAAAACAAAATATGTATTACATTATAAAAATTTACAGTTGTATTTATCATTAGGCATGGAATTAACAAAAATCCACAGGGTGCTAGAATTAAATGAAAAACCTTGGATGGCATCATACATAAATTTAAACACAGAACTTAGGAAAAAAGCTAAATCACAATTTGAAAAAGATTTTTACAAGCTTATGAATAACTCAGTATTTGGAAAAACAATGGAAAATTTAAGAAAGCGAACTGACAAAATTAGTAAAAACTGACGGCTCTAATAATGAAAAAATAAGAAAAATAATAGCCAAACCAAACTTTAACAGACGTGTACAATTTTCAGATGAATTATCGGCAATTAAACAAGCCAATTTATGTTGGAATGTCAGTATTAGATTTATCAAAATATATGATGTATGATTGGTATTATAATACTTTGAAAAAAAGGTATGGAGATAACTGTACTTTATTATACACAGATACTGACAGCTTGCTTGTAGATATAAAAACAGAAGACGCATATAAAGATATGTCTGAAATGAAAGATGAATATGACCTAAGTGATTATCCTCAAAATCACCCAATGCACGATGATACAAACAAAAAAGTATTAGGTAAAATGAAAGACGAATGTGCTGGTGTTGCTATAGCTGAGTATGTTGGATTAAGACCCAAGCTATATTCTATTTTGAGAGCGGATGAACAACTCATTAAAAAAGCAAAGGGTGTAAAAACTTATGTAGTAAAAAAACATATAAATTTTGAAAACTACAAGGATGCACTATTTAACAAGAAAAAATATAACCATGAAATGAATATGATGCGATCAATGAAGCATCAAATATATGGCATAACAGTAAACAAAGTTACACTATCACCATTTTACACTAAAAGATACATTCGAAAAGATGGAATTACAACTGATGCACATGGTTTCTATAAAAACTTATGAATTTGGGTATCAGCAGGAACAATAAGTAATTCTTCTTTGACAAATTCTCTCTGTGGCGCTGGTAATTTCAAATAATAAACTCTTATACCTTGCGTCACCATATAACTTTTAATCTTGTGAATATCTACACTCCACATTGGATCAGTTGCTCTGCGTCTTCCACCTTCTTGTTCCCCGGGTTGATATAAATATCTTACACTTGCATTCATACAGATAGGATCACCTTTTAATGTTTTTATTTCAACAGGAGGGGGCTTTTTTGTCTCCACATTTATGGCTTTAACAACTTCTGGTAATCTTTTTACCCACTCTCTGTTGCGTTTTTGGGAATCTATTTCCTTAGCATACTGATAACCAAACAATCTTTCAGCTAATGTTCTGTTAAATCTTTCCACTAAAGCTGGGTCTCTGTGTATTTCTGTTCTGCCCCGTCTGATATTTACATTATGTTTTGCCATCAACTGCGATACTGCACCCATAAATTCTCTGCCTGGATCCACTTGTAATAACTTTGGATATTTCAAATGCCGACTGTATATTTTTTCAAATGCTTTAGCAACTTCTTTACTATCCTTGGAAGTTAGTGGCTCTGCTTCTTTATATCTACTCGCAATATCAACCACAGTTAACGCATATTTATATGTCTTGCGTCCACGGCCAAAGCCAAAAGTATCATGCGGCAGAAATAACAAATCAGCTTGATGCACTCCATTCTTAGTAGAAACATCAAACCTGGGTCTAACTATTTTCTTTGGTGCGGGTAAATAAATCTGCCACACAGCTTGTTTCTTTAAAAATTCTAATGCCTGTTTCTTACTGACACCAGCCTCTTTTGCCAATTTTTTAACTGCTGAGTAACCTTTCCAAAATCCTTTTGGGCTGTAATAAATCTTTTCCATTTTTTCTACTAAAGATTAAACTTTATATAACTATAAAGAAAAAATGGAAATCACAACTGCACAGTTTGATGAACTGCTTGAAGAGCAAAATCAAAATAGCACACAGAAATGGACAGACTTGAAAATAAATAAAATATACACTATTACAGATACGAAAATAGTAGATACTGAATATGGTCCATCCATGGTATTGACATTATTAGACAACGGTGAAGTATGGGCGCCTGATCATCTCAAAAATAAATTAGAGAAGAGTGCTAAACCACCATATTATATGCGACCACTTGGATTGAAACCATGTAAAAACAACAACAAAAATAGGTATCATGCATATGACTTAGTCTTTTCAAAGTAAACATACTTAGTCATTCCAAATCTAAAGTAATTATAGTTTTAAACTTTTTTTTTATGAAATCAATTTGTACGCCACAAATCCAGTTGCAGCCATGCCCACCACAATAAACGTAATTTCTCTATTTTGTTGATCCGGAGATGGTGTATAAAAATCACTCAACTTGGGCTCCGGTTCCAAAAGCAAATGTTTGCCAGTTGTATAATAATACTGTTTCATAGCTTGGTCTACATCATCAAAAGTTTGCTCTGCATGATGCTTACTTTTGCAGTTGCTTATTAATAAAATCTAATCTCTCTGTTCTTTTTTTATTCCACTCCGCTTGTGCTGCGTTTAATTGTTCCACTGCTTTGTCATGCCTTTGTCTTTCCTCATCTGAATGACTTCCTATTTTTGAAAAGAAATAATTTGAACCGCTAAATGCCAATGCATTTGTTAATGCGCCACCGATCATCATTGCTACTGCACTTGCCATTTTTTTATATATATATTTTTTAATTATTTCATAATATCCGCAGGAATAATACCTTGCTTAATCAGCATATCCTTTGTAGCCATTGCTAACATTATATCCACAGACAGCATCCCAACATCTACCATATTAAAATCCACTTTAGGGGCTGGTCTTTTTAGTAGTTTTCTGCCAATCTCAGAATATCCAACAGTTAGAAGTGTTTCCACTCCAGCGTGATACATCATATTTACAATTTGTTTTCCGTCAATACTTGCTGCCATTTTTTTTTAATATTATTTTTTATATTATTTTTTTAAATAAATTATTAAAAACAATCGAACGGGTCTTTTGGTGCAACATGAACAGCAGCAGGTTGCACAGGTTGCGAAGCAGATTTCTTGTTATAAATATACAAACCCAACCCAGCAATGCCTAATAAAACCAGACACGGTGGAATATAATTTTTGTATACGTTTATTTTGATTTCTGGTTCCTCTTCATCTAGTGTTATTTTTGTTATTTCATTTTGCTTTGCAGCATTTTGATTTGCAGCATCTTGCTTTGCATCTTGCTCTACCAAACGCTTTGCCTTTCTTGCCGCTGCTCCTTTTTTCCCAGTCTCTATTCGTTTTGGATTTTTTACTTTTTGTACAGGTATAACTTCACTCTCTTGGTTCTCCATCATTTATATTATCTATATTTTTATTTTTATTAAAATCAATATGTCTAACAGTTGTCAGTATTGCTGTAAATGGTGCTAAGCACATCCCATACCTGTAATACAACTCACAACAAGCACTTGTCAAAGCATGATTAATAAATGGGTCTTCCTCCAAATCTTCTATCAGCTTTGGTGGATTGGTTACATTAAAATATTTGGATACTCCCATCACATACAAGTTAATAAAATAATTGCCTAAAGTCTTGGTCATGCTTGCCCCAAGCCGTGCTTCATATCTGCAGTAAAGTTTGTTAATTTCATCCGGGGGCATGCTATCTATATTTGTGAGTTGTATGTCTTTACCCAAATATTGACGACTACCACCGCCAGCCACTATGGCTGATAATCTTTCTTTTTTTGTTTCTTGTTGCTTTGATTCATCACGTTCCGTGAAACCTTCCGATATATCTTGTAATAGTTCTTCCGCATTCATTTTTATATTAATAATCTTATTTTTTATCTTGAAATAAATATAAAATACAAAACAACCAGCTGCGATATTCATGCAACTAGTAATTGTTAGTATTGTTAATAGCATTGTTATTAATATTGCTATTTTTTTATTAGCATTGTTAATTTGCTGCAAGCATTGCTATTAACATTGCTACTTTGCTATGAGCAATGCTACTTTGCTATGAGCAATGTTATAAGCATTACTATATTTTTTGATATTTTCATTATATTTTCATGTCAGTATTGCTACTTTGCTGTTAGTATTACTATTAGCAACAAAGCAATGCTGTTAGAAAAAAAGCATTGCTGTTAAAAATTATTCAACCCAATAACCAGTTGGTTGATCAGTCCTCAAAATTAACTTGGAATATTTAGTCTTAGCTAAAGCTTTTCTTATTCTGGTTCTCTCTTCCAGCGTCGGAATAACATCATTCTCTCTCAAACAATTTTCATAACTTTCTCTGTCCTTAGTGTAAAACATACACAATCATTTTGCTTGCTCCCTTAAATCTTTCAATACAGAATTATATCTCTGTGATATAACCCACACTGATTGTTTGGCGTGGCGACCAGAGAATGCCAACTCTGATAACATATCTTTTTTCTTTGTTAATTCTTTTGTGGCTGAGCAATCATCAATAATGTATAATGTGGGCTTGCCAGCATATTGTTTGAAAAATAAACGCAACAGTTCTTGTAACATTTCTTTGCCGTTGCTAACGGGATTGACAATTATTTTTTTTATCTCTCGCGTGTCTTACATCACCTATCCAGGATCTATTTTTATAAGCCTCGTTCCACTCTATGGTTGGACACAATATAATTATATGTTCAAAAACTCCAACATACTCTTGTTCAAGTATGTCAAGAACAAACTCTGTTTTGAGGCAGCCTGTCTGACCACAGATAATGGCACTGTGGGGATATTTAGGATATTTTTATTTGTGCAAACTAGTATCGTGTTTCTTTGAATCTTCCATCTTCGAAATTGATTTGCGCATCTTGTATTATATATAGATAAATATTTAAAGGTTGATCTGCATCTGCTTTTTTATTTATTAGTATCGTTATGCCTTCACTGCCGTTTTCTATTTTTCTTCCACTGCCGTATAATAAATTGTCATCACATGTTCTAAGGTCAAGCCACAAAGCATATGATTTTGTTAAATAGGTCTCAAGAGAAACATTGGTAAAGTTTAAGTCCCTCGCTGCTATTTCTGTCTCTTTGTTTCTTTTTGAGGTCAAGGCAAAATATTTGTTGATTTCATCCCAATGTTGATATGCCTTCATGCCCTGACTATACAACTGATCTGGTACTCCCTCTATTGTCATTTCAACCTTTTCAATCATTGGGTTGTAATAGGTTTCTGTGCTTGTTCTTTCTGGGTCTTCAAACAGCATTAAAATACCTTTCATGCTCTGTGCTGGCACATTAATGTTGATGTTCCAAAGGGTTTCAAATTTGTTTGCTATTATTTTTCTATGTCGCAAGATACGATCATACATAAATACTATCTTACCATTGATTTGCTGTCTTATTTGTCTGGATAATTCAACATCACTAACCATATCAAATTCCAAGCAGATATTTTTTATTACATAAGATGCATCAGCATCAGTGCTTTTGATAACTTTGTTATAATCATTAAACGTTAATTCATATTCTAACCTGTCACCAAGCCCCGCTTGATAAAATGGCATACGACTTTCTAACATTTCAAAGTCCAGTGGAATACAAAATCTATTTCCAAAAGCTGCTGCTATAGCTTCATCTTTGGTGTCTGAGGAAGCATCATCTGCACCGACTCTATGTTTTAACATGTTTGCTTTACCAATACCTTGGTAAGCTGTGTTTAATCGTTCGGTAGGGCTTTTCCATAAATCTACATAACAATGATATATATCACTGTCATATATTGACATGACCTCATTGCCACTTATTCTTATTGTCATTTTTTTCACAATTGTTCTACCCAGATTCTTGTATAGAGTAGCGTTGGCGTCTGTTCTGCTTTTAAGTTCTATTTCAAAGGCAAGACGAGCAGTACGAGGAACTATCACATCATTAGTACTTAGATTGGGAAATCTTACAAGCAGTTGCTGGTTTTGGTCTATTGTTGATGGATTATTAGTTATTACTACACTTGTGCGGATGCCCTTGGCACCATGAGGTTCTCTTAGTTTTCTATGAGGGTTGAGTTTGTTTCCGTAAGCCGACATTGTTTTTATTTTTTAAATATATTTTTTAAAATTAAATAAAATTTGAGTTTGACAATCCTACGTACGATCCAGATGATTATGATGAATATTTTAATGATGATGATTTACCAATGGTGCCTGATGAGCCTGTTCTAAGAAGTCTTCTTAATCAAAGCGACCATCTTGCTGACCTTCGGGGGGAAGTAAGAGAATCCGAACTTGAAGCACACAAGAAAAATCTTGTAAAATCCTTTTACAATGAAATAGAAAAACGATATAAGATGGCACCGGACAAAATGGATTATGACCAGTTTAAAGTATCAGATGATGGTAAAACATTATACTGGATTGTTGGTGATAAAGAAATAAGAATAACTGCCAAGCAAGGTAGTGCAACATTTCTTTCCCTTGGTTCTTTGGCAAAGGAATTTGGCTCTGGGGGAACAAGGGCGGTAAGACAATTTTTGAATTTGCTAGAGTATAACAGTAAAACAAAATTATCACAGAAAGCTCAACAAGCGTTGGAGAGCACAAGAAACGATTTACCAGATAATGTGGATGCTATTCCATTACAAGAGTTATCAAATATTATGGATAACATAGAGACATCAATGGATAACATAGAGGAGGCATTAATTTATGACTGGGATGTGGATGAGCGTCCTGATGTTTCAACACAAACAAATATAGACAAGCGTGAAATGGATGGAATAGTAAAAGCGATGACAACTGTCAAGGAAGAACTCACCAATAACTTAGCAAAACTCACACAACTTGATAAAGACATAACAAGAGAAAAACAAAAGTTAGAACAAGCTAAGACTGATAATGATGAATTCCAGATAAAGAGAATTAGCGATCGCATCAAAGACCTTGAAGTTGAGAGAGGTGCAAGAATGGATGCTATCAATGAGAACAGAGAAGCTTTTCGTAACCAAGTAAGCAGAATAAAAGAGACAATAAACAAAATGTTAAACGAGGATACAACCCTTGGTGAGAGGATCAAAACTTTGTTTAGGGAGCAAGGTATTACTATTGTTAGTATTTTAACTGCATTTGGTATGATTCTTGGGGTGATAATTAATTCTATTATTCCCACATCAAGTGCTGCGCCAACTCCAACTCCAAAACCTGATCCATCAAGTGTCAAGGACTGGATAAAAAAACAACTATTTAATCTTGGTAAACTTCTTGCCAACCTAGCTGGTAAAGCTGCTGCAGCACTTACAGGAGTTATTGGTGCAACCTTAGTGGTTGGGCTAACTCAGGAAAGAATCAATGACGGTGAATGCATTTACATAAGTTTAATGCAACTTTTAAAATATGTTTAATATATATACAATTATCTAAAAAAACAAGCGAATACACAAATGAACTATGAAAAGAATGTTCTCATGAACGTTTAAGACGTTCTTAGTATTGCTATAAATACTGAATGTCTAAGACACTAAAGTGTTGTTAAAGCTATAACAATGTTGATCTAGCGCGATAACTGTGATGCGCGAGAGCTCATGAAGATGATGATGCGCGAATTCAATGGATGATTGTCATCAAATGCCTTCTGTAAGGGTTGATGACGCGATGCAATGATAGTTAACCTCCACTGAGATTGTGAGTGATATTCCTCCAGTGAGGACTGGTAACGGGCCCACCTTGTGTCCCGGGGTTTGTCGTTAGTAAAACCTGGCCTTGCTGCGCAGGTACGGGGACCGTCTCCACCGCTCGTAAACGTTAATCGTGGAAGCTTAGCTCCACTCCTGGATATCCAAACCTAGATGGCTTACTCCAACCCTGGATGGCTTACATCCTGGATGGCTTAGGCTGTAATTATACATACGTTTTAGATGTCGGTTGACAAACATAACAATCTTGCATAATTATCATTACCCAAACAAATCATTATTCAATCAATATATGTAAGTTGTACTAATGATGAGTAGCAATGTATACATATTCTACAACGCCATGTATACGCTATGTACGTCGCTGTTAATCAATGCCCCTAATACATGTAATATAAACATGATCAAATTACTCATATATTACACTCACTGAGTTATGCATGCACGCATGTCAACTAATGACCACATTATACAACGCTATGCATACGCGTCGAACATTTATTCTTGTCACTCATCTCATTGTTAACTAATGTTAACAATCGTGTATTACAATCACTGAGTTATACGCCAACGTTAACTAATGCACCTATTATCCACTGTTATCAAATTAATATTGTTTTACAATTAATGATCAATTACAATAATTACATCTAATAAAGTAACTTCAAAATCATATGCTAGTCTAAAGTTATGTTTGAGAAACATCAATGCTAACCGGATGTCGTAACCGCCAAACAAGATGGCGCCGCCCACTGAATACAAATGTACGATAAAAGTTTAATAAAACTACTAACCACATGTTGCCTATGAATTTTGCCGTCCAATCTCTGTTCCAACAAGTACTATCGATCATCCCGGCGAGAGCTAGAAGACAATGGGTTTTATAGCAAACATTACGCCCAAATCATTATTTCACCCGTTCAGTCCGTGACAAACGTGGCTAAATCTGCAGTATTGAATCTACACGAGAGGCCCCTTATACAATTTTGCCGTTTAAGGAAAATATACCTATACGTTTACATGCATTAGCACAAAACTAAACTTATGACACGGCCTCTCAAGGCGGCCACTGAAAATGAGCACGCTTTTACGTGTTACATGTATAGATCATGAATATTGTGAAATTGTTTCAACTCGAACAATAGATTTGGGTGTAACCGATAACTTACAAGAGCTATGTACGACCAGTACGCTCTACCCGTGACATTTTGTGACAACATCTCCCCACTTAAAGAAAGTGCTACACTTTTAAAATTCAACAAAATGATAATTAATATTTACACGTTAAGAAACTATTAATTCTTCTGAGCAAATGAGCGACAAAACGTACAAGCTGATCGCTCAATCGCTTGAGTATATAAATATTACTACCGAGGGATGCAACCTTCAGCCAGTACAACGACCGTCTTCCGGAAAACATCCACTACAGTTATAACCTAACTATAATATGTAATTACAATTTCAACACTATTCTACAATTGTACACTACCCTGTCGTAACATATTCTACAATTGTACAATACACTGCAATACACTATTGTATTAAACCGGTCATTATGTGCGGCGACTTAAATAGTCTGCCCCAATATTGTCCTTTCCTCGGTCTATTACACCGACTCTACTGTTACTAATAACACTACTTCCTGCCACTACAAGAACTCCAACTTTACACATTGCATCCATCGCATTACCAGTATACTGTTTGCGAAATGGAGTAGGGTCTCTCATTTCCCTAATCGGCTTTACTAAAGTGTGCTTAAAGCTACACTGCACTACATCTGTTGGTCTCGACTGATCGGACCGAACAGTACTACACTCAGAGTCTAAACGACTTACCGCTCGTTTCTCTGCTACACTAAGCATGCCCGATATGTCTACATCGGCTGCTGTCTCCCTACCTACACTAGTGGGAAAATACATGGGACTAGTGTCCTCACTACTGTCTTCCTCACTATCCTCAATAACTGCAACATTAACTACGGTTAACACCCCTTGTTGCCCATTATCGGTTCTACTGATATACTCTTTCAGCATATTCGCATGAAAGGTCTTTATCTTTCCGTTTATCTCGATACGGTAATCCATAGTGTTCACTATCCCTCTAACGTAAAACGGACCTTTCCATTGTAATAACAACTTGTTATTGTCGGTCGGGAGTAACAGTAACACCTGGTCATCGATCTTAAACTTCCTAGCTCTAGCTTTCTGGTCATAGTACCGTTTATACTTAGTACTTGCCTTAACTAACTGACTTTGAGCTATCTTACAAGTCTCCTCTAGTTTCTCCTTCAGATCTAAAACATACTGATATGTAGTCTTAACCTCATCACTATCTACTTCACCTGCCCACATCTCTCTAAGAATCCTCATGGGACCTCTAACTGACCTACCGTACAATAACTCAAACGGAGAAAATCCTAAACTCTCTTGTGGAACCTCTCTAAATGCAAACAATAAAGCATTGAGATACTTGTCCCAATCTTTGGGTCTCTCGGTACACATACGCCGTAACATTTGCTTTAACGTCCCGTTAAATCGTTCGACTAACCCGTTACACATAGGGTGATATGGTGTTGTCATGATTTGACGCAAAGACAATAACCTGCTTACTTCAGCCATAAGTTCTGACGTAAACTGTGACCCACAATCAGTCAGGATTTCCTCTGGTACACCTAGCCTACTGAACATATCAACTAATGCCTCAGTTACTCTCTCAGTTTCTATTGAGGGCAATGCTACTGCCTCCGGATACCTAGTTGCATAGTCTACCATGGTTAAAATGTACCTATTTTTCCTATCCGACACTGGAAAAATTGGTCCAACTATGTCTACGACTACCCGCTTAAATGGTGTATCGATCAGTGGCATCTGACCTAAATGTACTTTGGTCACTCGACCTTTTGGTACTGTCCTTTGGCATACATCGCAGGACCTACAATACCTAGTTACATCTCCACTAACGCCTGGCCAATAAAATTCTGCCAATACTCTATCTGACGTTTTCTTTACGCCTAAATGACCTCCCATAATCGACTCATGAGCTACCTTAAGCACTGTCGTTCTATACTGGGTAGGTACCACTAATTGGTGAAACTGTCTACTACCACTATCTTCAAATTCTCTGTACAATAACCTATTCTTATGTACAAACTTACAACTACCGGACCCTTTACACTTCTTCACTACACCATCCTTGGCCTTCACCTCACAAGGACCTAATGACTCGTCTCGAGTTTGTGCTTTTATAAACTCCGCTTTAGATATGTCACCTACGGCTGCAGGAACCTTTAATTTTCTATAAGCCTGAGCTTGCTTCTGAACCTGCGCTCTAGTCTCTACGGCATTACTTATGCTACTTCTAAAATCGGACATTACCGAAAGTGCTGAACCTTCTATGTTCCCTATCGTTAAATCATACATCGGGTCATCCATACATAGTGCCTCTGTAGTCCCTTTAAAGAAAGGTGTTTCTACATCTATTCATGCTATTGGCACGTGCTCTACCGACTTATTTAACAACATACACGTTGACTGTTTACCTACCAACTGGTCATCCGTAACTTAACTACGCCTAACTACCACACCTGTACAACCTGTATCCCTCATTACAATTACGTCCGTGCCATTCACTCTACCATATGCCGTTGGAAGATTTGCATACGGAAAGAGACATGTTCCGATCTTCGCCATTACCCCATCCGCTTTAACACAACAGCTACTACTCTCGGTTTTAATAACCGGACTATTACTACCTCTGCCTCTACCTCTACCTCGGTTTTGACCACCTCTACCTCTACCGAAATTCCATGGGTTGTTAAAACCTTGGTTCGGACTACCTACATTGTTGTCCACTCTACTATTGTCACTAACATTGTCTACGACAGCGGACACTTTAACCGCTATCCTACACTCATGTGAAGCATGATTCCCATTACAGTGACGACAACGAATAAAAGGTCTACCTATGTTACCACTATTGCTACCTCCTCTAGCACCCATCGAACTACCTCCACCTCTATAGTTTCCACTCTGGCCTTTCTGTTTATGATCGTCCCCTTGCCTATCTCTAAAAGTTCTGTCTTTCGACACTACATTATGAGCTCCACCTCTAGCCTCGGCAAACTGATCTGCTTGTGTTGCCATTTCATCTACACTAGCTAATTTTCTTTCCGACTCTATATGTTTATCACCATCTAGCCTCTCCTGAGTTAATCTACTGTCTGATTCTAACTTCTCGTTTAATAATCTACTTTCGATTGTGGCTAATCTACCTTCTATTTCTAACTTCTTTTGTGCAAATCTAGCTTCCATTTCTAACCTCGCTTTCTCAGCTTCTAACTGCTTTTGTGCATATCTATTTGTTATTTCTAGCTGCTTTGCTGCAAATCTACTTTCTAATTCTAATCTAGTTTTCTCATAATGTTGTTCACTAAGTCTTTTCTGCACTTCCTTAGCCTGATGTCTTTCAACAAAGGTTCTAAGCTCCTCTCCAGCATAACCTAACTCCTTACCCATCTCCGTAAGTTCCTTTATAGACGTCATGTCTATGGAAATTGTGGACTACTAACTACAATAATTACAATACACACGTCACCACTAATAATTCTGCTCAACTAACTACTAATGGTAAGTCACTGTTTTCTCAGTAAATACCTGGGCATCATCATAGGACAAGTTACATACACATTTGTACTAGCGCTAACTACTAACGATTATGTATAGATAGTATCTAGCTTCCACAAAACATATACACTACATAAAATATCTTAATTTGATATTGGACATAAACCTTAAACAATCATCGAAATGTGTATAACATGTACATGTATATTTACTTCTCCCATCAATATAAGTATACTCGAGTGTCACAACATGAGTAGAACGTCTTGTTCGCCAACCTAATTGGATACTATGTGTATATCAAGGGAGGTAAAAACAAACACCCAAATTATTGAGCAAAAGTGCCTCAGACCCACTCGTGTAGACCACTGCGACCTCGCGCCAAGGAAAGAACGGACAAAACAACAGTTTGGACTCACCCTACCCTTGTCGTGTCTTTACTTGTATTCCAAGCTGTGGCCGTGATCGTCGACAGTCGCCTTGATGGATCAGAGGGTGGTACACAATTCTAAAATAATAAGTAGAGATTTAGTATATCATAATAAAGATCACTTATTGATTCTTTCCCTCCGTAGTCGCCCAAAATCCCACTACTCTGAAAACCAGTTGTCACAGGATGACCTTAGTGGTTGGGCTAACTCAGGAAAGAATCAATGACGGTGAATGCATTTACATAAGTTTAATGCAACTTTTAAAATATGTTTAATATATATACAATTATCTAAAAAAACAAGCGAATACACAAATGAACTATGAAAAGAATGTTCTCATGAACGTTTAAGACGTTCTTAGTATTGCTATAAATACTGAATGTCTAAGACACTAAAGTGTTGTTAAAGCTATAACAATGTTGATCTAGCGCGATAACTGTGATGCGCGAGAGCTCATGAAGATGATGATGCGCGAATTCAATGGATGATTGTCATCAAATGCCTTCTGTAAGGGTTGATGACGCGATGCAATGATAGTTAACCTCCACTGAGATTGTGAGTGATATTCCTCCAGTGAGGACTGGTAACGGGCCCACCTTGTGTCCCGGGGTTTGTCGTTAGTAAAACCTGGCCTTGCTGCGCAGGTACGGGGACCGTCTCCACCGCTCGTAAACGTTAATCGTGGAAGCTTAGCTCCACTCCTGGATATCCAAACCAAGATGGCTTACTCCAACCCTGGATGGCTTATATCCTGGATGGCTTAGGCTGTAATTATACATACGTTTTATATGTCGGTTGACAAACATAACAATCTTGCATAATTATCATTACCCAAACAAATCATTATTCAATCAATATATGTAAGCTGTACTAATGATGAGTAGCAATGTATACATATTCTACAACGCCATGTATACGCTATGTACGTCGCTGTTAATCAATGCCCCTAATACATGTAATATAAACATGATCAAATTACTCATATATTACACTCACTGAGTTATGCATGCACGCATGTCAACTAATGACCACATTATACAACGCTATGCATACGCGTCGAACATTTATTCTTGTCACTCATCTCATTGTTAACTAATGTTAACAATCGTGTATTACAATCACTGAGTTATACGCCAACGTTAACTAATGCACCTATTATCCACTGTTATCAAATTAATATTGTTTTACAATTAATGATCAATTACAATAATTACATCTAATAAAGTAACTTCAAAATCATATGCTAGTCTAAAGTTATGTTTGAGAAACATCAATGCTAACCGGATGTCGTAACCGCCAAACAAGATGGCGCCGCCCACTGAATACAAATGTACGATAAAAGTTTAATAAAACTACTAACCACATGTTGCCTATGAATTTTGCCGTCCAATCTCTGTTCCAACAAAGTACTATCGATCATCCCGGCGAGAGCTAGAAGACAATGGGTTTTATAGCAAACATTACGCCCAAATCATTATTTCACCCGTTCAGTCCGTGACAAACGTGGCTAAATCTGCAGTATTGAACTTACACGAGAGGCCCCTTATACAATTTTGCCGTTTAAGGAAAATATACCTATACGTTTACATGCATTAGCACAAAACTAAACTTATGACACGGCCTCTCTGGCGGCCACTGAAAATGTGCACGCTTTTCCGTGTTACATGTATAGATCATGAATATTGTGAAATTGTTTCAACTCGAACAATAGATTTGGGTGTAACCGATAACTTACAAGAGCTATGTACGACCAGTACGCTCTACCCGTGACATTTTGTGACAGTATCATGGCTTTTATCTGCAACAGGTAATGTTATTAATTGGCTTGGTAACAATCTATGGGCTTTGCTTGTGTTTGTTTCCGGGTTGTTGTATGTGGCAGCCAAAGAGTAGTTTAGTAAATCTCGTAGATAAGTAATGCAGCAAGACCTATTACTATAGTACCAACAATTATCTTCGTGTTCAATCGCTATTTTTTGTATTTCTGGTGGGTTATGCTCCACAGTTTTATGTATTGATTTATCAAAGTCAGAATGTTCCGGTAAAAATTTCTTTGTCGTGGTGCCTTGAAAAGGTTGAATATTTTTTGGTGGCACTGGTTTTACATTTACATCATTATTCAATCCTAATGCTTTAGCATCGGTTGCTATTACAATTTCATTATTGTAGTCTTGTATTATTCCGATTCTTAATTCCATGTCACTCGGAGACATGTACAATCCACTTCCATAGACACAATTTACTTTACTTCTTGCATATTTTAGGGTGTTTTCATATCTTGAAATTTGGCTGGGCAAGTTGATGGGGCTATTTATTGCGTCCTCTACATTTGCCAAAAATTGTTTCTGTGCATCAAATGCCGTTCCAGTTCCAAGTATATCTGAACTGTTTGTGATTGTGAGCCAAGAATTGCCCAGCAGTATGTTCTTATGCTGTCATTGATGCGTTCTACTCCAGCTCTTGTAAATCCAGATGAACAATCTAGTATAAAAGTAGACCAACTATTGTCAGCCTCAGATCCTTGTGCAATGTAATCAATGTGATATGTTTTATCACTCTCATAGACTGTAAAACTCATCGTTTTGTTGTCGTATACAGTATTTACCAAAGGATGATAACCAATATTTGTCCAGTAATTATAAATTGTTCCTAGACCATCATTATAGCTTTGTTTTTGTCTCCAGTCTGAATTTAAGTCAACGTTAAACTCCTTGCATATTCTCTCGTATGCGTTTCGGTTATATGTGTTACTAAACGCATTCCAATTTGAGTATTGCGGCATTGCTACACTCATCTCAAATAATATTCTTCTGACTTGGTAATAGACATGAAATCGAAATAATGAACCAACCAGTGCATCAGCTTTTAGATGGTTGTTGAAATCAATGCCACATCCAGTTGTCGCACACCAAATAGCACAATTCAACTGATTCTGCCAAAATAACATCCAATCTGTTCCCCAGCGTTGGACTATAGCATCTGATTTGACGTATGGAAGTTTGTTTTTTTCAAAGACATTGAAAAATGATGCTTTAAAGCCTTTACCGTCTGATGTAATGACTATGTTTTGATTTATTATATCTATCACTTTCTTGCTAAAAGTATTTGAATAGTGAGCACCCGGGTTATATTTGAATTCTTTAGAAATCATTTTTATTTGTATTTCATATATATATTAAAAAAAAATGTTTCATACAATTTTAAACATATACAACTCTATTAATTTACAACAGTATATTGATAATAGAGATGGAACTAAGCGCGTTGGATTAAAAAGTTTTACATACACTATCGGTTGGCATAATATTAATGGTGAAATCGTAAAGACAAGAAACCCAGCTAAAATAGAACCTTTTCCATGTGGACTTTATAACTTTCAAGACTTGGTAGAAAAGTTTAAAGTGCTAAATGAAAATATTATCCTGGACAGTATTGAGCAAATTGGCCTCAGCATTATACATACGCCAATAGAGACACGAATGTCAAGCGGTCTTTCAAATATGCTGGGATTCAAGGACAGAAAATGGTTGACAGGTACTAATATAGGAGATTACCCAATTGATTTAGCTCCTTATAAACAGCTATATGTTCATCTGGAACAAGTTAATACGAGTAGTAATTATTTCAATGGTAAGCCAAGCACTATTATAGGTGTTGTACCTGTAGTAAATAAGCAGTTTGGAGATATAGTATATACACGTTTTTATCCTGAATATCACTGTCTTATGAATAGTGCAATTACTGAATTGAAATAGAAGTCAGAGATGAGTATGGCAACAAAATAAATAATCACGGTTTGCCTATGAGTTGTGTTTTAGAAATTATTTAAAAAATATATTTTTATAAAAAAAAAAAATGAGTATATTTGGACCAACAAGACCTAAAAAAACAGAAGACTTAGAGGCTTTGATAAATAATGTTCAAAATTTATATAGGCGAATTGTGCCTTTTGTTGACCAGTTTAATCATTTAAAAAATAAAGTTGATAATCTTAAATATGGGATTATAACAATATTTGCGGAGGCTAAGGGCCCACTTGTGTTAAATAGAATACACTCATTTGGTAATGGTGGAGCAGAAACAAATGTGGGGCATGTAATGACACGCCGTGGACGGATTATGGGAATAGGTTTAGCATGTGAACGATTAGTTGGTGACGTAACTGTAATAGTTTCTGTCAATGGTGTTGAACAACCAAATTATGGCATAACGCTTCACATCATCCCACGCAATCATGATAACTTTGATAGTCCTTTAGAGATTGGTGCTGGTTCTGTTGTTAACTTTGTATGCAAGATTGCCAACGCTACCGCTGTAAATACGGTGGCATCATTATTAATTGAATTAATTTAATTTTTTATTAATAAATAAAAAAATGAAGCAACCGACAGCACCAAGTTTATATCCTGAGTTGCCAGTGGAAGACGGACAAAATTATAGAAGTCACTTTATAAAACATATAAACGTGGTATTAATATTACAGATGGAATTGACACTACCTTGATATCTGCAGGTGTTATTGTGGCTGGGGTTGGATTTGTTGTTCCAGTTTTTTACCTTTGGAAATAGCAGCAATAGTATGTGGAGCTACAGGTGTTTGTATTAATTTTATCAGACGCAAGCTTAATGCAAAAACTCAAGAACATCATGAAATAAAAACTTTGGCAGAGTCTAAGTTAAATAGTATAAAGCAGTTAATATCAAAAGCGTTGAGTGATGCACAAATATCTGAGCAAGAGTTTAAGTTGATTTTAGATGAACTGGAAAGATACTATAATTTAAAACAGGATATCAAACAAAAGAAACTTGAAATTAGTGAAGTCCAAAAAAAAGAACTAGTGGAGCAGGGAAGAAAGGAAGCAATGGCAACCTTACAAAAAAGTCTAAAAAGTGTGTCATAAATTGTTTTAGTAATGTGTATGAGTACGATCCACCACCTTTGTATTCAACCTAGAACCTTCTGAAAATATAAAAAAAAGAAAATACAAATTTAAATGGACCTACCTTTCATGAAAAATAATCCTAGTTTTATCCTTACTCTTTCAGGTCTCTATTCCCATAGGGTATGTCACCATGTCAAGAGTGTTACTAACCCGTAGTTTCACTGTCTTATATACCCGTCAGGAATACCAAAAACTTCACCGATTGGTTGATATAAATAGACGCTTATCACATGATCTTCACCGATTGGTTGATATAAATAGACGCTTATCACATGAGCTTCACCGATTGGTAGATATAAATAGACGCTTATCACATGTGACAATAATCACGTAACCTTACCAGAGCTCAAAATCTAGAACATTCTTATCTTGAATCACCATGGTGATTTATTATCTATGTATTTTGGGGTAGATACTTACTCAAGTTTGATTTTTTAAAATCTGAAAACAAATATCTTCCATTTCATATTTTATTTCTTGTACATACTTGTTTTTCAGATTTTGAAAAATCAAACTTGAGTAAGTAGGTACCATTTCATATATATGTATTTTGGGTGTTTCTGGATCAAACTCGAGCAAAGCGAGAGCTTTGAGTCAGAACACCCAAAATACATATATATCATGGGACGCCTCTTCAACAACCCAAAGGATAAGGCGGACATACTGAACAACCAATATCAGCCAGTCTTCACCCAAGAGGATACCAATTCCGTTCCTGACCCAGACGGGACCCCCTATCAGGGAGTAAGTAGTATACTTACTCCCTGCCCCTATCCATCCATGAATGACAGCATAGTCACCACTGAGGGCGTCAGAAAACTACTGGTAAAACATCGACCCCACAAAAGCATCAAGACCCGATCAGATTCCAGTCAAAATCCTTATAGCGACCATCTTCAATAAAGGTCTGTCAACTGGAAATATCACCCCCACGGACTGGAGACAAGCCAACGTCACAGCCGTTTTCAAGAAAGGAGAGAGATATGAAACCAGCAACTATCGCCAGTCTCACTCACCTGCCTATGTCGCAAGCTGTTGGAGCACACAGTGGTCAGCAACGTTCTGAAAACGTTCAATATCCTAACTGATGGCCAGCATGGTTTTCGAGCAAAAAGAAGCTGTGAGACCCAGCTCGTGACCCTGTTCCACGAGCTGGCTTCCTCGTCAGATATTGGCATCCAGGTCGACATGGTCATTCTCGACTTTTCCAAAGCTTTCGACCGAGTCCCGCACAAACGTCTCCTAAGGAAATTAAATCATTATGGCATTAGAGGGAGCACCTACCAATGGATTGAATCTTTTCTATGCAATAGACATCAACAAGTAACGGTAGGGGGTTCTATACATATGACAGAGCAGCAGTGCTAAACGGTGTTCCCCAGGGTAGCGTCCTTGGCCCGCTCCTATTTCTCCTCTTCGTAAACAACCTTCCAGGCAAGTTAACTTCTAAAACTAGGCTATTTTCTGACGACCCATGGTTTATAGACATATAAAGACAGATAACGATTGCCAGGTTCTACAGCAAGGTCTTTTGACGTTAGCAGATGGGGCATGGAGTTTCACCCTCAGAAGTGTAGTGTACTCTGCCTCACCATATTCAAGAAACCAAAGATCCACAACTACCAATTAAAAAGGCGCACTCTACTAGCATCCAATACTACTATGTACTTAGGAGTTGACCTCCAATCAGCACTCTCTTTCAAATACCACATTGACAGTCAGTAAAAAGGCAAATTTCATGCTTGGGTTCTTGAGGAGGAACTTAAGGTCAACAAACGAGGACACCAAGACAAACGCATACATACGTCTAGTGAGACCACATGTTGATTACTGTGCGGCAGTATGGAGCCCAAATAATGCCGACAATATCTATAAACTGGAGATGGTATACAACGACGAGCGGCACGATATATTACCAACCGCAACAGAAACACCAGCAGCGTGACAGAAATGTTGGATCATCTCCAGCGGCAAACACTTGAACACAGACGTTCCAAGCTCCAACTCCCACTCCGCGAAATCTTGGTACATGACTTGATAGACATCCGCTGCTCTGAGTACCTGACTCCGTCTACCACACGTACAAGAGCACTACATTTTAAGAAGTTCCAACACCTTTCTGCTAAGACGGACACTTGCAAGTTTAGTTTCTTTCCGAGAACTGTTCCTGCTTGGAACATTCTCCCAGCTACTACAGCTCAGGGCCCCTCCTTGGTACACTTCAAGAGGGAGCTTTCTGCTCTCAGCCCGTAAACCAGGATCCTAACTAAACCTACTAAGAGACGAGTGACGATGTGAAGCTATGCCAGCGGGGACACACTTAGCTGGAATGGGTTCATATCAGATGGACCTATGTAGGTTTAGACAACGTCTTTTTATTAGTCTAAATATTCTTATTTGTGTATTTATTGACCATTATATCACAATTTATATCGCGTATTCACTTTATACTTTAGTTCACTTCTTCCTATACGAGCTTCTTTTAATTGTTTACTTTACCTTGTGCTCCCATTCACAGTCGGGAAGCACAAGTCGTCTTCCGTTGAATGATTGTCAAACGTTGACAGATCAACGTACCATATAGATGTAGCTGTCGATGTTTATGTATAAAAAACCCGGTTCCCTTAAACATGGACATATATATGTATACGACTGGACGCGATTTTATAGGCCAGTCAAAAAATGGGATGGTGCAGGTAGCCCGGTCATACGCAGTAAAATGCCTCTTATCCTATTCTATAGCACGTGTCCAGATTCCTATGCATCCTTCCCCTCTCTATTAGATGGCTAGAACTTGAATAACTTGGTATGCGAATAGGCATAATGCACCCATCAATGCCCCCCCCACCCCACAGCCCCCCCCCCCCCACCCACACCACCCCCACCGGGGTTGGAGGGAGCGGGAGCGGGCATACCCAGTAGAATTAGACAAACGTAAAAAAAAAAAGATTGCCTAATTCTCATCTCTAGGGACAACCTTTATGTCTAATTGCGCCACGTCTCTGTATGTGTTGCTGAGCCACATCTCTGTATGTGTTGATGAGCCACGTCTATGTATGTGTTGATGAGACACGTCTCTGTATGTATTACTGAGCCACGTCTCTGTATGTTGATGAGCCACGTCTCTGTATGTGTTGATGCGCCACGTCTCTGTATGTGTTGATGAGCCACGTCTATGTATGTGTTGATGAGCCACGTCTCTGTATGTATTACTGAGCCACGTCTCTGTATGTGTTGATGAGCCACGTCTCTGTATGAGTTGATGCGCCACGTCTATGTATGTGTTGATGAGCCACGTCTATGTATGTGTTGATGAGCCACGTCTCTGTATGTGTTGATGAGCCACGTCTTTGTATGTGTTGATGCGCCACGTCTCTGTATGTGTTGATGCGCCACGTCTCTGTATGTGTTGCTGAGCCACGTCTCTGTATGTGTTGATGCGCCACTTCTCTGTATGTATTACTGAGCCACGTCTCTGTATGTGTTGATGAGCCACTTCTCTGTATGTGTTGATGCGCCACGTCTCTGTATGTGTTGATGCGCCACGTCTCTGTATGTGTTGCTGAGCCACGTCTCTGTATGTGTTGATGCGCCACGTCTCTGTATGTGTTGATGAGCCACGTCTCTGTATGTATTACTGAGCCACGTCTCTGTATGTGTTGATGAGCCACTTCTCTGTATGTGTTGATGCGCCACGTCTCTGTATGTGTTGATGAGCCACGTCTATGTATGTGTTGATGAGCCACGTCTCTGTATGTATTACTGAGCCACGTCTCTGTATGTGTTGATGAGCCACTTCTCTGTATGTGTTGATGCGCCACGTCTCTGTATGTGTTGATGAGCCACATCTCTGTATGTGTAGATGAGCCACGTCTCTGTATGTGTTGATGTGCCACGTCTCTGTATGTGTTGATGTGCCACGTCTCTGTATGTGTTGCTGAGCCACGTCTCTGTATGTGTTGATGTGCCACGTCTCTGTATGTGTTGATGTGCCACGTCTCTGTATGTGTTGATGCGCCAAGTCTCTGTATGTGTTGCTGAGCCACGTCTCTGTATGTGTTGATGAGCCACGTCTCTGTATGTGTTGATGTGCCACGTCTCTGTATGTGTTGATGCGCAACGTCTATGTATGTGCTGCTGAGCCACGTCTCTGTATGTGTTGATGAGCCACATCTCTGTATGTGTTAATGTGCCACGTCTCTGTATGTGTTGATGTGCCACGTCTCTGTATGTGTTGATGAGCCACGTCTCTGTATGTGTTGATGAGCCACATCTCTGTATGTGTTGATGTGCCACGTCTCTGTATGTGTTGATGAGCCACGTCTCTGTATGTATTACTGAGCCACGTCTCTGTATGTGTTGATGAGCCACTTCTCTGTATGTGTTGATGCGCCACGTCTCTGTATGTATTACTGAGCCACATCTCTGTATGTGTTGATGCGCCACGTCTCTGTATGTGTTGATGAGCCACGTCTCTGTATGTGTTGATGCGCCACGTCTCTGTATGTGTTGATGCGCCACGTCTCTGTATGTATTAATGAGCCACATCTCTGTATGTGTTGATGCGCCACGACTGTGTATGTGTTGATGAGCCACTTCTCTGTATGTGTTGATGCGCCACGTCTCTGTATGTGTTGATGAGCCACACCTCTGTATGTGTTGATGTGCCACGTCTCTGTATGTGTTGATGAGCCACGTCTCTGTATGTATTACTGAGCCACGTCTCCGTATGTGTTGATGAGCCACGTCTCTGTATGTGTTGATGAGCCACTTCTCTGTATGTGTTACTGAGCCACGTCTCTGTATGTGTTGATGAGCCACGTCTCTGTATGTGTTGATGAGCCACGTCTCTGTATGTATTACTGAGCCACATCTCTGTATGTGTTGATGCGCCACGTCTCTGTATGTGTTGATGAGCCACGTCTCTGTATGTGTTGATGCGCCACGTCTCTGTATGTGTTGATGAGCCACGACTATGTATGTATTACTGAGCCACATCTCTGTATGTGTTGATGCGCCACGTCTCTGTATGTGTTGATGAGCCACGTCTCTGTATGTGTTGATGCGCCACGTCTCTGTATGTGTTGATGAGCCACGTCTATGTATGTATTACTGAGCCAAGTCTCTGTATGTGTTGATGAGCCACGTGTCTGTATGTGTTGATGCGCCACGTCTCTGTATGTGTTGATGAGCCACGTCTCTGTATCTGTTGATGAGCCATATCTCTGTATGTGTTGATGTGCCACGTCTCTGTATGTGTTGATGAGCCACGTCTCTGTATGTGTTGATGCCCCACGTCTCTGTATGTGTTGCTGAGCCACGTCTCTGTATGTGTTGATGCGCCACGTCTCTGTAAGTATTACTGAGCCACGTCTCTGTATGTATTACTGAGCCACGTCTCTGTATGTGTTGATGCGCCACGTCTCTGTATGTGTTGATGTGCCACGTCTCTGTATGTGTTGCTGAGCCACGTCTCTGTAGGTGTTGATGAGCCACGTCTCTGTATGTATTACTGAGCCACGTCTCTGTATTTGTTGATGAGCCACTTCTCTGTATGTGTTGATGTGCCACGTCTCTGTATGTGTTGATGAGCCACGTCTCTGTATGTATTATTGAGCCACGTCTCTGTATGTGTTGATGAGCCACGTCTCTGTATGTGTTGATGCGCCACGCATGTATGTGTTGATGAGCCACGTATATGTATGTGTTGATGAGCCACGTCTCTGTATGTATTACTGAGCCACGTCTCTGTATGTGTTGATGAGCCACGTCTATGTATGTGTTGATGAGCCACGTCTCTGTATGTATTACTGAGCCACATCTCTGTATGTGTTGATGCGCCACGTCTCTGTATGTGTTGATGAGCCACGTCTATGTATGTGTTGATGAGCCACGTCTCTGTATGTGTTGATGCGCCACGTCTCTGTATGTGTTGATGAGCCACGTCTATGTATGTATGACTGAGCCACATCTCTGTATGTGTTGATGCGCCACGTCTCTGTATGTGTTGATGAGCCACGTCTCTGTATGTATTACTGAGCCACATCTCTGTATGTGTTGATGCGCCACGTCTCTGTATGTGTTGATGAGCCACGTCTATGTATGTGTTGATGAGCCACGTCTCTGTATGTGTTGATGCGCCACGTGTCTCTGTATGTGTTGATGAGCCACGTCTCTGTATGTATGACTGAGCCACATCTCTGTATGTGTTGATGCGCCACGTCTCTGTATGTGTTGATGAGCCACGTCTCTGTATGTGTTGATGCGCCACGTCTCTGTATGTGTTGATGAGCCACGTCTATGTATGTATTACTGAGCCACGTCTCTGTATGTGTTGATGAGCCACGTCTCTGTATGTGTTGATGCGCCACGTCTCTGTATGTGTTGATGAGCCACATCTCTGTATCTGTTGATGAGCCACATCTCTGTATGTGTTGATGCGCCACGTCTCTGTATGTGTTGATGAGCCACGTCTATGTATGTGTTGATGAGCCACGTCTCTGTATGTGTTGATGCGCCACGTCTCTGTATGTGTTGATGCGCCACGTCTCTGTATGTGTTGATGAGCCACGTCTCTGTATGTGTTGATGCGCCACGTCTCTGTATGTGTTGATGAGCCACGTCTATGTATGTATTACTGAGCCAAGTCTCTGTATGTGTTGATGAGCCACGTGTCTGTATGTGTTGATGCGCCACGTCTCTGTATGTGTTGATGAGCCACGTCTCTGTATCTGTTGATGAGCCACATCTCTGTATGTGTTGATGTGCCACGTCTCTGTATGTGTTGATGAGCCACGTCTCTGTATGTGTTGATGCGCCACGTCTCTGTATGTGTTGCTGAGCCACGTCTCTGTATGTGTTGATGCGCCACGTCTCTGTAAGTATTACTGAGCCACGTCTCTGTATGTATTACTGAGCCACGTCTCTGTATGTGTTGATGCGCCACGTCTCTGTATGTGTTGATGTGCCACGTCTCTGTATGTGTTGCTGAGCCACGTCTCTGTAGGTGTTGATGAGCCACGTCTCTGTATGTATTACTGAGCCACGTCTCTGTATTTGTTGATGAGCCACTTCTCTGTATGTGTTGATGTGCCACGTCTCTGTATGTGTTGATGAGCCACGTCTCTGTATGTATTATTGAGCCACGTCTCTGTATGTGTTGATGAGCCACGTCTCTGTATGTGTTGATGCGCCACGCATGTATGTGTTGATGAGCCACGTATATGTATGTGTTGATGAGCCACGTCTCTGTATGTATTACTGAGCCACGTCTCTGTATGTGTTGATGAGCCACGTCTATGTATGTGTTGATGAGCCACGTCTCTGTATGTATTACTGAGCCACATCTCTGTATGTGTTGATGCGCCACGTCTCTGTATGTGTTGATGAGCCACGTCTATGTATGTGTTGATGAGCCACGTCTCTGTATGTGTTGATGCGCCACGTCTCTGTATGTGTTGATGAGCCACGTCTATGTATGTATGACTGAGCCACATCTCTGTATGTGTTGATGCGCCACGTCTCTGTATGTGTTGATGAGCCACGTCTCTGTATGTATTACTGAGCCACATCTCTGTATGTGTTGATGCGCCACGTCTCTGTATGTGTTGATGAGCCACGTCTATGTATGTGTTGATGAGCCACGTCTCTGTATGTGTTGATGCGCCACGTGTCTCTGTATGTGTTGATGAGCCACGTCTCTGTATGTATGACTGAGCCACATCTCTGTATGTGTTGATGCGCCACGTCTCTGTATGTGTTGATGAGCCACGTCTCTGTATGTGTTGATGCGCCACGTCTCTGTATGTGTTGATGAGCCACGTCTATGTATGTATTACTGAGCCACGTCTCTGTATGTGTTGATGAGCCACGTCTCTGTATGTGTTGATGCGCCACGTCTCTGTATGTGTTGATGAGCCACATCTCTGTATCTGTTGATGAGCCACATCTCTGTATGTGTTGATGCGCCACGTCTCTGTATGTGTTGATGAGCCACGTCTATGTATGTGTTGATGAGCCACGTCTCTGTATGTGTTGATGCGCCACGTCTCTGTATGTGTTGATGAGCCACGTCTATGTATGTATGACTGAGCCACATCTCTGTATGTGTTGATGCGCCACGTCTCTGTATGTGTTGATGAGCCACGTCTCTGTATGTATTACTGAGCCACATCTCTGTATGTGTTGATGCGCCACGTCTCTGTATGTGTTGATGAGCCACGTCTATGTATGTGTTGATGAGCCACGTCTCTGTATGTGTTGATGCGCCACGTGTCTCTGTATGTGTTGATGAGCCACGTCTCTGTATGTATGACTGAGCCACATCTCTGTATGTGTTGATGCGCCACGTCTCTGTATGTGTTGATGAGCCACGTCTCTGTATGTGTTGATGCGCCACGTCTCTGTATGTGTTGATGAGCCACGTCTATGTATGTATTACTGAGCCACGTCTCTGTATGTGTTGATGAGCCACGTCTCTGTATGTGTTGATGCGCCACGTCTCTGTATGTGTTGATGAGCCACATCTCTGTATCTGTTGATGAGCCACATCTCTGTATGTGTTGATGTGCCACGTCTCTGTATGTGTTGATGAGCCACGTCTCTGTATGTATTGATGCGCCACGTCTCTGTATGTGTTGATGAGCCACGTCTCTGTATGTGTTGATGAGCCACTTCTCTGTATGTGTTGATGCGCAACGTCTCTGTATGTGTTGATGAGCCACGTCTATGTATGTGTTGATGAGCCACATCTCTGTATGTGTTGATGCGCCACGTCTCTGTATGTGTTGATGAACCACGTCTCTGTATGTGTTGATGCGCCACGTCTCTGTATGTGTTGATGAGCCACGTCTATGTATGTATTACTGAGCTACGTCTCTGTATGTGTTGATGAGCCACGTCTCTGTATGTGTTAATGAACCACGTCTCTGTATGTGTTGATGCGCCATGTCTCTGTATGTGTTGATGAGCCACGTCTATGTATGTATTACTGAGCCACGTCTCTGTATGTGTTGATGAGCCACGTCTCTGTATGTGTTGATGCGCCACGTCTCTGTATGTATTGATGAGCCACGTCTCTGTATGTGTTGATGAGCCACATCTCTGTATGTGTTGATGTGCCACGTCTCTGTATGTGTTGATGAGCTACGTCTCTGTATGTGTTGATGCGCCACGTCTCTGTATGTGTTGATGAGCCACGTCTCTGTATGTGTTGATGAGCCACTTCTCTGTATGTGTTGATGCGCCATGTCTCTGTATGTGTTGATGAGCCACGTCTATGTATGTGTTGATGAGCCACGTCTCTGTATGTATTACTGAGCCACGTCTCTGTATGTGTTGATGCGCCACGTCTCTGTATGTGTTGATGAGCCACGTCTCTGTATCTGTTGATGAGCCACATCTCTGTATGTGTTGATGTGCCACGTCTCTGTATGTGTTGATGAGCCACTTCTCTGTATGTGTTGATGCGCCACGTCTCTGTATGTGTTGATGAGCCACGTCTATATAAGTGTTGATGAGCCACGTCTCTGTATGTATTACTGAGCCACGTCCCTGTATGTGTTGATGAGCCACGTCTCTGTATGTGTTGATGCGCCACGTCTCTGTATGTGTTGATGAGCCACGTCTCTGTATCTGTTGATGAGCCACATCTCTGTAGGTGTTGATGTGCCACGTCTCTGTATGTGTTGATGAGCCACGTCTCTGTATGTATTACTGAGCCACGTCTCTGTATGTGTTGATGCGCCACTTCTCTGTATGTGTTGATGCGCCACGTCTCTGTATGTGTTGATGAGCCACGTCTATGTATGTGTTGATGAGCCACATCTCTGCATGTGTTGATGAGCCACATCTCTGTATGTGTTGATGAGCCACTTCTCTGTATGTGTTGATGAGCCACTTCTCTGTATGTGTTGATGAGCCACATCTCTGTATGTGTTGATGAGCCACTTCTCTGTATGTGTTGATGCGCCACGTCTCTGTATGTGTTGATGAGCCACGTCTATGTATGTGTTGATGAGCCACGTCTCTGTACGTATTACTGAGCCACGTCTCTGTATGTGTTGATGAGCCACGTCTCTGTATGTGTTGATGAGCCACGTCTCTGTATGTATTACTGAGCCACGTCTCTGTATGTGTTGATGATCCACGTCTCTGTATGTGTTGATGAGCCACGTCTCTGTATGTATTACTGAGCCACGTCTCTGTATGTATTACTGAGCCACGTCTCTGTATGTGTTGATGAGCCACGTCTCTGTATGTGTTGATGAGCCACGTCTATGTATGTGTTGAATAGCCACGTCTCTTTATGTGTTGATGAGTCACGTCTCTGTATGTATTACTGAGCCACGTCTCTGTATGTGTTGATGAGCCACGTCTCTGTATGTGTTGATGCGCAACGTCTCTGTATGTGTTGATGAGTCACGTCTATGTATGTGTTGATGAGCCACATCTCTGTATGTGTTGATGTGCCACGTCTCTGTATGTATTACTGAGCCACGTCTCTGTATGTTTTGATGAGCCACTTCTCTGTATGTGTTGATGCGCCACGTCTCTGTATGTGTTGATGAGCCACGTCTCTGTATGTGTTGATGAGCCACATCTCTGTATGTGTTGATGAGCCACGTCTCTGTATGTGTTGATGAGCCACGTCTCTGTATGTGTTGATGCGCCACGTCTCTGTATGTGTTGATGAGCCACGACTATGTATGTATTACTGAGCCATATCTCTGTATGTGTTGATGCGCCACGTCTCTGTATGTGTTGATGAGCCACGTCTCTGTATGTGTTGATGCGCCACGTCTCTGTATGTGTTGATGAGCCACGTCTATGTATGTATTACTGAGCCAAGTCTCTGTATGTGTTGATGAGCCACGTGTCTGTATGTGTTGATGCGCCACGTCTCTGTATGTGTTGATGAGCCACGTCTCTGTATCTGTTGATGAGCCACATCTCTGTATGTGTTGATGTGCCACGTCTCTGTATGTGTTGATGAGCCACGTCTCTGTATGTGTTGATGCGCCACGTCTCTGTATGTGTTGCTGAGCCACGTCTCTGTATGTGTTGATGCGCCACGTCTCTGTAAGTATTACTGAGCCACGTCTCTGTATGTATTACTGAGCCACGTCTCTGTATGTGTTGATGCGCCACGTCTCTGTATGTGTTGATGTGCCACGTCTCTGTATGTGTTGCTGAGCCACGTCTCTGTAGGTGTTGATGAGCCACGTCTCTGTATGTATTACTGAGACACGTCTCTGTATTTGTTGATGAGCCACTTCTCTGTATGTGTTGATGTGCCACGTCTCTGTATGTGTTGATGAGCCACGTCTCTGTATGTATTATTGAGCCACGTCTCTGTATGTGTTGATGAGCCACGTCTCTGTATGTGTTGATGCGCCACGTCTCTGTATGTGTTGATGAGCCACGTCTCTGTATGTGTTGATGAGCCACGTCTCTGTATGTGTTGATGAGCCACTTCTCTGTATGTGTTGATGAGCCACATCTCTGTATGTGTTGATGAGCCACGTCTCTGTATGTGTTGATGAGCCACGTCTCTGTGTGTGTTGATGCGCCACGTTTCTGTGTGTGTTGATGAGCCACATCTCTGTATGTGTTGATGAGCCACGTCTCTGTATGTGTTGATGAGCCACGTTTCTGTGTGTGTTGATGAGCCACTTCTCTGTATGTGTTGATGAGAAAAGGAAGAACCAACGAAAACTCTTTGTTTACGATCAGTTATATAATTATTTATCCAATTAATAAGGTTGCCTGAAATGCCATGTTGTCGGAGTTTAAAAATTAAAGCTGCGTGCCAGATGCGATCGAAAACTTTGGATATATCAAAAAATACCATACATGTAAATTTGTTTTCATCAATCGCTTTGCATATTTGATTATAAATATCAATTAGTTGATAAACTGTTGAGTGACCAGGTAAGAAACCAGACTGGTTTTTAAATATTAAATTATTGGTAAGAAAAAATTTAAAAGTATGTTTGAATATCACGCGTTCCATAACTTTTCCAACGCAACTAATTAACGATATTGTTTTACTTAAAACATATTTTATTGCTTTTCTTCTATACACAAGCAAAAGGGTTGGGCCACAAGTTCTTCCAACATTAATAAAGTCCCGTCCCAACAATATTGTAATTAACAGTTAACAAGATGGCAATACAATTAACATAAAATATTCAAATACATTTTTCGATGAACAAAAGAAGAAGAAAAAAGGAGAGGAGTAAGTAGAATAGAGTTCTAGGAAAAACTAAACAAGAAGGAATGCGTGCTGATGCTGTGGTTGTAGGATCCTGCCCCGAGCGGTTGCCATAATAGTGTATATAATGTCTTCGTTTAGTATCTTTAATGTATATTTGAACGTGATTAAAAATAGTGCTATTATCTTTATCTGTATAACTATCTTTTCCAAATAAAAATACACGAACGCTGAGCGGGTGAAATGGACGGGTAGCATGAAAAAGACGAAGTCGTTCATTTAAATAAAACGGACATTGCATAAAATAATGTTCGGCGTCCTCCTTTTCATGCCAGCACTTCTCATAGGTTGCGTTTTCTTTGATTTTGTTTATAAACAAAGCATATTTCAGGTTACTGCATTTGTTTCTTATCCGTGCATGAAATACAGATAATCTACGAATTCCAGAAAAATAGAAAATAGGTATTTTTGGCGGATTACAGTACTGCTGATTTGTAACAAGAGTTTTAAAAGTAGAAAGAGAGTCTGCATGTCGTATATGTTCAGGTATAGTATTCCATAACGATATACACGAGGGAATAAACGAATTACTAAATAGCTGCGTTCTCGTATGAATAGATATGTAATCATTTGAATTTCTTAAGTTGTAAGGGGCAACTCTGCCAACTATGTCAGGGAATAAATTTGAAAAAAAAATAACCAGCTTTAACATTATAAGCAATTATTAATTTTTGGTATTTTCTTCTATCTTCTAATGGTAACCACCCAAATTTGGTATATAAATTACGAATAGACGTTGATCGTGTTAATCCAGTGACGATGCGAGCTGCTTCATGTTGAATTTTTTCTAAAGTGTCTTTTTCCTTTTATGTGCAGTCGTCCCAAATAACAGAAGCATATTCAAGTTTTGGTCTCAAAAACGATAAATATATTTGGTTTAAAGCTTTACGATTGATTAAAAACTTCATTTTCCGCATCATTCTTAATATTTTAGAGGCTGACGTAGTAATATTGGTAATATGTTCGTGCCATTTACCGTCATGACTAAGCGTTAAACCCAAGTGTTTATGGTGTTCAACAAAATTAACTGGCATATTATTAAAAATAAACGAGGGTTGTTGTATATGTCTTCTGAGAGTAAAAATAATAGCTTCAGTTTTAGTTGGATTAAAATCAACAAGCCACTGTTTAGACCGAGCAGATATAATATTAAGATCGTGATTTAAGATTCCCTCAAGATCTGCAATATTAGACGAAGTACTTGCAAGTGATGTATCATCTGCAAAAATACACAATTATTTCGTTGTCATATTTTTCAACCATGTATGTGAACATGATGTGAAGACCCGGGCCTTTTGGCCTAATAGGTAGCTACGCTACTGAGAATTTCACAATTCATATCCCTAATTGTAATTTTTACGTGGATTTTTGTTTAAGTCGACAAATCGTTTGTTGACAATAATCACCAAAGTCACGGTAAATTCCGTTTACTACCTTAGGCCTAAACAAGAAAGTGTTTTGTTTCCTGTCACCCAACAACTCTTTACCCTTCATTTTTTTGTTGCTTTGTTTTGTTTTTAAACTTATTTGTGTTTTGGCCTTAACAGAATATAATTCAATCAGTTTTGCATGTAATTTGAAAATTGTAATAGAAGGTAACATATTTGTGTTTAGATTTACTCTTGTTTGTGTAATGTATATCTCTCAATGCTACAGTCATACGTTCGAGTCCCGCTTGTTCCACATTTGCACATTGAAGAATGTTTGACAGCTACTCATAACGCGCGGCAGGACTGTGGTTCTACGAGTTGTTTAGTTTAAACTTATTTACTTTACATCGATTGTAAAGAAAGCTCTATGAACTTATTTGCATCACTCTCGATGTCTTCCTGGGTAGAACCAGTACTAAGCAATGCAAATAAAGTGTCTTGCTCAGGGACACAACGTATATGGCAATGACGGGAATCGAACCCACGACTTTTGGATCATGGGTCCAACGCTCTACCACTAGGCCAAAGCGCTCCACGCGTTGTTTCAAAACAGATGAGGTCTACCTCTACCTCTACCAAATTGACGCATAGATAAAAGTCGTAAAAATCTTTAAAAAAAATCCCTTCACTTTCCACACACACTCACACAATTTGTTTTCCGACTTAAATCTTAAAGGGAGTACATCAGGCCTTTTATGGGGGTCTAGGTGTCTGATTTAAAATTGACAAATATTAATATTTTTTATTCTACATGACTAAAACATAATGAGCCTGAAACATCTTTTATTTGCAGAGAAATTCATTCTGCACAGTAATACCTGTTATCCTAGGTGACGCACCAGGGTTAATTCCAGCATATTACGTGCGTTTCCACCCTAGCTATATGGTGTTCTGCAACTTTAGACATTAACAAAATGTTTCTAGCTTCACATTTTGATTGATAGTGTTTTATATCGTGAACTGGAACACTTTTATATTAAGATGTTTCTAGAAAAATCCTGATGTGCCATTGGGCATGAATTAAACAAACTTTTTTGAAATAAAAAATAAATATAATTAGAATAAAAAAATTTGAGTCCTACCCAGATACGAACCCATTCCGCTCGCTTTATAATTTTCTGGAACTGCTGCTCTCCCGACTGAGCTAACAATCCTTTATGAATGTTGATGAACTATAACGGGATTTATTCTAAAACTCTAAAAGTCTAAAAATAGTCACTCGGAATCAAATGACGACATATATACCTAGTCAGATCTTGTTGATTTGAATTCGGTCTCGCCGACAGCCGACACGATTGGCACAAGTATTCAGGCTTATTCTACTACCGAATCAGTCATTTTAACTTCATAGCAAGGGAGGTAAAAACTTAAGAATATTACACAGCGTACTACAAAGTAAACTAAAATCTTATTCCGGAGAATGGGCAGCAACAACCTTTTACATAGTAAAGCTACTAATAAAAGGATAGTAGCTTATGCGATAACCATTACTAACCAAACCTATTAAATATTATATGAAGACTATAAAGGCCATGTATATTTCTTAAATATATAAATCCAAGAAAGATGGAAGATATGCGTTTGATGGTGCCGCAAGAGAAATAAATTATAAAATTAACTGGTTACAAATCTCATGACATTACCTTATTTGTATCCGCACTAGAAACACCTGTTAAAATATGGGTCTTCTTTTTCAGGCAATGCGCGATTCATCAGTGAGGCTGTAGTTAGGAAATCGTGAAAAAAACATGGTTACTAAAGGTTGGTGAACAAGTTCACCAAGTTCACCATGCTAAAAACTCAGCAACGAGACGCAACCAACTCGGCTATACAATTAACATGCATATATTAGAAACACATTTTAATAGATATAACCTCAAATTCATTTATTCTCTAACCATGCTAACCGTTAAACATGTGATATGATGAATAACAAGGCCGATAATACACATGTTATTAATAAATGGGGAAAACAACATTTCTACAGTGCAAGCAAATTAAATAGCGTGAAAAAGGAAGTATCGCAAATTCTCGGACAGAAAGCCTTAGATCAGGTCACGTAATAGCCATCGTCTTCAACCGCCATTTTGGAAAATATTGATAACAACGCTGAGTAGATTAATGTCGATAAACAGCAAATTAGTGCTTTATATAAGGAATTATCGAGTAAGTATTAGTTCAATACAATGTATTTTAATAAGGAAGTGTTTGTTTTCCGTATGTTTTTCGTTTGTAACTTGCAATTTTATGTTGATATTCTTAATGCAATTCTACCGATTCTCGGTAGTGTGATGTTGGCGGGTGGGTAATCGTATTTTTTAGAATATTGATATAAAACATGTTTTTCATTGGAAGAAATAAGTTTTTGATTATAAAGGTTATCGTTATATGACGTGGTTATTAAAATTTAATAAATTACATATTGATATCGATACCATTCCTTCACTTTTTTCTCTGTTTTAAATTTCACTTTGAAACCAGAAAAAAAATACGATGTTGTTACCGCCTTTTTAATAGGAAGGCACAAAATCATATTCTTTTTTTAAAAAATACACATCTTTGTGTTCTTATATAATTTTTATATTGCATGGTTAACTTTATTTGATACCAAGCATTATAAACAAGATAAAATTCGGCTTTCAAATGGGCAATATATTTCTTATTTTAATTCATTTTAAAAATTTAAAAAACACTAGTGTGTTAATGCCTTTTTAATACAAAGGCACTTAATCATGTTCTATTTTTAAAAAATACACATATCTGTGTACTTATATAATTTTTATATATTGTAACCTTTATTTCATCAAACAAAGCGCTATATTTTTTTCTTTAGCTTTCAAATGGGCAGATTAATTCTTCTAATAAATAATTTTGAAAATACTAGTAATTAATATTTAATGATTGAATTAATGCAAGTTATGTAGGAAATCTAAATGTATAAACAAATACTACTAATATTCTGTTTTATACATGTATATTTATATTCACATATACGCAAATAAAACACACAACTATGGAAACTGCAACTGCGCTCCATAACATGGGTGTGTGTTCCATAACATGGGTGTGTGTTCCATAACATGGGTGTGTGTTCCATAACATGGGTGTGTGTTCCATAACATGGGTGTGTGTTTTTGGATATATCATTATTCTATGATGATCCTCGGCAACCCAAACAACTAAAAGAGCACGCCTAAGGAACGCTAAATGGAAATCCGGCGAACATGGCATGTGTCTGAAAATGAGGAATTTACAAAGAGTTACAATAACAAACATGACGAAAATAACACACTCCACACATAACAATTGTCTTAGTGATGTCAGGGAAAAACGGAATTCTAAAATGATGTCCTAGAAATATTGATGATACGTTTTATATATAAATGTAAATTTTCGTTTTCATCTGGAATATTAACAACAAAGATGAATACAAATTGTGACCTTTTATTACATATGGAAACTCGTTTTTCTCCGACTTCTCCTGAAATATATATACATATCAACAATTAGCGTATCCGTGGCCGAGGGGTTAACGACGTTGCATTGCAAACCTTCACGCCTCTCACCGCTATGGGTTCGAATCCCAATAGGAGCTCGACTTGTAAGTGAGGAAGTGCCGATTCTTACGGATGGCGGGAGGTGTACAGTACTGGTTATTCCAAAGAAAAGTGGGTGGTCTGCCTCCATCACAGAAAAATCGACCGTCATATATAACCTTACATGTGTTGAAAATGACCTAAAACACCATACACACAAACAAAATTGAAGGAAGTAACGTAAAACACACACTTGCAAGGGAACTATATGAAGCATATTGTGTCAAAGTCTCCACTTTTTTCCTGTCCTTCTATATAACTTTGTTAACTTTGCGCTCTCGTGGCGACTGTCTTGAAACACAAACTTGATGAAGGTACATATATGTATGTTTGTATTTTACTAGAATCCAAAGCACATTCCATATCGTTTATTGCAGAGGATAGATCTTACAGATCCCTGACGAAGATACACCCAATACGGACTTTAGTCAGTGAGTATTCAACTGTGTGGCTTTTTATGCCCAGCTTATATTCATACATACATGATCATCGTTGTGAGAACTTGCTTTGTGGCTTTCTACGCTTTGGTTTCTTATATTCATACATACATGATCAATGTTGTGAGTACTTGCTTTGTGGCTTTCTACGCTTTTGTTTTCTTATATTCATATATACATGATCAATATTGAGAGTACTTGCTTTGTGGCTTTCTACGCTTTAGTTTTCTTATATTCATACATACATGATCAATGTTGTGAGTACTTGCTTTGTGGCTTTCTACGCTTTAGTTTTCTTATATTCATATATACATGATCAATATTGTGAGTACTTGCTTTGTGGCTTTCTACGCTTTTGTTTTCTTATATTCATATATACATGATCAATGTTGTGAGTACTTGCTTTGTGGCTTTCTACGCTTTAGTTTTCTTATATTCATATATACATGATCATCGTTGTGAGTACTTGCTTTGTGGCTTTTACGCTTTAGTTATCTTTTATTCATACATACATGATCAATGTTGTGAGTACTTGCTTTGTGGCTTTCTACGCTTTAGTTTTCTTATATTCATATATACATGATCAATGTTGTGAGTACTTGCTTTGTGGCTTTCTACGCTTTAGTTTTCTTATATTCATATATACATGATCATCGTTGTGAGTACTTGCTTTGTGGCTTTCTACGCTTTAGTTTTCTTATATTCATATATACATGATCAATGTTGTGAGTACTTGCGTTGTGGCTTTCTACGCTTTTGTTTTCTTATATTCATATATACATGATCAATGTTGTGAGTACTTGCTTTGTGGCTTTCTACGCTTTAGTTTTCTTATATTCATATATACATGATCAATGTTGTGAGTACTTGCTTTGTGGCTTTCTACGCTTTTGTTTTCTTATATTCATATATACATGATCAATGTTGTGAGTACTTGCTTTGTGGCTTTCTACGCTTTAGTTTTCTTATATTCATATATACATGATCATCGTTGTGAGTACTTGCTTTGTGGCTTTCTACGCTTTAGTTTTCTTATATTCATATATACATGATCAATATTGCCTATTACTGCTGCCTAGTTTGTTAGAGGATATAGCCTGGCGGTGATGTCTTTATTACACGGTCCTGTTTTGTTGGGATGACAGTAGGGTAAGAGTGAGGTTTGATGCACTCTAGAACCTCGTTTAAACCTACGAGGCGGTACTCATATATTGCCTCTATTTTTCCTTAAATGGGTTGATGCATTATTTTCAATGTCTTTTAAAGCAAAGAAAATCACTGCAAATGATAAATAAGCATACACTTTGTACATTTTACATGTGTATATTTATTTTTAATCAATTTGCAGTGATTTTCTATGCTTTAAAATGTTGTCAATATGCCATATATGGTAAAAAGGCGCGATGACGTCATCGTTCCAAGATGGCCGCCTCCATTTATGTTCTTTGCAATTTTTCAATAGATCATATCTCCTTTATTTTCATGGCATTTTGATAATTCATTCAGCTCTTTTTCAAGTTGTTCAGAACCCTTTTAAATAAATCGTGTTTGAAAATAGTGCACCAACCCCTTTAAAATTGTTGTTTGTTTTGTATACGTGTTTTGGTACTGTTCTATGAATGCTTTTTTTCCTGTTCGATTTTAATACATACTTTAGTGTTTTACTAATGCTGCCTATTACTGCTGCCTAACTTGTTAGAGGATATAATCTGACGGGGATTTGCTAGAGGATATAATCTGACGGGGATTTGTTAGAGGATATAATCTGACGGGGATTTGTTAGAGGATATAATCTGACGGGGATTTATTTATTTATTTAAATTGTCCCGTTTACCTGGAATGATAATGGGGTATGATTGAGGTTTGGTGCACACAGTAACCTGGTTTAAACCCCCATGTGAACTTTTTGCAACTTATCGTTCCAAGGCGGTACCCATGTTGTCAACCCTTCTATGTTTGTAGTGTCGCATACTTTGTTTCTTTTTATCCTTGTAATTTATTTTTGTTTTAAATGCTTGGATTTGGTAGACGGTGTTTGGGTGTTTGGTAGACGTTGTTTGGGTGTTTGGTAGACGGTGTTTGGTAGACGGTGTTGCTGCGACTGTTACATTTCCTGTTATATTTTATTATAGTTCGAAACATGTTTAACATATTATTTCTATCATAGCATATTTATATTAAAACTCATTACATATTATATATATATATATATATAATACCTGTTGACAAGATGCGAACATTTACTCTTATGTCTGTCATGTTGTTTTGTTTTAGTTCTACATGCCAGGCGAGCTTATGCGATGGCGCCTTGTTGTCGACGTCCGTCCGTTCGTTGGCTAATTGTAGTTAACATGATAACTTTAATGGGGGCACACGGCAATCTTTGTTTTTTAAAAACTGACGGCGTCCCGTTAGTTTTTCTACATTGCTTGCATTTGTTCTTTCTTTAATATTAATTATAAGAATAGTATAAAGCAAATTGTGTTTGTATATTATTAACTACTGATAATATTGCACCAATAATATATTTAATATTTAGTAGAAAAACAAAGAAAAACTGAAAACTGAAATTGTTTAGTTAATTTATGCAAGCATGTTTAAAGTGGAATGATACTGGAGTAATAAATCGAGATGTTAATTTTACTACTTAATACCAACTCTCCAGGACTGCCGGGTGGCCCTTTAAACAAGAATATCGATAGAACCGATGGATGCTCACCGAATTGGGGGCTTTGTATTACAAAGGGCAATATAATTCAAATGAAGCTTATGCTCTGCACACCCTCGCATTGCCCTTTATCATTGTGTGAAGTTTCATTTCAGTCCCGTAAGTAGTTTTTCGAGACGTACTCGGTACAATAATTATCAGTATAAAATTACCAAGGGAATAACTCTAATTTGAATGAAGATACAATTAATGTTCTTGCACTCTGCACTTCCTCTCATTGCCCTCTATTATTGTGTGAAGTTTTATGGCAGTCTCCTTAGTCATGCTCTAAACAAAAATTATAAGTATACACTTACCAATGGCAATAACTATAATATAAATTAAGATACAGTTATGGTTCTTACGTTCTGCACATATTCGCATTGCCATCTATCATAGTGTGAAGTTTCATTGCAGTCTCAATCATAAGTATAAAGTTATGCTCTGAACAAGAATTATAAGTATAAAATTGCAAAGGGCAAAAACTCTAATTTATTTAAAGACAGAGTTAATGTTCTTTCACTCTGCACTTCATATCATTACCTTCTATCATTTATGTGAAGTTGTATTGCAGTACCGCAAGTAGTTTTGAAGTTATTTTCCGGACAAGAATATTCTAAGCATAAATTAAAAAGGGCAGTAATTCTAATTTGAACGAAGACAGAGTTACGGTTCTTGTACCCTGCTCTTCCTTTAATTACCCTCTATCATTGTGTTAAGTGTCAATGCAGTCCCGTAATTAATTATGAAGTAATGATCCGGACAATAATTATAAGTATAAACTTACAAAGGGCAATTACGCTACTTTGGAAGAAGACAGAGTTACGGTTCTTGCGCTCTACACTTCCTCTCTATCACTGTGTGAAGTTTCATTGCAGTCACATAACTACTTTTGAAGTTATGTTCCGGACAACTATAAGTATAAAATAACAAAGGGCAATAACTCCAGTTTGAATGATGACAGATTTAAAGTTCTTGTGCTCTGCACTTCCTCGTATTGCCCTCTATCATTACATGAATTTCAATGCAGGCCATTAAGTACTTTAGAAGTTATGCTCCGGACAAGAATTAAAGTATAAAATAACAAAGGGCAATAACTCTAGTTTGAATGAAGACAGAGTTACGGTTCTTGCACTCTGCACTTCCTCTCATTGTCCTCTATCAGTGTATGACGTTTCAGTGCATGCAGTCCCATAAGTAACTTCGAAGTTATGCTCCGGACAAGAAAGTGTGACGAACAGACAGACGGACGGACGGGCGGACGGACGGACAAAGCGTCGACTATATGCTCCCCCGATCAATTTCGAGGAACATACAAACGATTTTTGATTTCACTTGTTAGACTTTAATGGTTTGTTTCATTACTATTTTGGATTAGTTCGAGTATGCGTGTACTACGCATGTATTTCGAGTTTTTGCACTTAAATGTTGCAAAACAGACATTTTAGTTTGTGAACGTGATAAGTTATTAGAAAACGGATTCCGATTTTCATCAGATTTGACATGAAGGGTAGTTTCAACAATATCTCGGACCAGTTCGACAACGGACACAATTGACGCCTGTGTTATAGAGTTATTGCTATCGATAAGAGAAGGAAATGATACAGTCTATCTGGCGCACATGCTATTTTAGTAAACGGTTCACCAAATTTGATTTGAATGTGTGTTTCGATACGATCTCGGACGATTCGGCAATAAGCAAATCATGTATGTGCTGCGGGTAGTAAAGACGTCGCGTCTAAACCTGCCTCGCCTCTCACCGCTGCGTATTGCTCACTTGCTTTAAGAATCGCATGTCATTTGGCCAGTCAAAACACGTCCAATAAACATATTTGTATTTTTTACCACTTAACATTTAAGTAAATCGAAGTTCTGTAATATACTCCACTAGACCAGGAGCCAGCCGTGAGTGATCGAGGTGTCACATTCTCTGTAGGTATAAAGGAGGTATGTTCGGAAAAAATGCCAGCAAGCATCGCTGAACAGTCAGATAACATTATAGAGGAGGAAACTCATGAACCTGTACAGGTGAGTTGGTATTTTTATGGTGTTCTGACGCAGAGGTTGACATTTGATTTTACGTCATTTGGCCGCGACCAAATGGGATGGAGCAATGTCGGACGTCCGTCCGTCCATCCGTCCGTCGTACATTCTTAGTGCTGTGTACATGTTGGCTTCCGATTTTCATGAAATTTAACGTGAAGCTTTTGTTTCCATAAGATCTCTAAAGGGTTTGATAATGAGCAACATGACCTGTGCGTAACCGTAACCAGGTAACAGAGCCCTTGATATCTGAAATATAGCAATATTTCATTTTCAGCATATGAAACAACTTTAGAAAACAAACGGCTTTAATTTTGACCACATTTGATTTGAGCAAAATACAGAGATATCGTCCTTGTTCTTGTTCGGTCACAACAATGGTGTGTGTAACACCTTCAGATAATGAGGTGAAACTGTATCTATATATCATCAATATATGGTGAGTGTCACATCAAATTACGATCCTATTTTTAAGACCAAGGTCATTGAGTTTTAGGACCGTTTTATGTCCGTTTTAAACCTCCTGGGGTTGCTTGAGATAACAACTTTATCATCAATATTTACAAGTACTTACAAATCCTCTTCTGGTAGTAGGCAACTATCTGCCTTTTGCACCAGGTCTTCTTTATATCCGATAACGATTAGTTGCGCTTTGTAATCATATTTTATTGGTTAGTCCATCCATAACCTATCCATTTTGTTTTCGAAAACTTTTCAAGTTTTTATCGGTAATGATTTCCAAATATCCACTGCTCTGTAACTGGCGGAATACTTCTGACATCTTATCTAAGTATTTTTTTATAAATCCTCGGGTTTTCGAGTCGTTTCTCAATGTGAATAAAGTTGATACTTCAAGGTCATATTTTCCTGGTACAATTTTATAGGTTTCTGTCATGTCACCACGTATTCTTCTATAAACCGAAGTCGGTAGTTTTAGGAATTTTAACCTTGCTTCATAGGATAAGTATTTCATGGTAGTACTTTTGTAGCTCGTCTTTGGACATTCACTGTTATATTTATGTGTTTCTTTAGATGAGGGCTATAACCAGCGCCACAAATAGTGTTTAAAGGTATCATTGTCTAAGTAGTCAAGTGTTCGTCGAATTATCTCCAGTGATTTGAACCCTACTGTCCCATAACCATATTGGCCTTATCTGCACACTTGATAGTTCGGAGGTATTGAACTGAATTGCGTTTTACGGCGCACCAAAACAAAAAGGTTATATGGCCCTAACAGGAATAAATGTGCCAGGCTCATTGTCCATTTACATCAAGATAAAATATGGAGAATGGGCCTAAAACATTCTCGCCTGCAAAACTGCAGAGTTGCTGAAAATTCTATAGTAAGACGGAGCCACGTTTACAGGTTTGAATACGCGTTGGCATGCTAAGGACCTTGAATGATAAAAAGCACACGGGACGGTTCGGGATAGCAATTTGTAATTATTTTCTCACATGTTTAAATAGGTAGCTTACACGGACAAGGCGAATGCATTATTAGCCGAGTTATACGGGGACGTCGTTTTACTTGAGAAGAGACGAACAGCGTTCAAAGAGGATATGGAGTCCTATAACGCTGCCCTCAGATGACAAGGCCGTCTTCCACGACGATAGAATCGATCCAGGAAAGATAGGTATAAAGGAATGATTATTACGATCCATTTAACATTTGCACGTAGATAGTTAGTAAAATACCACTGCGTTTGGAAATGTGCAAACTGTACATCTCTTTACAACTAAACAGTAAAACAATATAGTCCTGGATGGAATCACAGACCTAATAACAAACAGATTGGAAACTTCCTGAATGAACCAATGAAGAAGCCAACATATCACGGGGCACCTTAACTTTTCCTTCTGACTCCTCTCTCAAAGATTCATTGATTTTGATGAGAATACATTCAAAAGATTCATAACGAATAACACAAGAGCTGTCGGAGAACAGCGCAGCTCGACTATTCGATTTTTCGGAGAATAATAAATTTATAGCTAGTATATACCATCAGAAAACAAGGCTACAACAATGTGGGGTGGGGTTGGGAGCACAACATAACTATGTGTAAGAACTGACCAAAACTACATAGAAATATGTAAAAAAAAAATAATTAAAAAATCGAGTTTTGAGTGGGTTGCGGGGTGAGGGTGGGAGAGAGGCGGTGATGGATGGTGGGGGTGGTGAGGGCAACATATATGTGTAAGAAGCTATGGAATAATTCACCAAAACAACACAAAAATATGAAGATTTTTTTTTTTTAAAAATCGAGTTTGAGTGGGGATGGGGTAGAGGCGTGGGGTGGGGAGGGCAACATGTGTAAGAATTGACTAAAACAACAAAGAAATATGTAAAAAAAAAAAAAAAAAATCAAGTGGGGCGGGGTGAAAGGCGGGGGTGGTGGGGGGAGTGGGGGGGTTGGGGGCGAGGAGGGGGCAACATATATGTGTAAGAATTGACAAAAGCAACACAGAAATATGTAAAAAAAATAGTTACAAGTGGGGGTGGGGTGGGAGGTAGCGGGGGGTGGGGGGAGAGGCGGGAGGGAGTTGGGGGCTGGGGGAGCGTGCAACATATATGTGTAAGAATTGACTAAAACAACAAAGAAATATGTAAAAAAAAAAAAAAAAAAAATATTCTAGTTGGGGGGTGGGGGGGGGGGTGAGAGGCGGGTGTAGGTGGGGTGGAGGGGCGGTGAGGGGGCAACATATATGTGTAAGAATTGACAAAAGCAACACAGAAATATGTAAAAAAAAAAGTTTCAAGTGGGGGTGGGATGTGGGGGAGAGGCGGGAGTGCGTTGGGGGTTTGGGTGGGGGGGGGGGGGGGGGGTGGGGGGGCAACATATGTGTGTAAGAATTGACTAAAACAACAAAGAAATATGTAAAAAAAAAAAAAAAAAAAGTGTGGGGCATGGTGGGTAGGGTGATGGGGTGAGAGGCGGGGGGTGGGGGGGGGGGGGGCGGGGAGGATTGCAACATATATTTGTAAGAACTGACAAAAGCAACACAGAAATAGGTAAAAAAAAAGAAAAAAGTTTCAAGTCTGCGGCGGGGTACGGGTGGGGGGGGTGATGGGGTGAGAGGCAGGGGGGTGGGTTGGTGGGGGCAGGGAGGGTTGCAACATATATGTGTAAGAATTGACTAAAACAACACAGGCGGGTGTAGGTGGGGTGGAGGGGCGGTGAGGGGGCAACATATATGTGTAAGAATTGACAAAAGCAACACAGAAATATGTAAAAAAAAAAGTTTCAAGTGGGGGTGGGTGTGGGGGAGAGGCGGGAGTGCGTTGGGGGTTTGGTTGGGGGGGGGGGTGGGGGCAACATATGTGTGTAAGAATTGACTAAAACAACAAAGAAATATGTAAAAAAAAAGAAAAAAGTGTGGGGCATGGTGGGTGGGGTGATGGGGTGAGAGGCGGGGGGTGGGGGGGGGGCGGGGAGGGTTGCAACATATATTTGTAAGAACTGACAAAAGCAACACAGAAATAGGTAAAAAAAAAAGAAAAAAGTTTCAAGTCTGCGGCGGGGTGCGGGTGGGGGGGGGTGATGGGGTGAGAGGCAGGGGGGTGGGGTGGTGGGGGTCAGGGAGGGTTGCAACATATATGTGTAAGAATTGACTAAAACAACACAGAAATATTTAAAAAAATAATTCAAGTGTGGGGTGTGATGGGTGGGGTAATGGGGTGAGAGGCGGGGTGTGTGTGTGTGGGGGGGGGGGGTGCGGGGAGGGTCGCAACATATATGTGTAAGAATTGACAAAAGCTCATAGAAATATGTAAAAAAAAAAGAAAAAAGTTTCAAGTCTGGGGCGGGGTGGGGTGGGGGGAGGTGATGGGGTGAGAGGCGTGGGGGGTGGGGGTTGCAACATATATGTGTAAGCATTGATTAAAACAACACAGAAATATGTAAAAAATAAATAATAAATAAAAGGTGTGGAGGGGAGTGGGGGCTGGGGTAGAGGGGGGGGGGGGAGGAGGGAGCCCATGACCCAATATGGGTGAAGTAATAAGATGCATAATGCTATAACAAATCCCAAACCTAAATTATAGATATATACATGCTTACATGCAAACCTAGATCTGCATTTATTGCACATTTTATGGGCCATCACAATTTGGGTTCCATGGGAGCCCAGGATTTCCAGAAGACAAAATTACTTATCCAACCCTTTACAACATACTATAAGGGAACCAATTCCAAAATTTAGTTCAGCTAGGACAAAAAATGTAAGAGATATAGACCTGTAAACACAGCTTACACGCAAAATTTGATGTGAAACAGACATATTTTAAGGGCTATCAGAATTTGGGTTCCAGGAACCAAAATTACTTAAGCAGCCCTTACGATAATGCTATAAGGAAGCTAATGGCGAAATTGGGTTGTGCTAGGGTAAGAATTGTAAGAGATATAGACTTGTAAACACAGCTTACACGCAAAATTTGATGTGAAATGGGACACATTTTATGGGCCATCATAATTTGCGTTCCATGGGAGCCCATGGGTTACAGCAACCAAAATTGTTTATGCAGCCCATAAGATAATGCTACAAGGAAGCCCATGAACAAATTTGGTTGTGGTAGGATAAGAAATGTAAGAGATATAGACTTGTAAACACAGCTTACACGCAAACCTTGATGTGGGATGCCGACGCCGACGCCGACGCAAACGCCGACGCCGACGCCGGGGTGATTACATAAGCTCTCTTATTCTTCGAATAGTCGAGCTAAAAATGAGATTAAACCCCCGTGGCTTTTTTGCCACTAACCGTCCCAAGGCGGTGGCCCTGTTGTCAACCCTTCTGTGTTTGTGATGTCTTATCTTGCCTTTTATTCATCTTTAAAGTCGTTCTTTGCTTCTGTGTGTGTTTGTGGTTGACTGTCGTTCTTGAATGCTACTTTTCCTGTTCGATTTGTATATCTACTTTTACTGTCATACTAGTGTTGTTTGTGCCGTGTGGCGACCGTAGAAAGTCTCGCCGTACATACAGTCAATATTGTTATCTTTTCATCCCACAGGGATTGTATGACATTCATTGATCCAGTTTTCCCTTAAAACATGTGTTTCTTTTACCGTGTTGAACGTTTTGTGCTCATCGACATTCGGGCCCATTTTATTAGGGTATTCCTTAACTTTCCTCGTGATCTAGTATTAGACACTTTTATCGAGTTTTGGGCCTCTTTTAGCCGTCAGTAAATTTACAAATATTATTTCTTATGGATCTTTGATACGAGTCAGTTTCGTATGAATAACTAATAACTACTAATTGGCCCTTTTTTAGCTTTTCACAGAATGGTATTTCTTTCGAAATTGCATATATGAGTCTACTAGTAAAAACACTTAAATATTTCACCACTTCGGTTACATCTGCGTCATCAATACAAATTCAACAATATAACTCTTCATTTCTTTAGAACTAAACCATATGTACGCCTTACACCTTTAAATCTTCATTCGGTAACCTCGTTTCATGTTCCTTCTAATAATATTACCAGGATTGTTAATAACGGCTCATAAGTTTCAGTTACTCCTCTTGGATCACCTATTTTGAGGAAATACCATATAAAGTCTACATTCAGAAATCGTTAAGTTCATTCAAGACGCAGGATTGTTTCCCTCTATTATTAAATGCAATGCTAAGAGGTTGCAGTTGCTACAATAGTCCACCATAAAAATCAGCTGTTAATGGTAGAATGTTTAATGTATGTTTAGCTTCAAATGTTGATTGACTTACACATCTCAGGTATTTATGTTTTGACTTGAAATGCACCACGTTGTGGTATACAATATGTTGGACAAACAGGTCGATCTTTAAAAGTTCGATTTCGTGAACAAAAATATAATGCAGGTAATCCTAAAAAGTTAAAAAAAAAAACAAACACTTTTACCAACACTTTCATCAGTCAGGCCATACTTTTAGTAACGTTACTGTTCAACCGGTTATAATAAGATATAATGTATAATAATAATGATGCTACCAAAAGCTTTAAAATAAAAGCTAGACATAGTGCAGAACTTAAGTGGATGAATATACCATATCCAGTCGGCCTTAATGACAATATTTATCAACAAGGAAATATTTCAAAAGATCCCAACATTGACATTTTTTCTATATTTTCTATTTGAAAGCGTAACTCTAGGTCTCATGGTCGTAGGCGTTGAACAAACGTAAATCGCGTGTAGCTATGTCAGTCGCTGATTTACATACTACTAGTATTTTTAAACAGCCTGGAAAGCACTCTATGCTTTCAAATCTTACCTCTTTGTCCATTTCTTCACTTAAGTTAATCGACGAGGAAGCAGACGCAATTTCCATTCGTACAGATCCCTTGTATACGAGTATAACTGCTTCCATAATTCAAAGCTAAACACAACATGTTTTCCGACCCCATATTGACAAGGAGTCTGATCACTTCAGGCATTTTCTAAAAATACTATATCTTAATAAGAGTATTTATTTCATAGACATGCCAAGTATTTTTCGCGATAATCATGTAGTTGATTCTGTCCCTAAATATTTCAAAAATTCCGAAAGTCCTGTAATTTGTTATAAGTATAAAAAACAGTATAAAAATCAGTTAGAAATATTATTTTCAGCTACAACAAAATAGTTTCTGACCTTGATAGAGTAAATAACACTCCCAAGGAATGTGAATGTAATACATCAACATTTTGCTATGCTCCAGCAGGTCATATCATCACTGATAATTTTGACATTGTAGATAAACATATTCGGCCTCTGTTTTCTAAATGTCCTAAAAATAGATTACCTTCAACTATTTATTTTAATGCATGTCGTGCTCAAATCACCCAATCCATTGAGGAATTTAGTATAAAATGGTGTCGTAGAGAACATGCGGACCCAAACTCTCTTTCTACTTGGAAAAAGTCAATTTTTAAATTATGAATACACGTATTTAGTTTTATAATGCTAACCCGTCTTTACTTCCTCCGAGGTTTTCGTTTCGTTATTTAAAATAGGGAATTCCAGAATTTCATAATACATTTGTTTTAGTTCCTGCTGATAAAGCAGTTAATAATGTAAATATTGTTTGACGCCTCCAATATTTATCCCTGGAACTCGGTAGCACTTACTCGTATACTCCAGTTCCATCTACTGAGGATGATGATTCCACACATATCACTCGGTGCACTACTTTCAAGGCTGTGGTAGACGAAAAGCAAAACAACCTGCCAACTATGTACTGGATTCCTGAATTACATAAAAACATTATAAGGCCCGCTTTATTTCGAATTATAGTGCCTGCGCTATCACAAATATCTCCAAACTTTTAACATCAGGTCTTACTGCCGTTAAAGATCACGTTAAACAATATTGTGCTAAAATGTATGAAAACTCTGGGATTAATTTATTTTGGTCTATTAAAAATTCAGGAGACGTTCTTGATAAGTTTCATCTAAAAGTACTTCGATTTCTATATCTACTTATACTAATCATACCCACGTTTTTTGGGAGAAAAAACAGGGTATATTAAAATCGCCTCCTTTTGTCCGTCTGTCCGTCCGTCCGTCCGTCCGTTACCATATATCCTCTTAAACCGCTGAACGGAATTCAACCAAAACTTAGGGTATGATATGATCAGCATGTGATGACAGCGTGCAAGAACAACACTACTTTTGGCTCCGCATCCAGGGGCCCTCAGTGGGGGTCAAAAGGTCAAATACACTAAAATTTCAATTGCACTGTCATTTTTCCATGTTTTAGCACATAACTTGATATATGTAATCGCCTATGAAAGATAAACAACATAAACGATTGTATTATTTCTAACTCGGACGTCTGCCAGGGGCCCAGGGTGGGTGGGGCGGGAGTGGGATTGGGATTTGGGGAGTGGTGGGGTCTTCTTTTTTGTGTGTGAAACATTATGATGATGGGATGATGGTTATGGAGATGGGGGGAGGTGGGGGCGGTTGTAAGGGGCGTCATATGCTTGTTCCAATACACACAAAATGCAATTGCAGTGTCATTTATTTATTTATTTTTTAAACTTGGCAAATATACTCCTCTGAAAATTCAAAGAATTTCAGTGTTTCCACCTTAGAGGTGTGCCGAGATGGGGATGGAGCTGCGTGTGGGCGGTGGGGGAGGGGGGGGGGGTTGAGTGTGGGTGGGGAGAGATGTAAATTCGGTCAAATATCTATTTTTCTTTCTCTATAAAATATAGTGATTTGGGAATATCAGTATAATTTGCTCCAGGGTCACTATGGGACTCTGGGATAGGGGTCAAAAATTCAAATACACAAATACCCTAGACATGTTTTATTCATTTACAGTGTCATACATGTATACAGAAAAACATAAATAATACTATTTCTGATCTGATTATCAAAGAACGATCAAAACAATATATATGTATTTTGGGGTTTCTGGCTCAAAGCTCTCGCTTTGCTCGAGTTTGATCCAGAAACACCCAAAATACATATATATATAAGTAAATCACCATAAAATGGTGATTTACTTGATTTATTAAAACTTGTTTAGAATAGGGGTAGTGAAGATTGCAAGTTTAAATTTTTTATAAGTTATCAAAATATAATTTAAACCTTAATACGTCTAAATCTGAGACACTCAGCGTTATACGACTTTAACCTCCAATAATCGTTCATTTTTCTAATTGAAGCTGCACCGCAACAAACACACACTTGATATTTTGCAGAAGTGCCTTTTTTACATATTAGACACGGTATCGCATGACTTGTTTTTAATCTATATTTATGCAAACTGCAATAATTAGAATATTTTGTTGGCTTATTTTTACATGGATTATGTAATCCAATTTCAAGAAATTTACAAACATTAATTTCCATTGTCTATTTTGTATATAATTATTTTTATATTTAATTTTTTTTTTTAAATATATAACAAATAAAGGAAATGGAAAAAAACGAAAAGACTATAAGAAATTTAATACGCCTGTTTAATACAGGTGTAATAGATAAGCAAACACTATCTAACGGTATAAATGCATTAAAACCTTTTAAAGAAGTTCCAAAGGAAATTCTAAAAGAGGTTAAATCTCAAACATTAGAAAATTTACTCAAAAGACGACGTGCTAAAAAACAACGTAAACGAGAAAAGCAGAAATATGATAAATTACAAGAAAATGTTATAAATGAACAAAAGCAAAAATATGATAAATTACAAGAAAATGTTATAAATGAACTAAAACAAGTTTTTCAAGATAGAAAATTAAAACTGGTTGACAAACCAATGTGTGGCTATTTCAAAGCATACGAAATATCTGCCGAGAAATACAAAGACCCTCAAAAACTATTTCGTGATAAGAAATCTATTATCACAAAACAAATAAGCAAAGAGCTGACAAAGATGAATGGATTAAAGTTTCAATTAGTTCTCACTGTAAATTTATTTAAAGATGATGGTAATACCAAAAAATACACCACAGCAGTATTACACAGCGAACAAAATGCAAACTTGAACTCTGAAAAAATAAATGAGTTCTACGATGAGTCATCTGCATTTATACAAGAGAGTCTTGAAAGATTTACAAACACAGCATCCGGATTAGAAATTGACCACGGTGTTAAGCTTTACTTAAATATTGCAAAGTACGAGCCGTTAAAAGGTTCTTCATATATTCCTTTGCCTAAAGCATTAGCTGATAAGAAGGCAATTATCAATGTAAAAAACGACGATGATCAGTGTTTGTTTCATGCAATAAATTCAGCTTTAACTCCAGCTAAAAAGAATTCTGATAGATTATCAAAGTATCCTAGTATAGAGTTCTTGAAGAAAGATAACATTGACTTTCCCACTCCAATTTCTCAAATAACCAAAGTAGAAAAACAAAATAATCTTGCTATTAATGTTTATGGATATACCATAACAGGAAAAAATAAAAAGGTATCTGTTTTTCCATATAAAATATCAGAACAACCAAAAGATATTGAACGAATTAATTTGATCTTAATATCTGAAGACACTGAGGTTGAATCAGAGGACGAAGACGATCCAAATAATGAAGAAGGAATTATAGATGACAACTATAACCCTGATGATAATTTCAACGAACCAAAAAAATTAACAACAAAATATCACTATTACTGGATTAAAAATCTGAATAGACTACTCTGGGACCAAAACAAACACCATGGTCAAACTTACTTCTGCGATCGTTGCCTTCACGGCTATTCTGGAAAAGGACTACTTACCAAACACAAAGAAGACTGTGATGGTATCAACAAAAATTCTTGCAGAATAGAAATGCCAAAAGAAGGTAAAAATTACACACAATTTAAAAATCATCAAAATCAGATGCCTGTGCCTTATGCAATATATGCTGATTTTGAGAGTATAATCAAACCGCAATCAATCAAATTTGGAAAGAAATCTGAAATTCAAAATGTACACGAAGCTTGTGGTTTTGGATTCCAGGTTGTCAGATATGATGGCAAAGCTGAAGAACCTGTTATTTACAGAGGTGAAGATGTTGTTGAAAAGTTTTTAAATCACTTAGAATGTGAGAAGAGCAACATTAATAAAATATTTGCTCACCCAAAACCCTTAATTATGACACAACACAATGAGGAAGATTATGAAAAAGCAACACACTGTTGGATATGCGAGAATGAAATAGGTAATGAATGCAAAAACGGCAAAGTAAGAGACCACTGTCATTTTACAGGAGAATACAGAGGTGCAGCACATAAAAACTGCAACCTAAAGCTGAAAATAAAACCAAACAAAACACCTATACCTGTTATATTTCACAACCTCAAAGGATATGATAGTCATCTCATCATGCAAAAAATACATAAAATGACAGGTAATATTACATGCATTCCAAAAAACGCTGAAAAGTATATTTCATTTAGTGCCGGACAACTTAGATTTTTAGATAGCTTTCAGTTTATGGCTTTTTCTTTGGAAAAATTGGTTGATGCAACAGGCACATCTGATTTTGAAATTACCAAAAATCAGTTTAGACAAACAAATTTACCTCTGCGGAAAGGTATTTACCCGCATGAATATATGGACAGTGTGGAAAGATTTAAGGAAACGAAATTACCACCTATAGAAAAGTTTTACAGTTCAAGTAAAAGTATAAAGCGCAAAGATTACGAAGATTATGAATATGCTCAAAAACTATGGAAAGAGTTTAACTGTAAAACTCTTGAAGACTATCATAATTTATATCTAAAACCTGAACTTTTACGAAAAGGTGTTTATCCATACGAATATATGGACAGTATGTAAAGATTCAAGGAAACGCAATTACCGCCTATAGAAAAGATTTACAGTAGTCTCTCAGATGAAAGTATAAGTCCCGAAGATTACGAATACGCTCAAAAAATATGGGAAGAGTTTAACTGTAAAACTCTTGGAGACTATCATGATTTATATCTAAAAACTGATGTAATTCTGTTAGCAGATATGTTTCAAACTTTTAGAAAAACATGCATGAATGCATATCAACTCGATCCCTTGCATTACTACACAGCACCTGGATTATCTTGGGGTGCTTTACTTAAACATTCAAAAATAAAATTAGAACTTTTGACAGACATTGACATGCACTTGTTTGTAGAAAAAGGAATGCGAGGTGGCATAAGTATGGTATCAAAAAGATATGCCAAGGCAAACAATCCATATGTAGCTGATTATAATCCTGTCAAGGAAATTAGCTACTTAATGTATTTGGATGCAAATAATCTTTATGGGTGGGCAATGAGTCAGCCACTTCCATGTTCTGGCTTTGTTTGGAAAGCCAAAAACAAAGGAAAATATTCTAAACCAAAACCTGGCAAAGGACAAATACTTGAAGTTGATTTGGAATATCCTAAAGAACTCCATGAATCTCATAATGACTATTCACTTGCACCGGAAAGATTAGCAGTGAAAAAAGAATGGTTGTCTGAATACCAGACAGACCTGTTAGAAAATAATAGCATGATAAATACAGAACAACTAGTCCCCAATCTTATGGACAAAGACAAATATGTGACACATCACAAAAACCTGGAACTGTATTTATCTTTGGGCATGAAACTAAAGAAAATACACAGAGTATTAGAATTCAATGAAGAACCATGGATGGCATCATACATAAACCTAAACACAGAACTTAGAAAAAAAGCTAAATCAAAATTTGAAACAGATTTTTACAAACTTATGAACAACTCTGTGTTTGGCAAAACAATGGAAAATCTACGCAAGCGGACTGATATAAAACTAGTCAGAACTGGCGGCTCCGAAAATGAAAAGATAAGAAAAATAATAGCCAAACCCAACTTTAACAGGCGTATAAAATTTTCAGATGAATTGTCAGCAATACATGAGAACAAAACAAAATTAACATTAGACAAACCAATTTATGTTGGAATGTCAGTATTGGATTTATCAAAGTATATGATGTATAATTGGTATTATAATACCCTAAAGAAAAGGTACGGAGATGACTGTACTTTATTATACACAGACACTGACAGCTTGCTGGTAGAAATCAAAACAAAAGATGCGTACAAAGACATGGTTGAAATGAAAGATGAGTATGATCTAAGTAATTATCCTGAAAATCACCCAATGCGTGATGATACAAACAATAAAGTATTGGGTAAAATGAAAGACGAATGTGAGGGTGTTGCTATAGCTGAGTATGTTGGATTAAGACCCTAGCTATATTCTATTTTGAAAGCGGATGAGCAGGTTATTAAGAAAGCAAAGGGTGTAAAAGAATATGTAATCAAAAAACATATAAACTTTGAAAACTACAAGGATGCATTGTTTGGCAAGAAAAAATACACCCATGAAATGAATATGATACGCTCAATAAAGCATGAGATATATGGCATAAAAGTAAACAAATTATCACTGTCACCATTTTACTCTAAAAGATACATATCACCAGACGGTATTAAAACTGATGCACATGGTTTCTATAAAGAATTTGGGTATCAGCAGGAACAATAAGTAATTCTTCTTTGACAAATCCTCTTTGTGGCGCTGGTAATTTTAAATAATAAACTCTTATACCTTGCGTCACCATATAACTTTTAATCTTGTGAATATCTACACTCCACATTGGATCAGTTGCTCTGCGTCTTCCACTTTTTTGTTCCCCGGGATGATATAAATATCTTACACTTGCATTCATACAGATAGGATCATCTTTTAATATTTTTGTTTCAACAGGAGGGGGCTTTTTTGTCTCCGCATTTAATGCTTTAACAACTTCTGGTAATCTCTTTACCCATTCTCTATTACGTTTTTGTGAATCTATTTCCTTAGCATACTGATAGCCAAACAATCTTTCAGCTAATGTTCTGTTAAATCTTTCCACTAAAGCTTGGTCTCTGTGTATTTCTGTTCTGCCTCGTTTGATATTTACTTTATGTTTTGCCATCAACTGCGATACTGCACCCATAAATTCTCTGCCTGGATCCACTTGTAATAATTTTGGATATTTCAAATGCCGACTGTATATTTTTTCAAATGCTTTAGCAACTTCTTTACTATCCTTGGAAGTCAGTGGCTCCGCTTCTTTGTATCTACTTGCAATATCAACCACAGTCAACGCATATTTATATGTCTTGCGACCACGACCAAAGCCAAAAGTATCATGCGGCAGAAATAACAAATCAGCTTGATGCACTCCATTCTTAGCAGAAACATCAAACCTGGGTCTAATTATTTTCTTTGGCGCAGGTAAATAAATCTGCCACACAGCTTGTTTCTTTAAAAATTCTAATGCCCTTTTTTCACTGACACCAGCCTCTTTTGCCAATATTTTAACTGCTGAGTAACCTTTCCAAAATCCTTTTGGACTGTAATAAATCTTTTCCATTTTTTCTACTAAAGATAAAACTTTATATAACTATACAAAAATGGATATCACAACTGCACAATTTGATGAACTGCTTGAAGAGCAATATCAAAATAGCACAAAGAAATGGACAGACTTGGAAATAGATAAAATATACAAAATTACAGATACGAAAATAGTAGATACTGAATATGGTCCATCCATGGTATTGACATTATTAGACAACGGTGAAGTATGGGCGCCTGACCATCTCAAAAATAAATTAGAGAAGAGTGCTAAACCACCATATTATATGCGACCACTTGGATTGAAACCATGTAAAAACAACAAAAAAAATAGGTATCACACATATGACTTAGTCTTTTCAAAGTAAACATTAATTATTTAATTAATTAATTATTTACATTAATTTGTAATTACTACTTCATTTCTTCATCTTTCATCAGTTTTTGCGCACAATATGACCTTTTTATGTGTCGACGTGCCGTAAAACACCATTCATTCATTAAAATACTTCTCAGCAAACTAACAGTAAATGTCGATAAAACAAAAATCATTGTTTTTAGTCATGGAAGATGCAAAACAAATTTGAAATTTATACTAAATAAAAAAACTATAGAAATTGTTAATGAATATAAGTAATTAGGGTTGTTTTTTATCTCGTAGTGGCTCATATATTGCAGCTAAAAAATACATAGCGGAACAGGGGAATAAAGCTCTTTTCGCTCTTTTAAAGAAAATACGTGTTTTAAATTTACCATTTGATATGCAGATTGATCTATTCGAAAAAATGGTTAAACCAGTTTTACTTTATGGTTCTGAACTTTGGGGATTTGGAAATATTGATGTTATCTAACGCGTCCAGTTAAAATTTTATAAGAATGCGTTCAATCTAAAATCTTGCACACCTTCCTCAATGATATATGGTGAACTTGGGGTTATGCCACTACATGTCGATATACAAACACGAATTATATCATTTTGGTCAAAACTTATTCGAGATTGTGACGACAATAAGTTATCTTCTTTAACATATTCTGTCGTCCTAGCGTTAACAGACAAACAAAACAGATAAAGTCAACATGGATAAATAATATAAAAAACCTACTTTGTACATTAGGTTTTTCGGGAATATGGTATTCGCAAAGTTTCACAAACGGAAACTGGCTGGTTAAATCAGCAAACCAAAAACCTAAAGACTTTTATATACAAAAATGGATATCAACAGTTGATATATCATCCTCAAGCAACATTTACAGATCTTTTAAATCAAACTTTGGAAAATGTAAATATATATCCATTTTACCAACTTATCAATGCAGGCAATTTATAAAATTCCGTACAAGAAATCATAGACTTCCTGTCGAAACAGGTAGATGGAATAGCAAACCAATTAACGAAAGAGTTTGCATAGTATGTAACACTCAAGATATAGGGGATGAATTTCACTACATTCTGACCTGTAATAAGTTTATAGAACAAAGGAAAAAGTATTTAAAACCGTATTACTATACACGTCCAAATATATTAAAATTCCAACAACTTATGAGCACAAATAACAAGATAGCTTTAATAAAATTATGCAATTTCATTGACGTTATTCTGAAAAATGTATAATTGTGTATCGATTTATAATACACATTAAAGCAGTTTTAGCCTATTTTTGTTTATATTACATGTATATTGTAATCATGTGTATTTTGTAAAATTACGAAGTTCTAGAACTGTCAGTAGTACATAAACTAAATGACGCCAATACAAAGACAATGACTTTCTTTCCATTATGAATGTTTAACTGTATTGTGTGTGTTTTGTAATACTATATTGTTATACACAAGACATAAGAACCCCGACAATACCTTTTCACAGGTTTCGTTTTCGTATTATGTGTCAAGGTATAAATACTGGGGGTATCCCTACCTGTTATATCTCCACCTGTGTACATGTTGTGCAATATAATAAGGCGCATGTTGACCTATGCTACTTTTCCGTGTGATACTAATTATATAATAACTTACTGTTAAACACATAAGCATTGAAGTAAGATTCTTAATTTCCTACCTGTAAATAGTAGCTCCAGTATCACTGAATCACTGTTGAACTGTTTACACATTGTTCGAAGAAATATCTATAGGCAGTACGTCGAAGTCCCGTGCAAACACTGATTTTCATATTAGCTTAGTTAAATGTATGTCTTATATAAGCCGTAAAGAAATGAACCACGTTGTTTATTGTTATATTTTGATTTGAATGCATCTATAGATCTAAATGCATTACTTAATATTAACCATAATTCAATATTTAATATGTTACTACTATTTGTATTATAGTCTATATGGTTAAAGGGAGGGAGACCGGCATGATATATAAATAAATATACACGTGTCTATGCATGCTCAGTTGTCTCCCCTCTGACACCGATGAACAATAGCTATCTTAACTTACATCATACCTTCTTATCTGACTGTAGATTATTTTGCGAAAACTATCAGTTCTGCTCTGCACTATCATCATTTTCTCTCGCTGTACTACCACCTTTATTTGTCATAACGATTACCATTTACAGTTGAACTTGCATTATATATTATATCCATTGCTGTTTTACACATGTAAAATCTTGGAATAAAAGAATTTGAATTTGAATTTGAGCAACGGCTCGGCTAATTTTGACCATGAACAATCCTTAGATTAGTGTCATTCAAGTTTGTTAAAAATGGGTCAACATGAGTGCCAAGATGGCCTCTGTTACTAATTATAGTAGATAACAATAAAAAATCTTCTCAGAAACTGCAAACACTGTTTTCGACATATATTGTTTAGAAGTGATAGCCAGGTAATAAACTATCAAGCTTTTTCAAATGAACTGGTCAAAAATGACCACACACAGTTGGCGGGGGAGTAAGGACGGGGTGTGTTCCAGGGTTTGTATAGTGAGATTTCACATGTTTTCCATAGACTTACATCCTAAACACTTGAGAATTTTACTATGAAAACACAAATTATAGAGTGCTAATACTTAGCATGTAGCATTAGCTGATGATCCTCTATCAAGTTTGTTCAAATGGTGACCCTGAGGTCAGGTTTGTTCCCTTCGTGCTGTGACCTCACAGTGTTACAAGATTAAGATTAAGATTCTTGTATTCTCCAAAGAAGCCATACATTTGAATCAATCTTCTTCGATTTGTTTTCATTTTTCACACATTTTAACGGACAAGACATAGCTACTTGAGGGGGTCATACACACTCCGTACTTTGGACCCTCCACCCCCTGTCATATTTATGTAGAGAGGGATGGGGGATGGAGACGTATTTTTGTGTGTTAGTGAACAAGGACATACTCTTTGACATTGGTAGTGGTTGGGTGAGGGGTTACACACTCCATAATCTGGAACCCTCCATCCTCTTTCATATCAATGGGGGTCTGTCCCCCACCCATCTCCCCCGTTCTTAAGCCAGGCTATGTGATATTATTGTCATTATTGTCTACATTATACATCATGTATTGTATCATGTATATTATTAACTGGGAGCTCGACTTGTAAAAATAGAAAGTGTCGATTCTTACGGATGGCGGGAGGTATACCATACTGGTTTTACCCAGGAAAAATGGGATGGTCTGCCTCTACCACACACAAATCAAACGTCATATATGGCCTAAAATATGCTGTGACGTAAAACATCATTCAAACCAACAAACAGAGAAATTATTAACTGATTATCATTACTAAATGCCAACTTTAGGATACGGATCGTCACCGGTATGCCGTCATGTTTTAATTGGTAGGCAAGAATGTAATATGCAAAAAGGTAAATAAGCTTGTACGTATTTCTAAACTTATGTTGACTCCTGCATGTGTGTAGTCACGTAGAGGTTATCTTCAACTATTGGCCGTGAATTTAAAGATATGCAAATTAGTTGAAAACTAAAGCAAACATATTTCTCGTCACGAAGAGTTACATTACTTCTAGCATATATTAATATATAAATGAACCTCTAGACCAACAAATCCATTAATTAATTCAGATCACGCAACTAAATGTAATGACGCTGATGGGGTCATTGTCGTATCGGGTACTACAGAAAGGTACCCGGGGTACATTTATGTATACAGAAACGTACCCGAAAATCTTTGAATTCCAGAACGGCCTCCAAATATACAGAAACGTACCCGGACAAACAAGATCTCATAGGCGGAATTGAAACAATTTAGAACTTGATAAAACAACTACTTAAACAATATTGTTTATCATTAACTATTGCGCTATTATTCTTTAAACATATTTAGGCTGCCATAGTTAGTAATAAAATACAGAACGTATTGTCGTAAAACCGGAAGTTGTAAATCATCAAACCCTGCGCAAAAAAAGTAAACAAATATGCAGCTCGTCATTCAAGAAGAGTTGGTCAAATATTTAGACCTACTGCATTCCTTTAAGGTGGAGGCAACTGCGAGCGGCTTTTAAAAAGTGAATCGATTAAACTTTGTAAACAATGAAAATATCGTTTCCGTGAAGTAACAGAATGCGTTACGGCACGTTTTACGACATTGTATTTTGTCTCGGGTACATTTATGTATATTTGGGGGCCTTTCTGGATTTCGATGATTTTCGGGTACGTTTCTGTATACATAAATGTACCCCGGGTGCCTTTCTGTAGTACCCGGTACGACAATGACCCCATCAGCTGTAATGACTAGTGATTACAGACATAATCTAGAACTTGAAATATGAACTGTAAATGCTTATTATAAACACAATAAATTATTTGTGATTAAAATATAAATACTTTACTAACATTACTAAGGTCATGCAATTTCAATGTTGCTTATTATTGTTCGAAACTAGTATTTACATCCTTAATAATTACCAATGAATAATGTAAACAACATATATTGACTATTGTTTTCCATTATTCAGTTGTATATTCTACTTAGCATAGTATTGCTAATTCACAGAATAATATGAATGTAATTTACACATACAGTTAGTTATAACTAAGATTGCATATCAAAGAGTTAAAGTCTTCACTAACATATGATTAAAACTTATGAAATAAGAAATATGGTTTAATATATATAGGAATGACAGAGAAAAAGTATATTTTGTCGATACATATGCAGGCTATATAACATGGTTAATTAATTACTAACTGATGCCTTTGTTGAAGAGTTCTTGGACTAATAAAGCAATATGGTGTTGCGGCATATCTGTGAAAGAAATGTTCACACCTTCGCTAAGCTGTAGGAGATGCAGTTATAAACACAGTAGGTGGTACATCCATGGGCTATTTTAAGCTAATTACATGAACATCTTGTCTCAGTCTTATATAAAATAGTTATACCATATCTCCATACACGTTTCATGGGTTCAGCACACACACACTGTCTGACTGAGCAAGTAGTTTGTGCGCTACGGAATAAACCTTAAGGGGATCCTCAAAAGATTGCCCTTGGAATCTACTACATAGTTTAATATCTATATATCGTGTTATACATGCTTTAAGTGGAACAAACATGAACATGTGCAGTATTGTATAAGTGTATAATTGAAAATAAAACAGTGTAGGGTCTATGCTTAGATGAATCTGACTTTGTGCGTGACCTGAGTTACAGTATTATATTTATTAATTTAATATAAAATTGGAGTTTAAGTGAAATTTAGGCGCACAGTCCAGGGTTTCCTACACAGATTTCACCTCAACCAAAATTCCATTAAATGTCTTACAGACTTGGAGTTTAAGTGAAACTTAAGCCTTCACAAGTGTTTCCTACATCACATTTATCCGCATTAAATTTTCATTAAAGTTCATGTAAAAGTGAGTTTAAGTGAAATTTAAGCACATTTAACCTCAACAAAATGTCATTAAATTTCATGTAAAAGTGGAGTTTAAGTGAAATTTAAGCAGACACCATTGTTTCCATTATCAAATTTGACCTCAATAAAATTTCATTATATTTCATGTAAAAGTGGAGTTTAAGCGAAATTTAAGCAGACAACAGTGTTTCCTACACCACATTTAACAGCAATAAAATGTTATTAAATTTCATGTCAAAGTAGAGTCGAAGTGAAATTTAAGCAGACACCAGTGTTTCCTACATCACATTTATCCGCAATAAAATGCCATTACATTTCATGTAAAAGTGGAGTTTAAGTGAAATTTAAGCGGGCACCAGTCTTTCCTATATCACATTAAACCTCAACAAAATTTCATTAAATTTCATGTAAAAGGGAAGTTTAAATCAAACTTAAACTATAACAAAATTTAAGTATTTTGTGAAAAATTAAATCCCATTTAAAGATTAATTAAATCTGAAATCTAAGGGGGAATTAAACTTGCTGATACCTTATTATACTAGGAATTTAAGTGTAGTTTAATTGAGATTTAAGTTGTGATTAAACGCCTTATTTCATGCAGTGCAGGGTGATTTTTCAAGGCAGCACTTAAAAATTCAACACATATGTAAAAAAGATATGGAGAAAGAGGATCTCCTTGGCGGACACCGCGTTGAATAAGGAAAAGCTCTGAACAATGGTCATTATTCAGGACACAACTCGAAACATTATTATAAAATGTATGAAACCAATTTAAAATGGACTCTCCAAAATTAAGAAAACGTAAACATTTTTCGATGAATTTCCGTTCCAAAGAGTCAAATGCTTTTTCAAAATCTAGTGAAACAAGGAGCCCTGGTATATTGTTTTCTTCACATTTTAAAATAAGGTCAGATATTAGCCTCGTAGATTCTCTAATTTGCCTTCCCTTTAAAAATGCTGTTTGACTTTCAGATATTGACTTTAAAAGTACTGATTTTATTCGAGTGGCAATAGCTGAGGATGCAATTTTTCCATATACATTTAATAACGAGATAGGCCTCCAGTTTTTTAAGTGCATTTTTTATTTACCTTCTTTTGGGAGACAAGTGATGACACCACCTTGTCTTTGTGTTATTGATAAAGATTTAATATGGTATCCATAGTTCAATGATTTAACAAGAAAAGAACCAATATCGTTCCAAAAGAATTTATAAAATTCTGCCGTAAAGCCATCAGATCCAGGCGATTTTTCATTTTTCGTGTTTTGTAAAACATTTAAACATTCATGTACACTAAGATGTCCTTCAAATGACTCCCGTTCTTCTTCGTTTAGTTTATTTAAAAATGGATTGTTTGTGTCCAAAAAGGATTCTTCGTGTTCCTGCGATGTGGAAGGTTTAGAACTAAAAAGAGTTTCATAAAAGTTATTCTGTTCAGTAAGTATTTCTTGTAAGTCAGTTTGTTTCCTGTCCATCATTTTTAGTAAGTTTTGGTATTAATTTGTCTGTATATTGTCTCTTTTCTAAATTACAAAAATATTTAGTGGATTTGTCTCCTTCGACTTTCCATTTTGCTTTTGTTCTTAAAATAATTCCTCTTATTCGTCATCTCGAATTGTTTTTAATTCTATCTGTAACTGATCAATTTCATTATTAACTGAGAAATCACCATTGTCTATTAAAATATATAACTTTTTAATTTTATCTTCTATTTCATTTTTTTTCTCCCCTGTTTAAAAATGAAGCGAATGAAATAGTTTTACCTTTAATCATGATCTTAAGAGTCTCCCAAAATAGTTGGTCATTTATGCTGAATTCAATTTCTTCCTGTTCAGTTTCATTATCCAATCTATACTCATTGTTCTATGGTTTCAGCAATAGTTTGTTTGATAGTATTAATATATTCAATGTTTGAGTGTTATTAAATTTGCCACGGCCTCGTTTTTGGTCAATGAATAAAAAATTAACTGAGATTGCTGAATAATCAGATTTATAAAAAATATCGATTGAACATTTTTCGACACAATCTTGGAAGTCGGATGACACAAGAAAATAGTCAAACGTGCTATCTTATTAAAAGGGACTCTCCAATTATATCTTTTAACATTGTCATTAAATATTTTCCAGATATCATGTAAGTCTAAACTTTCCATAATACTTAAAAGTGATCTTATTCGATTTTATATTATTTTTGTGTTTATAATTGTATGTGTCCATATCATCATTTAGTGGCACATTCCAGTCCCCACCAATAATATAAGAAGTGTTACCAAAGCCTTCAATAACAGTAAAGAGATCATGAACAAATTGCGGCTTGTCTTCATTTGGTCCATACGCTAAAGCTTAAGTCATTCTTTACTCCTGAATTGTAATATCTAACACTATGAAATTTCCGAAATTATCTATGAATTCTTTGTTAATTTTGTAACTAAATTTATTATTTAACAAGATTGCGGTAACCCTACTTGAGCTTGAGAATGGAGAAAATATTGCATGACAGTCCCATTCAGTCCTCCATTTGCTTTCTATCTCTTTAGTTGAATGTGTATCAACAAGAAAAGTAATGTCATATCTATCACTACTCCTTAAAAAATGTCCATCCTCTTTACTTGATCAGAATATAAAACCCTACAATTCACACTTCCAAAGTTTATATCACTCATAATTTAATAAAATAGTGTAGATTAATGTATAGTTTGTATCGACTTCATGAATATTGACGGTTAAAAGCTTGATGTTACATGACCTATATCTGTTTTCTTGATTGCATATACTAACTGTATAAAGAGCGCATTCGTTTCTACTGACTAAAATAACTATGTTCAAAATAATGTACACAACCATGTCTGTTTTTCTAATATGACAACAACGTCTCTTTTTCATCTCTTTCATTCTCTGGCTGTGTTAAACTTAGTGATGGATTCAGTAAATACTGTTATAGTAAAGAGTATTGTAATCAAAAAAGTGATATTTATTATTTTATCCACATCCAGCTATAAATATTGAGTATCTCAATTACCGAAACTTGACATTCAAGCGGACGTTAATTTTATAAGGATCCTAATTCGTATTTATTCGCACAAACCCATTTTACCAGGGCAGTCATAATGAATAACAGTGAACAACATATGTTTTAAGATTATGACATAAAGCTGAAACATTAAACTAGCATTATAAAGTTTAAAAATTTTTTTTTAAAAAATAAGCTAGCAAATAAACTGGTATATTCATATGTACAGGTAGTAGAAAATGCCATCAAAAGCTGTCATAAATTAATTATGTTTTTAACGCTCATGCTTTCAACTCTTACTCTTATTTGATATCACCCAATGACTCAACCAGTAACATCATGCTTAAAGAGGCTCTACCTATATCTTTTTGTCCACCAATTGATATAAACTTTTCTTAATTATAAAAAGGACTATGAAAAAGGTAAATGGCAATAATTACACCCAATGTAATATGCGTTTTGCTGGGGAAAAACAGGATTGAAAAGATCGGATTTTTGAAATTGTATTCGTCATTGTTTTAGACAAGCCGATTGCGGAGATTTTCCGATCTTATTCGTTTACAATCGGAACTACCTCGTCTGATTAGCGAAGAGTTCCGATCGATTCGTTTGCTATCGGAACTGCGCCGAATAGTTTGTAATCGCAATGCGCATGTCCGAGAAAATCGTAAAAACTCGTAGTTCTCCGGCAGGAATAAACGGCTGGGCAGCATTTTATTCAAGATATTGTTTTGATCATAATTAATAATTTACAGAACTGGAATACGAACCATGTTTCTTCTTAGAATACTCATAAAATAGCTTTGTATACATATAAATGCAGTAATATTGAGTATTTAATATTTTACATTAAAAATCGCGTAGATATAGGTAGTGCCTCTTTAATGTTCATGCTGCTACTGGCTACTCACTACGCGTTCCAGCACGTTTGTTTACAGTTTTCAGTTCCACGAATGGGAACTCCTAAGATAAATCAACTTGTGGTTTCGTTTTTCTTCACTAGACATGTTTCCTCTTCTCTTGAACTGCTAAGCTCTACGCTTGGCAATTTCTGGTGGCAGATCAGGGACAACGCTAAATCCAGTTCCGGCTTTTAGGTTACGCAGGGCACAATCCAAAACTAAATCACACTCGGTGAGGTTGCTGAATCGGACTAAAATGTTACGCCGAGTATTGTCTCCTGATGGCAGTCGATGAAGGGCCTGGAATGCAATACCTCTGGCCCGTTCCTTCTCGATGTACAGGGATTCAAACATGAATGACCTGAACTTGTTGTCTTTGTTGTGGCATGCTCTCTGTCTCCCCCGCCCTCTATACCTCTTACAATAAGGTTCTATTTCCTTCCACAAAGTTCTAAATTTTGCCTCAGTGTTTCAGTTCCTTAGTCTGTGATTCCAAGTTTGGGAGCGTTTTTTCCTAAAGGGTGCGAAACTCGTCGTTGGCGTAGAAACTCGCCATAGAATCAACCTTTTCACGTACTGTTTCAATGGTTTTCTTTAGTGGCGCCAACTTACTGTCTATTTGGCCTTCTAAGGACATGTGCAGCTTAGCGAAGAATCCCGAAAGATCTTTAAAATCTTTACACACGTAGTTTTCGGCCAAAGAATTATAACGGTCATCATCGTCCATTGGTGTATTTGACATAGTAAAACCCGTGCAAAGCGTGCGTGCACTTGGTGGTCACAGAAAAAAGTCTTATAAACACCTTTTTCGTCCCTAAAAATGTTTAACGTGTACTTGGTTAGAAAATTGAAACACTTACACGACTAAATATTCATAATCTTTTCAAAATAAAATCCTTTTACAATATAAATTTGTCAAATTACAAACTGCCAAAATGTCCACGTGTTCACATGCCGGAAGTTGTTGTTGTTGTCAAGTATCAAAGACGTAAAGTGAGACAATCACATAAAGGTCAAGTTTGGAGAAATAACGCAAAACTTGGCCTTGACCTTGGTATTTTTTGTCGTTCAGCGATGTTCACCAATGCTAACAATATATATGACCAAGTATCAGACATAAAGTGAGGAAATCACATTAAGTTAACTGAGGTTCAGTTACCTAACCAAGGTTAAGTTTGGGGAATATAAACAAAATATGACACTGACCTTGGTATTTTTTGTCGTTTAGTGATGTCCACCATTGCCAACAATACATATGACCAAGTATCAAACAAAAACAAGACCTCGGTCTGAGGGTGTCTCGCCCACTTCGGAAAACCGTATATAAAATGGTAGGAAAATGTAAAAATAGCGAAGTTAATGAAATATGAAAAGTAGGGGAATGTAAATGGAATGAAGCTATCAGAAAAAGTTAACTGAGGTTTACTTACCTAACAAAGTGATGTTTAGGGAAAATAACGCCAATATAACCTTGACCTTGGTATGTTTGTTGTTCAATGATGTACACCAATGCCAACAATACATATGACAAAGTAGCAGAGACATAAAGTGAAGAAATCAGGTTAGGTTACCTAACCCAGGTTAAGTTACCTAACCAAGGTTAATTTTGGGGGAAAAAAAGCAGAATATGACCTTGACCTTGGTGTTTTTTTGTCATTCAGCAATTTCCACCAATACCAACAATACATATGACGAATTATCAAAGACATAAAGAAAGGCAATCACATAAAGTTAACTGAGGTTAAGTTAACTAACCAAGGTTATGTTACCTAACCAATGTTACGTTTGTGTAAAACAATGCAAAATATGACCTTGAACTTGGTAATTTTTGGCGTTTAGTGATGTGCACTAATGCCAACACTACATATGACCAAGTATCAAACAAAGAAATTAAAGTTATCAGAAAAAGTTAACAGAGGTTAACTTACCTAACCAAAGTGATGTTTAGGGAAAGTAATGCAATATTACCTTGACCTTGGTATTTTTTGTCATTCAGCGATTTCCACCAATGTCACAAATACATATGACCAAGTATCAAAGACGTAAAGTAAGGCAATCACATAAAGTTAACTGGGATTAACTAACCAATGTTAAGTAACCTCACCAATGTTAAGTTTGGGGAAAATAACGCAAAACGTGACCTTGATCTTGGGATGTGCACCAATGCCAACAATACACATGAACAAGTATCAAAGACATAAAGTGAGGCCATCTAATAAAGTTAACCGAGGTTAAGTTACCTAACCAAGGTTAAGTTTGGGAAAAATAATGCAAAATATGACATTGACCTTGGTAATTGATGTTCACCAATGCCAACAAAACATGTGACCAAGTATCAAACAAAGAAATTAAAGTTATCAGAAAAAGTTAACTGAGGTGATTTACAAGCTTCGTAAGATCCTTGGTCATGACTACTTTCAAACTATCTTTGTTAAACTTGGTATCAGTATAACAAGAATTTTTAATTTCCCTGTTTTTTATAATGACTAACATAGTACTAGTTAGTTTCTGGAAAAATAAGGATGTGTTGGTGATTTAACCTTTTAGCAATATTAATCTGTAGTAATACAACCCCAAAGCCAAAAGCTGGGTTTTAAATTCAGAATCAACTGGAAATTGGATATGGCTTTAGAAATCACCCAATATTTTAGATAAAAAAAAGAAGCAAATAAAAAAAAAGTTATGAGAAGCTAAACAGGTATCAATACAAAGTAAGAAAACCCTTAAAATGATAAAAGTAGGAGAAATCTTTGAAGTTTTCAGTTTCAGCACACCTTCGAATGACACAAAAATCACAGAAAATTGCATTTTTGGGCAAATTTTGGGCAAGACATACTTATAGAAATAATAACAAGAAATTTGTAATAAACTGGTATATAATAAAGAATTATAATGTTATAAAATAAATCTGATAAAAAGTATAGGTCGGTGTTCATCTAAAAGAGTTAACAATTAAGAAAGATAAAAATATCGGACAGGGAAAGCAGCATTCAAGGAAGACAGTCAACCACAAAACACAAAAACAAACATGCAAACAGACAAACGACAAGGCAAAAGTAATAAAAAATGCAAACGACATCACAAACACATAAGGGTTGACAATAGGGCTACCGCCTTGGAACGGTCAGTGGCAACAAAGGCCACTGGGGGTTCAAACCGGTTCTAGGGTGCACCAAACCCCACACTTACCCTACTTTCATCCCATTAAAACAGGACAGTGTAAATAAAGAAATCCCCGCCATGATCTAATCCCTAACCAACAAGGCAGCATCAATAGGCAATATAAGTAAAACACAAATATGCTCGTGTAAATATAATACAAAAAAAAACAATAGCCTAGAAAGCCACAATGAAGGTACTCAGTGACTTGGCAGAAGCCAGAGCAACAAGAGAATAAACCATTAAAGGCACGACCACAAAGATCATAGACAAACATCAAACGCCACCGTCCCAATGGGCTTTAGGTAGGCGTCATCATAGGGTCCACAGCCTGTCATGTCATCATACAATTAAAGAGGAAAGCATAGTGGCGAACTGTAAAAGGGTCCACCACCACGCATGCAGTACGTTGCAAAATGATATGGTCATAACGCTATGAAAATATCCCTATTTAAATGAAAATATGCGCAGATCACGCTAATTCGTCACCAGAGGGCATCCTTAAAAGGTTTATCAAAAGAGGTTATGACCCTATCATTTTGCAACGCAGTGCATACTTGGTAGTGGACCCATTTACAGTTTGCCACTATGCTTTCCTCTTTAATTGTGCGATGACCAGACAGGCTGTGGACCTATGATGACGTCTTAATCTTGTCTTGTCGTGCACTCAATGGTTTATTCTCTTGTTGCTCCTTGAGTCATTGAGTACCTTCTTTGTGTCTTTCTAGGCTATTCTGTTTTTGTATTTATATATACACGAGCGTCTTTGTGTTTTACTTAATTGCCTATTAATGCTGTCTTGTTGGTTAGAGAATAGTTCATGGCGGGGTTTTCTTTAATTAACATGTCCCGTTTTATTAGGATGACAGTAGGGTAAGTGTGAGGTTTGGTGCACCCTAGAACCTAGTTTAGATCCCCTGCGGCCTTGTTTGCCACTGACTGTTCCTATTGTCAACGCTTTTTGTGTTTGTGACGTCATATGCCTTTATTCTTTATTACTATTGCCATTCATGTATTTTTTGCGTATTTTTATGTTTACTGTGTTTTGTGAAAGCTGTATTTCCTGTTCGACTTTTATACTTATGTTTCCCTAACCAAAGTGATGTTTAGGGAAAATAATGCAAACTAGAATGAATTCGATGGCATGCCATCGCAAAATACCCACGTTTTCTTCACACAGGTCAATTCCCTTTTAACCCTGCATACATTTTACATGTAATTCTTTTGATCGTTCTTTGATACTCAGATCAGAAAAAGTATTATTATGCTTTTCTGTATACATGTATGACACTGTAAATGAATAAAAAATGTTTAGGGTATTTGTGTATTCGAACTTTTGACCCCTATCCCAGAGTCCCACGGTAACCATGGAGCAAATTCTACTGATATTCTCAAAATCACTACACTTTATTGAGATTTTCTTTTAGATATTTGACCGAATTTACCTCTTCACCCCCCCCCCAGCCCCTCCTCACCCTCCCCACATCCCCCAACCTAACACACCCTCCCCGCTCCCACACACATACCCAGCCCCACAGTATATACACTGTTATCTGCTTATCAAAATGTTCATTTGAGATATAATTAAAACAAATTGATCTCCCTGTTAACTGAGGTTAACTTGCCTAACCAGTTATGTTTAGGGAAAATAACGCACAATATGACCTTGACCTTGGTATTTTTTGTTGTTCGGCGATGTCCAGCCAACAATACACATGGCTAAATATCAAAGACATAAAGTGAGGCCATCACATAAAGTTAAGTTTTCTTTAGAACCAAGGTTAAGATATCTAACCAAGGTTAAGTCTGGGGAAAATAAGCAAAATATGACCTTGACCTTGGTAGTTCTTGTTGTTCAGTGATGTCCACCAATGCCAGCAATACATATGACCAAGTATCAAACAAAGAAATTGAGGCAATGACCTTGGTAATTGTAGCATTACGTGATGTCCCTTGACCTAACAAAGCATTTGACAAAGTTTCAAAATATTCGAGCAGCGGTTGTTGAGATATAGTTGATTTAAAATGCGGCAGCAGCCGCTGAAAATTGACTGCTATGTCTCGCTACCCTCTATCGTGGGAGAGACAATAAAAGCATGAGTTATAGAACCTGGCTGTATGATGTTGTATAATGATGTTGCATACATGTGTGAAGTTTCAATCCATTATGTAACATAGTTTCGAAGATACAAGCTTACACACTTTAACCCTGGACGCAGACGACACAGACAACAACGACGATCAAGATGCAGGCGACACAGACAACAACGACGATCAACCTGGACGCAGACGACACAGACAACAACGACGATCAACCTGGATGCAGACGACACAGACAACAACGACGATCAACCTGGACGCAGACGACACAGACAACAACGACGATCAACCTGGATGCAGACGGCACAGACAACAACGACGATCAACCTGGACGCAGACGACACAGACAACAACGACGATCAACCTGGACGCAGACGACACAGACAACAACGACGATCAACCTGGACGCAGACGACACAGACAACAACGACGATCAACCTGGATGCAGACGACACAGACAACAACGACGATCAACCTGGACGCAGACGACACAGACAACAACGACGATCAAGTGATGACAACAGCTCTATTTTTTTCTACGAAAAAGTCGAGCTAAAAATGAGCACTTTTTCTTGGAGAACTTGCCTTTATAAAAGAAAACAAACAAGTCTGAAGAGTTCTGTGTATATATAAGAATAATAACGATTTTATTATCCAGCAACATAAAAAAATATTTTTTACATAAAATATATATTTTATATAGAAAACTGTTTTGTATTTGAAATGTAAAAACATCAGTTCCATTAACATCACTATAATATTTACAAGACTGGCCCGGTTTTAACAATTTAAAGAAACATACTCGCCCCAAATAATGGCAAAATTACACTACAAAACCGTTTATCAAAACTCCAGCCAGGTGTTTAGGTCATATAATAATGAACCTGTGCCAATTAAAAATATAGGTTTATTTACCTGTTCTTCAAATTATGTTAGCAACTCGTTATTCAACATATGCAAGTTATATATATACCTTGTCATTAGTAGGTTTAGAAATCGCGTGCACCTGTTGTAAAATTTGCCTGTTGATGGAAGTTGAGGGACTTTAAAGTAATAGCATCCATAGTAGATGATGCATCAACATCCTATGTACATGTACACAAATAGTAATTCAAAACAATATATAAATATGCGCAAAACATTGAATGGATTTCAAAATGTCGATACTATCAATAAGTCTTGACAGTGTTCATTATTTCAATGTTAGCAACAAAATGTATGGCACGTTAAGTTTTCCTTCACCTTTTTATATTATTTTATCATTCAAATGGAGAGTTTTCTACATTTGTCCAAACGTTAACATCGTTTGTTTGTATTCCTTTGGATTTTAAAGTGGCGTTTAATCTTCCGTCGTATAATCCAAACACTCCACCTTAAATATAAAAATTAAACTTCATAAAAAACTTTTAAAAAGACAAGCAAATCATACATAGTAAATTGTACACAAATAATACAAATTGTTTTCTTGTATACCTAATAAGGTTATCTGCATTTTAAATGAGTGACGGAAAGCTTGATCTTAAACATGGAGGCAGATAAAAGTCGCATCAACAATGAGGTCCACAACATCAACAGTTGCATGATGTCATTATGTAAATAAACATGAAAAACGTTAGTGTCAGTGATATGCAAATTCTCGTTCTTCACCGGATACCCATAAAAGATTCTTATATTCTTGCATACCGGATAAGGTTATTTGTGCTTTACATGGGGGATGGAAAACCTCATATTACACATGTGGAAAGATAAAAGTTGCGCGCTGATATTGATAAGAATATCGGTAGAACCGATGGATGCTCCCCGAAAGGGACGGATAGATAAAAGGACTGACAAAGGGCAATAACTCTAATTTGAATGAAGACAGTTGTGTTTTTTGCGCTCTGCACTTTCTTTCACTTGCCTCTATGATTGTGTGAAGTTTCATTGCAGTCTCATAAGTAGTTTTGAAGTTATGCTGCAGACAAGAATACTAAGTATAAAATTACAAGGGCTATAACTCTAATTTGAATGAAGAAAGAGTTAGGGTTCTTGCGCTCTGCACTTCTTATCATTGGCCTCTATGACTGTATGAAGTTTCATTGCAGTGCCATAAGTAGTTTTGAAGTTATGCTCTGCATTATAATTCTAAGTATAAAATTACAAAGGGCAATAAGTCTAATCTGAATGAAGACAGACTTACGGTTCTTGCACTTTGAACTTCCTCCCATTGGCCTTTATGATTGTGTGAAGTTTCATTGTAGTTCCTTAAGTCCTTTTGAAGTTATGCTGCGGACAAGAATTCTGAGTATAAAACTACGGTTCTTGCACTCTGCACATCATCTCATTGCCCACTATCATTGTGTGAAATTGTATTGCAATTCCATCAGCAGTTTTGGAGTTATGTTTTGGATAAATGTGGGACAGATGGAAGGACGCACGGAGTGATGGACAGACAAAGCGGCGACTATATGCTCGGCCAAAATTTTCGGGGATTTTAACAATGACAGTTGCATGACATCATTGTGAAAATAAACATGCAAAATGTTAGTAGTTGGCGACGTCAATGCGAAGAATGTTAATGCTATGGAAGAAAAAGAATCAAAAAAAGGACTCGTAATGTAGGAAATACTTTCTTGTTTTAGATTTCCTGAAAGAAATCAGACTATATTAATCATTATAATATGTTCTTATATATATTTACTTGTTTATATACCCATTGATGGGCATTTGTTGATTTACATATATAGTTTATATTACTACCATATCATCCCTAGGGTAATAGTTTTATCTTTATATATTTACATTAATTTTTAATTACTACTTCATTTCTTCATCTTTCATCAATTTTTGCACATAATATAACCTATTTATGTGTCGACGTGCCGTAAAACACCATTCATTCATTCATTCTAAATATTTTGATATCTAATCTAAATTCAGTTCTGGCTGGGATTGAACCCGCAATCCCTGGTTAATAATCTGCGTTGCTTACCAGTACAATGTACAACTTTGTTTATTCATAATGGCCAAATTTAAGTTCATATTGGTCAAGTTTGCACCGTATTTTGCGCAGAGTTCCAGTAAAAGAAGAATATGTAGAAGTTAATTAATAAAACATAGTACAGACCTGTATGAAGGAAGAGTATCCTATTGCCTTTGAACATATCTGGGTTGGTCTTTAGTTCCTGCACCAGTCCCTTGACAGCCTTCCCAGTATACACAGGGTCCACTATGATTCCTGTAGACAGGCTAACTTCAACAACATAATCTAGAATGGAAACACATATTCACAGTTGTATCTCTGTCAATGTTTCAGAATACTTGACTGTTAATAAAATAAATCAAGTTAACATTTTCTTTTCTTACAGAAAAATGAAACAGCGTTCATTTTATTATTTTTTCTTAAAAAACATACATATAGGATCTTAAAGGAGTTCCCATTTGATATACAATTTATGAAACGAGTTATGAATTATTTTCATTTTAACGAGCCTTTTGACGAGATAAAATTAAAAATAATTCGTATCAAGTTTTATGAATCTTATATGGAATGGAGACGCGTTTAAGATGCTCCATTACAGTCAAATGTGTAAAATATTAAATGACAGAGATAAAACTGACACAACATCAGAGAAACGTTAGTGCCAAAACATCATTAATGTCATAAAATCGTGTCCATTAGCCCGACAGTATCATAACATCATGACGTTACCCTACGTTTACACTATGTTCCAGGCGACCACGGCAGCCACGGCAGCCCAAAACGTAGTGCGCCGTGGGATTTTGGACAGTTTTTGTCTTGGTACTCAAGTTCTGTTAGGTATCATTACGTTTTCTTACGGTCTATTAAGGTATCCGTTACACACCGTGAGCTGAAACGAGCCGAAGCCCCGGAGACCCGACGGTGCACTACGTTTAAGTCCACGGTATGTCACGGACGCTTGTACGTTTCCTCACGGCCTGCTACGTTCTGATGGGACCTCTCACGTTTTGTCGCTTAACAATCAAGGTTTGCCACGTCTGTCAAGTTCTATCAAGGCCCACTAAGGTTAGCCGTGACCTCCGGGTAAGGGGGGGGGGGGGGGGGGGGGGGGGGGGCAAAAACAGCAACAAAATACTGCAACAGTCAGTGTATTCTGAACCTTCAATGAGAGAACATGAATGTGCATGAGGCTGTTCTTGAGGCTGTTCTTGCTCCTCTACTCGTTGGGCCTGCGCAGGACGGGATCCTCTTCCTCCACGCCTTGCCTTCTTTGTTGGCATTATTTATACTATGAAAAAGATAATATATCTGCACTCGTCGGTGTTTGTCACTCGAATGAAACGTCCCTGTCGGCTTGAACAGTTTTATACTACTTGTGCGCCTGCGCGCACCTTGTCAGAACGTAGCAGAACTTCAGGTAAACCGTAATACGCCGAGACATATCGTGATTGAACGTGACGAAACGGCTAACGTTCCCCGTAGCTCGCCGTGAGGTCCGTGAGATATCGTGGCAAGCCTGGATAAAACGTGCAGCCACCCTAAAACAACCGCAGCTAAACGGGAACTAAACGTGGCAGACCGTAACACAACTTCACAGGACCGTAAGTTGCCGGGTCATACTCTTGCTTCACGTCTTGCTACGGACACTGTCCAAGTTTTGTTAAGGTCTGTAACGTACTTTCACGTTTCGTTGCGTTCACCCCGTTTTACTGCGTTCTATAAAGTAGGTCATCTTCGCCGGGACGACCGTGGCAAATTTTAAGTCTGACTTAAAATTTGTCCCGGCGTCCACGGCAGTCACGGCGAGATACGTTAGTCGATACCGTTCCCCTACGTTGTCTCACGGTCACCCCGTTTCGTCCACGGTTGTCTGAAACGTGGCTGCCGTGGCCGCCGGGAACATAGTGTAAACGGGGGGTTAACGACGCTGGATAGCAAAGTGTTTGCGTTATTTCTTTCAAAAAAAGGACATTTTATGCCGACTTTTAAACATCAACTGATTATTATAACGTTATTATGTATTACGAGCTGTTGATAAATAGCAAATTTATAATTTATACAGGGATGAATTTGTAATAAATAAAACAGTTTCAGTTAAAAACATATATGCGTAGTGTTACAGATTGAATGCATTATGTGCCCAACCAGTCAAATTCATTCCAGGTTGCATCACGGAGTTACGGTGGTCTAGTGGTTAAGGCATCCGCCTCGTAATCCAGAGGTCGAAGGTTCGAGTCCTGTCAGAGACGGGCTTGTTACTAAAGAGAGACCAGTTGGTGAGCCGCCAGCTAGTTAAAAAACGGTTACCGATTGCCTACCTGCCTGGTGCCTGGCATTAAAAAATAGGAATCGGGAAGTAATGATGTTCAAGACAAAGGTGTCTCATAAGTGAAAACTGACTGGCCCTTTTAAAAGGGGTGACACTATAATAAACACTTTACAATATAATAAGGGTGCTCGACACTGCTAAAAAGGGAAGTTATGTGATAAAAGGTTTTTAAAGGCATTTATGTTTTTATTTAAACAATGCATGATTCAACATTTGCAAAAACAATCTAGACATCTTACCTAAATCTTCCTGTGTGGATATCCCATATCCTAGGCCATTATGCCCATCAATTATATTTAGGATATCTTCTGACCGGACATTGAGACCCACAGCTTGTATTGCCTCATTGCAGTGGTGATGGAAATATTGGGCGTCGTCACTAACAGCCACGCCATGAATTCTGGGAAATATACGTATTATAGTGACAATAATGCTACAATATTCATGAAGCATATGTAAATATACATGTAATTAATATATTAATTCACTTCATGTATAGTGTCTGTTGCAGAATACAGACTCTGTACTGCTCTAAAACAACCAATGTTAACCAACATCATCAGTCGGGTGTCCATACATCGTAAAGTGTTACGTCCCTTTCAAAACCCAAGACACTCTAGTATGACGGGGCTACAGTGCTGATCAGGCACTGCATGTTGATAGTTAGCACCAGCTCTTGGCCTCTCCGTGGAGCCAAAGCCAACTTGATGCCTTCTCAGCGACACAGCTCACTGTCTTGATGGCCTGCTCCCTAGCCCGACATGTGATTCCAATAGCAGTGGGCATCTTCTTCGGTTGATGCAGCTTCTTTGGTAGCTAGCACCAGCTCTTGGCCTCTCTGCGGAGCCACAGCCAGCTTGATGCTTTCTCAGCAGCGCTGCTCACTGCCTGAATTGCCTGCTTCCTAGCTCGGCTTGTGATTCCGAGAGTAGTGAACATCTTCCACACTGACTGTGCTGGGAATCCTTTACATCCCACATCCACAGGAAACAGCCAGGAACTCCATCCCTTGCTGCGACAGTCTTCCATTAACTGTGCGTACTTCCCAGCTTTGAGTTCGTGAGCCTCGTCACACCTCTCTTCCCACGGGACTGTGAGCTCGATGGCAATCAGCATTTTGGTCTGGGTTGACCATATGACTACATCTGGCCGGAGTGTGGTATGGACTACTTCAGGGAAGACTAGCTTCCGTTCTAAGTCCACCTTCATCTCCCATGTTTGAGCCTGGTGTAGGATACCTCGTGCCCGGATGCTGACCTTTGCCGACTGCCCTTCTTTAACAAATGGGATGTATGTTTGCTTGGGAGTAACTGCACGAATCTTTTTCTCTCCTTCTCCAGTGAATCTGCCAGCTGTCGTAGGACTCTGTCATGCCGCCACCTGTACCGTCCCTGGGCAAGTGCTACCTGGGGTCCCTCTCTTGTCACATAAGGGGCAAGTTGGGTCCTCTGTCAGTTTCCACCGCTGAATATTGACTGGTCAGGGGAGTACATCGTAGACACTATGGAGCAGAAAACTTAGTCGGACTGGCTCTAATTGCCAAATATGTGTCCAGGTGAGTTTCCGCTCTGGAACATTCCACTTTGTTGATGTACCCTGACATCCAAGTTGCACCAAGTTGATCTCCTTCTGGACCAATGTTCTCTTGGTCCTGGCATCAGCTGAGGACCACTTCTGCCTGCTCTGCATCCCTAGACCATGCCTTCCTACGGTTGTGGTACCCACGATGCCTTCATGCCTGAGTCTGTTCTGTGCCGACTCCACTGCCTGACTCACTGACCACTTTCTGCCTGTCCTCGGCTCAATCCCGGCATCACTTATTTTGTCATCTGGAGAATCCTTCAAAGTCATTAGGAGACGAGCCTTTGCCACCTTGAATTCTTCCACCAGCGATGATACCGGAAGTTGCAGCTTCCCAGATGATGTGTAGAGCCCTAGTCCGGTGAAGCTTGGTGGTAGCCCTAACCAGCGATGTAGGAAACTGTTAATCACACGTTCTAGTGCTTCTACTGTTGTTGGTGTAATTTCATACTGGGTCAGTGGCCAGATGAGTCGAGGAAGCAATGCATTCTGGTACATCCACACCTCGAACTTCCCTGGAAGGCCTGTCTTGTCTATTCTCTTCAGTCCTTCATTTGCCTGGTCCTTTAGCTTCCCAATAGCATCCTTGTCATTGAGACTAGCGTCAAACCACTTGCCAAGGCACTTTATAGGGTTGTCAATAATGCTGGGTATTTCTTCCTCCTGTATCTTTAGCTTGAACTGTGAGGTTAAGCGCCCTTTACGGATGACCAGACATCTTGACTTTGTTGGCTTGAATTTCATGCGTGCCCATGTCGCTGTTTCATACAGTGCAGTAAGGATCTATCTTGCCTGTATGTGGGTCTCGGTTGTGATGGTGATATCATCGATAAATCCTCTAATCCAATATCCAAAGGTCATTCATACTTATACCATCAAATTATTTGAAGACCTTTTATTTTAATTGGTTTTAAATATTTGAAGGAAATTTTGATCAAATTTGAGATGTTTTTTTAAATGTTTCTTTTAATATTTAAGGTTTTGCATTAATAAGCAGAATTTCAAAGACTCTAACAATGCATACCGACCTCAAATACACAGTAACAAATGTAAATAAATGAACTCAGCACATACTCCTCACAGAGGTAGACAGGCAGGCAGTTAAGACGAGCAGAAACAGACAGACAGGGGCAGGCATGCAGATGGACAGACAAAGACGGCAGAGAGACAGGCAGACTGACAGACAGACTGACAGATAGACTAATATAATTATGTGTGACTAATATCTATATTGTATATATACTTATAGGTATTCAAAATAAACGCCATGAAGAAGGTTGGAAAAACAACCGAAAGCTTGCGGCAAAAGAAAACAGATTTTATTATACTTATATATAAACATATATTGAATAAAAAAATGTATATTCAAGAATTGAAAATTTCCCTAATCATATATAAGTTTGCCTTTACTTTAATTTAGATCCGGTTAGATGGTTGGCTATTGCGAGGCTCCCAGCAGTACCTCCACTACCACAGGCAAACACAATGTCATCAAAACTGTCTAGGGCACCCTAAAATGAAATAAATAGATGATCTTACATAGATGTCTGTTTAATATTGAAATTATAATTGAATTGAATTGGGGTTTTAAGGCACACCAACACATGAAAGGTTATATGGCGCCTAACAAGAATGAACATGTCAGGGTCATTCTCCATGTACATCGAGATAAAATATGGAGAACGGGCCTAGAACCTTCTCACACTGAACCGCAGAGTTGCTGCAAGTTCTATTGTAAAAACTCCATTTACGCTGGAGCCACGTTATTGTTTTTCTGCCCCTGCTCTAGTGATATGAGCGAGATGGCACCTGAAACAATGCAGGGGTCATGATGAAGACCTTTAATGATCATAAACAAAAATGATAAAATGAGCATGAATTCGGTGGGGTTCTATCCCTCTGCCTTAAAAACAAGTTGGATGAAATCATATGATGCGAGGCTGTGCTAAAGTCACTATATCAATTGTGAGATTTTATTTATTACATAACTCCAAAAATGCAACATAACATAAAGTTATTAACGTATGTTCCTTTACAAAGCATTGTCATATGATATCGAAAATTTGTATGATGATGTCGTATGTTTCGTATTATGATGTTTTATGTTTCCTTTGATGATGTCGTATGTTTTGTATGATGTTGTATGTTTTGTATGATGTCGTATGTTTTGTATGATGTTGTATGTTTTGTATGATGTTGTATGTTTTGTATGATGTCGTATGTTTTGTATGATGTTGTATGTTTCATAATTAATGAAGATAACTTACGTTGCTTAGGTCTTCTCCATGCAACACCAACCTTACTACCTTGGCGGTTTCTTAATCCAGTATTTTTATCGGTTATGGGAATTGATGAGGCAATTCCGATTGCACCCGAGCTGAATGATTTGGCATTCATTCGTGTGTATTTATTACTCGAGTGTATTATGATATTTATGTCATGGCTTTATTACACTCCCACACTGCAAGTTATGTGATAAATTTGTCGGGTGTTGGGGGGGGGGGGGGGGGGGTCGTGGGGGCGGGGGTCGGGGGTCGGGGGTCGTGGGGCGGGGGTCGTAGGGGTGGTGGCATGTGATGTAAAAATATGAAGATGATCCTTTTTATTTACATAAGATTATTTAATTATAAAACAATTGTCATATATATATATATGACACTATTAAATCTCTAAAGTATAGAATTTGACGGTTGTTGGCGGGATAAAACAACACTTCAGACATTCATTACGGTTTGGTTTTGCAATGGTTTACATTGTTTTACCTCCAAACCTTGATTATCTTACATCTTATATATATATATATATATATCTGTATACAAGGTAAGTGCAATCATAAATGAGGTAAAATAAATGGATCACATTTATAGTTTCTCCTCATAGTAGCTTTCACATTCTCTGTAATTGAGCACCAATTTCCAATGGCTTCTGTTATAGTGGCTTCAACTCTGTCAGATATGGGGCTTTTGAAATACTAGTTACTTATCTGAGATATTAGTTTCTCACCTGAGATATTCACCTCACCTGAGATATTAGTTCCTCACCCGAGATATTCACCTCCCCCGAGATGTTCACCTCACCTGAGATATTTACCTCACCTGATATATTAGTTTCACACCTGAGATACTAGTTCCTCACCTGAGATTCTCACTTCCCCTGAGATATTCAACTCAGCTGAGATATTAGTTCCTCACCTGAAATATTCACCTCAACCAAGATATTCACTTCACCTGATATATTAGTTTCTCACCTGAGATATTCACCTCCCCCCCCACCCCCCCCCCCCCCCCCCACCAAATATTCACCTCCCCCGAGATATTCACCTCACCTAATATATTCACCTCACCTGATATATTAGTTCCTCACCTGAGATATTCACCTCACCTGAGATATTCACCTCCCCCGAGATATTCACCTCCACTGAGATATTCACCACAAGAGATATATTAGTTCCTCATATGAGATAATAGTTCCTCACCTGAGATATTCACCTCCCCTGATATATTCACCTCACCTTTTGAGATACTAGTTCCTCATCTGAGATATTAGTTCCTCACCTGAGATATTCATCTCACCTGAGATATTCACCTAACCTTTTGAGATATTTGATCCTCATCTGAGATATTAGTTCCTCACCCGAGATATTCATCTCCCTCCGGGATGTTCCCCTCACCAGAGATATTCATCTCACCTGACATATTAGTTCCTCACCCGAGATAATAGTTCCTCACCTGAGATATTCACCTTCCCTGATATATTCACCTCACTGGAGATATTTACCTAACCTGAGATATTAGTTCCTCACCTGAGGTAATAGTTCCTCACCTGGGATATTCACCTCACAGGAGATATTCACCTCACCAGAGATATTAGTTCCTCACCTGAGATAATAGTTCCTCACCTGAGATATTATTATCCCCGGAGATATTAGTTCCTCACCTGAGATATTCACCTCCCCTGAGATATTCACCTCCCCTGAGATATTCACATCACCAGAGATATCCACCTCCCCTGAGATATTCACCTCATCAGAGATATTCACCTCACCTGAGATATTAGTTCCTCACCTGAGATATTAGTTCCTCACCTGAGATATTCCCCTCACCGGAGATATAAGTTCCTCACCTGAGATAATAGTTCCTCACCTGAGATATTCACCTCCCCTGAAAAATTCCCCTCACCTGAGATATTAGTTCCTCACCTGAAATAATAGTTTCTTGCCTGAGATATTAGTTTCTCACCTGAGATATTAGTTTCACCTGATATATTAGTTCCTCACCTGAGATATTCACCAGATCTGAGATATTCACCTGAGATATTCACCTGACCTGAGATATTCACCTCACTTGAGATATTAGTTCCTCACCTGAGATAATAGTTCCTCACCTGAGATATTCACCTCCCCTGAAAAATTCCCCTCACCTGAGATATTAGCTCCTCATCTGAAATAATAGTTCATTGTCTGAGATATTAGTTTCTCACCTGAGATATTAGTTTCATCTGATATATTAGTTCCTCACCTGAGATATTAGTTTCACCTGATATATTAGTTCCTCACCTGAGATATTCACCTCAACTGAGATATTAGTTCCTCACCTGAGATATTAGTTCCTCAAACACGGATATATACCCAAACAGGCCTATGTTGTTGGATCCACCTACAGGAATATGATAACAACTTTCTCCAGTTGTACTTCTGTAAATATAAACATTGTAAATACTAAATACATAATCAAGTCAGTTGTACATTCAGAGTTGTAGATCAGCCGAGTTTTTTAGTATTTTACTCATCCTTTCTTCACAGAAACCTTCAGTTTTTTAAAAATTGTGCGTATCATTACCTATCAACTTACTGAAAATACTAACATTTAAAGTCATGAGTATTATATTTGTATGAATTGTCCAGTGGAACAGTTTATTCCATATTTAGATGTTGAAAATTGTTCCAAGTATGTGTCTAATATTAAGGTCATACAGTGTTTCTTTTGTTTTTACTTAACTTCCATTTAATCAGAATAGTTGTTTCCTTTGAAATGTATTAATTCACATTAATTTTGGAAACATGAATAATTAAAAAAGGATGTTTACTCTGAACGAGTTCCTTGATACTCATTCATTTTGAATCTAATGAGTAAATACTCACTGCAGTCAACACTCATCTACAGCTCCGGTACATTGTCTATTATTGCTTAATTAAAGTAGCTATCCCGCCAACAACAGCCAAATTATACAAAACATGTACACCATTTCTTAACCTACTTACGACAATGTATATATATAACTTACATATCTTGAGAATCGAGACTATATAGACACAGTATAAATGGTTTAAACCAGCCAGGCAAAACCACAAAATGGAGCTTCGAATTACCAACTTAAAATTCATTTTACGCATATTCAATCACGGGTATTTTAAATCTTTACTTTTAATCGGCATATAAACACTATTATATTATGATCTGAACACCTGGATAGAGTTTTAATAAATGGTTTTCTTGTGTCATTTTGTCATTAGTTGGCGGGATAGCTACTTTAAGAAGACCTCGGTCTAAGGGTGTCTCGTCCATCGTAGCAAACGGCAGATGAAATATTTATTAAATTTGTGCTTAAATGGTGACCACCAAAAACAACACTTCAAATGACCAAGTATCAAACAAATAAAGGCGAGGTAATCATAAGAAGTTAAGTTACTGAGGTTAAGTGGTTTAACTAGGGTGTAGTTTTAGGAAAATAACGCAAAATATGACCTTGACTTTGGTATTTTTTGTCGTTCAGCGATGTCCACCAATGCCAACAATACATATGACCAAGTATCAAAGACATAAAGTGAGGCAATCACATAAAGTTAACTGAGGTTAAGTTACCCAACCAAGGTTAACTGATTGGGGCAAATAATGCAAAATATGACCTTTACCTTGGTATTTTTTGTCATTCAGCGATGTACATCAATGCCAACAATACATATGACCAAGAATCAAAGACATAAAGTTAGGCAATCACATAAAGTTAACGGAGGTTAAGTTACCTAACTAAAGTTAAGATTGGGAAAAATAACGCAAAATATGACCTTGACCTTGGTAATTTGTGTCATTCAGGGATGTCCACCAATACTAACAATACATATGACCAAGTATCAAAGAAAATGAGGCAATCACATACAGTTGAATGAGGTTAACTTACCTAACCAAGGTTAAGTTTTGGGAAAATAACGCAAAATATTGCCTTGACCTTGGTAATTTTGGCATTATGTTCCTTGACCCTACAAAGCATCCGACAAAGTTTCAGATAAATTCCAGCAGCGGTTGTTGAGATATAGTTTATTTACGCCGCTGCCGTAAAAAGTGACTGCTATATCTCGCTACCCACTTTTGTGGGCGAGACTAAAAGGACTTTACTCGTATTTAATTGTAATTTAATTATGTTTAAATTTTTAATACTATTCAATTTACTATGTTTGGCAGCTTGGTCACGTTGAATGTCCCTAAAATATCAACATTTCTAAAACGCTCAAAACAGTCTAAAAAATCATTTCAGAATTATTTTATTATTAGAATTTTGTGTTTCTGGGTTTCAAGAACCTCATTACTCAATGTCCAGTAAAACCTCAGTGTGTTCTGAGAATGTAATGAGCTTTAAATTAACTGGTTTCATTGGTCCACTCTTTATCATCAGAATGCTTCATTCATATTTTCATTTGGTTGTTTCTATCATGATATCATTTTCTGGTATTATGACATCACGTCATGGTATTATGACATCACGTCATGCTATTATGATGCAAGTCAGTGTGTTCGCAGAACTGAATGAGCCTTTTAATTGCTGTGAGAAACATATTAGGAATGTTTGTTTCACTTATTGAGTAATGAGTTTCTTAAAACCAAGAATCACAAAGTTTTAAAAATAAAATATTTCTAAAATGATTTAAAAGACTGTTTCAATTGTACTTCAAAGAATTCCTAATTTTAACCAAATAAGCAATTATTTTAAGTATTCTAAATACAATCTATTTATCAGATCTTTTTTATTTATAGATTTGTTTTGTACAGGTAACTGTATCAGTGTTCGAACTAAACAAAAATATATAAAAAAATAAAATAATAACATGTTATTTGTTGAAAACAAACATATTTTAAGCATCCTAGAGTACTGTAGTCGAACTTGGAAAACTTAAAATATGTTTGTTTTCAACAAATATGTTATTTTTATTATTATTATTATTTTTATTATTATTATTATTATTATTATTATTATTTTTAATTGTTGTTTCAGTTCCCAAAACCGATACTGCAACCTGTGTTTTTGCCATGGTTATTGTTGTTTTGAGAAGGGTAAGGGGAGAGTTTTTCTATTTGATCAAATTAATTCTTCCATCAACCTAGTAATAAGACTACAGAACAGGTTATTGCACAATTACTTTATATGTTCGGAAATTTTGTCCATACGTGGCTTCAACATGGCCGAATATGGGGCCTTATTAGGGGCCAAGTATATCACAGCCCCACACATCCTATCCAGAAGCAGGTTTCCCTCACATCCGACTGCCTCTACGTCCTGTGGATGATGCAACCATAACAACATGTATACAAAGTTTATGTAAAAGACTCACAAACCAATACATTTATCAACACAAGCATTTAAATAACCAACTTCGTAAAAAAAAAATTGAAAATCAAACTTATGCTTGAAGCATATGAGAAAACAAAACTGTGCATAGAAATAAAAAACAGCTTTTTTAATTTATATTCATGGCAAATATAAATGTATATAACTGCTGGATTTGTTGTAAGGTATGTTATGGTCCTTTTCAACAATTTTGTTAAACTAATAAACAAACATAAAATTATGATAAAGTCTATATAAAATAGATACTGTTTTAGAAAAAATATTCAGTGGCGTAGCTGGACTACAAAAAATATGCAAGCCCTAAGTTGCTAGTGGGTTCTAAGGCCAGCGAAACATTTTGTTTTAAAAAATGCATTTAGTGAGCTCTCGGATGTATTTTCTGAGCATTTATTTTAAAATGTGCAAGCCTGGTTACGCTACAGATATTGAGATTGTATCTATGGTATTTAATTCCAAAGTCATGATGCTGTTGAATATGATCATGACGTATATATACCTGTATGTCTGTCATTAAAACAAGATGAGGTTGCAGGCCTAGTTGTCTGGCACATACGGCCACAGCTCTACAGTGATTGGACTGTAAAGCTCCACCTGTGATGACATGCTTACAGTTCTGGGATAAAGCATCTGCCATCAGAAATTCCAACTTACGCACCTGTAAATACATAATTATGAATGCCATCAGAAGTTCCAACTTACGCACCTGTAGATATATAATTATATTGGCATCTGCCATCAGAAACTCTAACTTACACACCTGTAGATATATAATTATATTGGCATCTGCCATCAGAATTTCCAACTTACGCACCTGTAGATATATAATTATATGGGCATCTGCCATCAGAAACTCTAACTTACACACCTGTAGATATATAATTATATTGGCATCTGCCATCAGAAACTCTAACTTACACATCTGTAGATATATAATCATATGGCATCTGCCATCAGAAACTCTAACTTACACACCTGTAGATATATAATTATATTGGCATCTGTCATAAGAAATTCCAACTTACGCACCTGTAGATAAATAAGTGTATGACACCTGCCATCAGAATTTCCAACTTATGCACATGTAGATATATAATTACATTGGTATCTGCCATCAGAAACTCTAACTTACGCACCTGTAGATATTTTAGAGATTCTTCAAAAGGCGAAACAAAAATGATCTCTTTCCCATCCTTGTTTAAGAAATATTGCTGAAAGCTTGTTTGAATAAATTCCATAAACCAATTCAAAAAATAAGCAAGTCAGTACATACACAGGTAGATGATCGTTCGGAATTCATTTAACTGAAAACCAATTGATGAACTACCGGTATGTTCAAATTAAAATGAATCAAGGAACCATTCAAGGCTTATAATGAAATAACTGCTGTTTAAACATCTATAACTCTTGGACGGCTTCATTCCGAGAATGCTACACTTCTGTTTTGACATTTAATTTTTGGCGGAGTTTTCTGTTTGAATACATTCATTACTTCAATTGTTTGAGATTAGTTCCATGATCAAACTTGATACGAAATTGTTCGAAGAAACAAATGACGAAACTGCAGTAACAAGCCCATAGTCAGACCTGAAAGTTAACCGAGGCAAACACCTTATAATGATGGTCTTTGGGCATGTTCCTATCGGCTTTTTAAAAATGATGTCTACATGTTGTTCAGTGAGTTTTCTGGACATCATTTTCAGTTGTTAGTAAGACATGATTTTATTTGATACTCCTTTTAATGCCTGTACGTCAATATATGCTACCTTCCCACTATTCTACCAAGGCAGCTGCCTCTGACAGTGTGCCTCAGCATAGCTACGGGCCTGAGTAATACATTCATTGAGAATACTACCTTGTTTCCAGAGAGAGTACTGCCTGTCATATCGTCCCTCTTTATTGATAAACTGAACTCTTTTGGGACACCTGGTAGATGCCATCTATGAATAGGGGTATTTGGGCTTGCAAGCTGAAAACACATAATTTACAATTAGCTCTGCTTCAAAAAATTAAAATAAAGATCATCATGATCATACAAATTGTAATTCTAAGGCATGACAGCATGGTATTAAATGGAACCAGAGCATTACAATTTGAATTCTATACATTTTTTGTATGTTTTAGTTGTTGAACTAAACTGAATGTAGTTTAACTGCTCACCAACACATTAGGTTATTTAGAGTCATACTTCCGAAGCTATTATCTCCTAGGCAATGTAACTTTGAAGTTTCATGAGTGTGTGTATACTATATTTACAGGATGTATAGTTTCATATGAGTGTACTTGATCTTTGACCTTGGGACCCTAGAAGTAATAGGTTCCTATCCCACCAATGGCAACATCATGAACATACACATGAATTTTCATGAATATAGGTTATTACGTTGAATGAATATTTCCATACGAGGTCATGCCGACGTTGACCTTTGATATACTGACTTCAACAATAAGATTCCTTCTCTCATTAAGTGCAACGTACCTTTGAAGTTTCATGAGGGTTGGTGTTATGCTTTCAAAATTATCAGGTAGAATACATAATTCTATATAAGATGCTTTTTACTTTGATTTTTCACTCGTTGTGAACAATCAAAAAAAGTTACAACACTAATAAATTTCAGGTCTATGGTCCATGATGACCTTGATGTTTGACCTACTGACCAGACCTTATTAACTGACGGGCAGTTGGACGAACACAAACCAAAGACTAAAACAAGAGACTTCTAGGGCCCAAAGTGGGTATGAAAGTGTACTGTCATATAAAAGAAAGTACTAAAATAACAGTTCTGTAATTTGCTCAACTTGTGCTGATGGGGTCATTGTCATATCGGGTACTACAGAAAGGTAGCCAGGGTACATTTATGTATACAGAAACTTTCCCGAAAATCTTTGAATTCCAGAACGGCCCGAACTATATAGAAACGTACCCGGACAAACATGATCTCATTGGCATAATTGAAACAATTTAGAACTTGATAAAACAACTGCTTAAACAATTTTGTTTATCATTAACTATTGCGCTATTGTTCTTAAAACATATTTAGGCTGCCATAGTTAGTAATAAAATACAGAACGTATTGTCGTAAAAAAGTTGTAAATCTTATAACCCTGCGTAAAAAGTAAACAAATATGCAGCTCGTCATTCAAGAAGAGTCGGTCAAATATGTAGACCAACTGCATTTCTTTAAGGCGGAGGCAACTGCTAGCAGCTTTTAAAAAGTGAATCAATTAAATTTTGCAAACAATAAAAGTTTCGTTTCCGTGAAGTAACAGAACGCGTTACGGCCGCATTTTACGACATTGTATTGTGTCTCGGGTACATTTATGTATATTTGGGGGCCTTTCTGGATTTCGATGGATTTTCAGGTACATAATTGTACCCCGGGTGTCTTTCTGCGAATTACAGTCAAAACGTACCATCGCCAAAACATACCCCTATTTTTTTGAGTCTAAACGTACCAATGGAGAAGTCAAGACGTACATATAGAGGTCAAAACGTGCCAATAAAAAAGTGAAAACGTACATGTATATGGAAAATGGTGTGTATTGATAATTGTATTGATAATTAATTAGTTTGTTAATTTTATTATTGAAATACAAATAAGGTGAGTTTTATTTAGGTTGAAATGAAGTGTGTTTGCGGAAATAACGCTAATTAATAAAAGTTGATTGTATTGATAATTAATTAATTAGTTTGTTTATTTTATTATTTAAATACACATCAGGTGAGTTAAATATGTGTGTTTTCAGAGATAGCGCTAAATAATAAAAGCTGATTGACAAAATACTTAGTCAACGTTCTTTAATCATCAATAAACATGATATTATCAAAACAAACTAACTATCAGTTAAAATAATTAAAATTAATTATTACTTGCAGTTTGTGATGATTGAACACTGTCATATTGCTGATTTTTGTATATAAGATGCTAGTTAGAAGGCTAATTCTACATCCGAACACAATCATGACTTCAGCATGTGGAGGATGGCAATACAGGTAATTACAATTATAGTTGTTTTAATTGTTCATGTGAGCAAAGCAAGTGTATTTAGATTAAACTCTATTTTTTATTATAGATTCAAGATTCTTTATTAAGTAAAATAAACATTACAATGGTTGTTGTTATTAATAAATAATGAATAATATATATATATATCTATTATATATTGCTGTTAAATTGATAATTGAATGTTTTTTAAAGGCTCATCAACACAGTATTGGTTATTTAGAGCCGTCCGACGGACGAGGCTAAGGGAAAGTGTCTTGCCCAAGAACACACCGACGAAACTCAGTGGCACCACTAGTATCTTGTCTTTTTAATATATATGTGTAATATATATGTGTTCTAGTTGATGTTTATATTTTGTAGTGATTCTATCATGTGCTTCCTTTATGTCTGATTGTCAGTGTCAGCAAGTTTGTGTATTTTTTAAATGTAAATAATATTTCGTTTTAGCTGTATATTTGTGTACGTGCAATGAGGCTTTAAAATGGATATACATGTAAATCACGGTAAATCGCTCAAGTATCAATACAATAAAATACAATATCTTTTATTCACTCAATTCACATTTACATGAATATATGAGGTATGTATAACAACATTTAAATCATCGAGGCTCATAAGTATAATAGAATGAATGAATGAATGAATTGTGTTTTACGGCACGTCGTCACATAAATAGGTCATATTGTGCGCAATAACTGATGAATGATGATGAAATGAAGGATTAATTAAAAATTAATGTAAATATATAAAGATATAACTATTTACAAGTAAGGGATGATATGGTAGTAATATAAACTATATATGTAAATCAACAAATGCCCGAAAACGGGTATATAAAGAAGTAAATATATACAAGAACATATTATAATGATTTATAAAGTCTGAATTCCTTCGGGAAATCTAAAACTAGACTAAAATCTATAGTATTAAATAACTCGGTCATAGTATTAACATTGTAGTACCTTTGACGCATAGGATCAAAGTCTACACATTCCAGCAATATGTGTTTGACCGTTAACGGGGCAAAGCAGGGTATACATTCTGGTAATTGCTCACCTTGTAATAAATATGAATGAGTATAACGTGTATGCCCTATTCTGCACCGGGCTAGGACAACTTCCTCTCGACGAATGGGTATACTAGAAGAACGCCATTCCCCGAGTAACGGTTTAATTGAATGGGGTTTATTGTTAACTGACAAATCCCAAGCGGTTTGCCAAGAGTTACGAATATATGTGTTAATACAACTTTTAAAATCAGTATAAGGTAATTTGGTATTAGATATATGTAAATCTAATGCTGCCTTAGCAGCATTATCAGCTCTATCATTACCACGTATTCCTACATGGCTTGGAAGCCAGCAGAAAATAATAACATTATCAATTATAAGAGAATTGTACTTTTCTAAAAGTTGAAGCACAACTGGGTTATCATGTTTCATATTACCCAGTGCTTGAAGAGATGAAAGGGAATTAGAAAAAATTACAAAATGGTCATCATCAGATTCCTGAATATAATTAAAGGCAAGTTCAATTGCCCTAAGTTCAGCTGAAAAGATAGAGGCCTTGTCAGGCAGGCGGCTCTTTATGCTGTGTTTGTGAATAACAGCTGCTGCAGCTACCTTATCTCCATCTTTAGAACCATCTGTGTATATATGTTCAAAGTTACTGTATTTCGATTTAATTTCATTAAATTTGCTTTGAAAGACAGTAGGGTCTGTACTGGATTTGTTACTATTACAAAGATCAAAAATAATTGTTGGTGTTTCCAAAGTCCACGGTGGAATTTGTGGTACTTTGTATTTGGCAATTAAATTTAGGTCGATTTCAGTGTCTCTTAATTTTGGTTTAATACGAAGACCAAAAGAGCGAATGGCCTTCGCTTTTCGATCAAAAAGAGGTTCATAACTCGGATTAAAAACATTATCGAAAGTTGGGTTTGAAGGGTTAGACTTTAATTTAATGGCGTATTGAAGGGCTTATTTGTCCCGTCTATGAGACAGTGATGGTTCATTAGTTTCAACATATAGACTTTCGGCTGGTGATGTACGAAAGGCACCTAAGACCTAAAGGCACGAGTCGTAATCCTTGACTATATATAGGATCGAGCATCTGCAAGTACGACTTATACTTATACGACGATATACTATCGAGCCGTAGTCCAGCTTGGATCTGATAAGAAATCTGTAAAGTCGCAAGAGGACTTTACGATCCGCTCCCCAGTTAGTGTTTGCAACAACTTTAAGTAAATTAAGAGCTTTAAGGCACTTGGCCTTCAAGTATTTAAAGTGTGGTATAAACGTTAATTTACGGTCGAAAATAAGACCAAGGAATTTTGTCTCATCCCTACTGGTATTGGTGAGCCATCCAGTGTTTGATGAGGTTCTTCATGATGTTTACGTTCCTTTAGTTTCTTATTTTTCAGAAAATTTGGTTGACAATTTTCAATAGAAGATTTATTTGAAAAAGTTTCTGCCAAAGTATTTGTAATATCTTTGACAGACGTTATATCTCCATTATCTGTTTTAAGATGATTTACAGAACTAGAATTACCTTTACCGCTTATTTTCCGGACCATGTCCCATGTCTTCTTAAGAGACGAGCGAGAATTCAGCCTAGAGACGTAAGAGCTCCAGGATTTCCTCTTGCTATCCTTAATAGTACGACGGGCTTTCGCACGAAAAACTCTAAAGTTATGTAAATTTGTTTGAGTTGGCCGCAAGTTAGAATTATTTAATGCAGCTTTACGATCGTTGACTGCCTTTTTGCAGTCATCGTCGTACCATGGTTTATGTGGGCGTTTAGGATTTGCCGAGGTTTTTGGAATAGTTTGATCAGCTATATCGTGAAGAGTTTTGGTAAAAAGAGCAGTTGCGTCTTCGACATCCTCGAAAACGGAAGGCTTTATTTGTTCCTCGCAAAGAGATTGAAACGTAGTCCAATCAACCTTGCGAAGTTTCCATCGTTGCGTTTTTTCGAGAAGTGGAGGGCCGATATTTTCAAGAAATATGGGGAAGTGGTCACGTCCACAGAGGTCGTCTTCAACACTCCACGAAAAATCCATCAAAAGCGTTGGATCGCATATTGTTAAATCAATGGAAGAATGAGAGCCTGAAGCAGGATGTAAATAAGTATGTGACTTATTATTAAAAAGACACAAATTGTTTTTGGCTAAAAAATCCTCAATTTTCTTGCCTTTATCGTTTATATCTTTACAACCCCAGATGTAGTTGTGTGAATTAAAATCGCCCAAGAGTATAATAGGTGATGGCAATTGTGCAACTAGATGATTTCGATCATTAGGGTCTAGTGAAGAACTATGTGGTACATATAAGGAACATATTGTTATGACTCTGTGCATAGTAACACTGACCGCAATAGCTTGCAAATTTGTTATTAACGCAACAGGTCTGTGAGGAATGTTTCGATTAACGATTATCGAAACTCCACCAGTCGCCTTATCCCCGGTATCACAAATATGATTGTATAGTGAGTATTGTTTAAAAGATACCTTATCACTTGTCTTCAAGAATGTTTCTTGAAGATAAAAGGCAATAGGGTTATGTTCATTTAAAATTAAGCTGATTTCATCATAATTTGGTTTCAAACCTCGACAATTCCATTGAATGATCTTATTAGTTTTACCCATTATTTAGGAATCTAGGACAAATGCCACCCCCCGGACAAATGCCCCCCTGCTCATTTTTGTATAGGTGGACAAATGCCCCCTCATGTTTTTGTATAGGTGGACAAATGCCCCCCTGAACTTTTTACAAGGTGGACATAAGCCCCCTGATACATATTCCCAGTTTGTAAGTAATTAATCTGTTTGTGTTGGTCACACTTTGTTTTTGTTATAGCTCTGAATACTAACAAACTGGGAATTACCTGTGAATTATGTGATTATTCTTTTGTATGAATTTAATTTGCAAAATTATCAGGGGGGCTTATGTCCACCTTGTAAAAAGTTCAGGGGGCATTTGTCCACCTATACAAAAACATGAGGGGGCATTTGTCCTCCTATACAAAAATGAGCAGGGGGGCATTTGTCCGGGGGGGGGGGGCATTTGTCCGTATACCATTATTTAGCGCTAAGGCGATTTTTAATTTTATTTTTATTTTTGGCCTTGGATTTAGGAGAGGTCTTAGGAGACTCAAGCAGCGACATCTCCACTGATGAATCCTCCTCCCTGGAAGAAGTCAGCTGAAGTGGCACCTCAACTAACTTTTCATGAGAGGATGGAAGTGACAGTGCAGCTGCTGGCTCTGAAATGTCCCTGAGCTGTTCGATTTTGTTATGCAGCTCAATAGGGCCGTTAGACATCTTTGGCTGCTCCTTGTGCTCCCTAGTTGGAGAAGAACTACAATTTCCAACTTCCTTAGTTGGAGCAGCACTAGGCCTTCCAACCGAGGAAGTATTAGGTTTCACGACTGAAACTACTAGACTTCATAGTCTTAGAAGAACAGAAGACAGATATTATAAATATAATATGACATGGTTAATTACAAAAGAGTAATGCACTTTGGTAATAGCATGGAGAAGAAATGATCTCCTAGGTAGTCCTCATTTATCATATAACTAAAGATCTGTTTTGTATACACATATATGGGAGAGTTCTTCATTTATTTTGTTGGCAAATGCATGGCAAAATAACGTCGAAACCAAAACATAATTAAACCAAATCAAACAGTATTACATAACAACATGAATATTATCTATTTGACTCTTTGCATGATGTTTTTAATAAATTCACACACTTTTCTAAACTCCGCATTATTTTTGGTGTTTATTAATTTATCGAATTTGTATACATTGGGTCTTTTAAAATAGTCTGGACTGATATATTTACTACGTTGAGTTTTGAATTCGCGGCATACAAACAGATAATGAAACTCATCTCCTATATCCGTTTTGCAAAGCGGGCATATTCTACGATTATACGGAGTTTTATTCCAATTGCCAGTTCAAACTGGTAACCTGTGATTTCTTGTTCTGAATTTGGTTATATATTTTAACGAACAATATGGTGCGTTGGTAAGATAGTTTTCAAAGCAAAACTTATATTTAAATAAACGATAGGAGGTGCTGTTGCTCGAATTCATTACTTTAGAATACCACTCATTTAAGAATAAATCTTTGAGTTTTTGATTTACTGAACACTTTAACCATTTAGTGTTGGGAAAGGTCTGCGAGTCCCATATTCCACTTAGGCCACATTTAATCAGTATGTCTCTGTTCTGGTTTAGCCACTGAAAGTTTCTTTTTGCAATAGCTGATGCGCTATATTTGAAATGACTGCGTAGTATTTCATCAATTAAGTTTGAAAGTTTAGCTCTTTCTGGATCTTTAATTTTAGCCCAAAACGAAATTACTCTAGTTTGAATATCTATTGATACTGAAAATACCCCTGTTTCCCCGTATAACATATAATTTGCAGTAGATTTCTTTAGATTCAAAATAAACTTTAGAAACTTCAATTGTACCCTGTCAATTACATCAAGATTTCCATACCCCCGAATATCGCTGCCATATAAAAGAATGGGTTTAATTGTTTTATCGAATAAATCTATTTGCAAGTCTATTTCTATTGGTAATGACAAATGTCTAGCTTTCTTGAGTAGACTGTATAGAGCTCTGGTAGCCTGATTAGCAATATGTTTCTTTGCCAGATAAAAATAACCACTTCTACTAAAATATGTACCTAGATACTTATATTCTGTTACAATATCAATTGGATCATCATTAAACATAAACTTATAATTAGAGTGTCTACCTTTTGAGAAAACCAGAACTTTAGATTTATCTATGTTTACTGTAAGTTTCCATTCATCACAATACAATTTATAAACATTCAATGCATTCTGTAAATCTTTCTCACTTTCACACACAACTGTATCATCAGCATATAATAAAACAAACAGTTTAAAAAACATGTACACTTGATCAAGTGCATGAGGTTGGCAGTATGTACCATCGACAATATCACTATTGCGCAGAAAATCGTGTAGATCGTTTAGATATAGTGAAAACAAAATTGGCGAAAGATTTTCACCTTGCCGTACTCCTATATTAGATGAGAAACAATCTGAATGTGTTCCATTTACAGTTACACATGATTTTATATTACTATACATACTTTTGATTAAGTCAAAACATTTTCCTGTTATTTCGGGCCTTGACAGTTTATACTATAAAGCTGCTCTCCATACTTTGTCGAAAGCTTGTTTCAAATCTATAAATGCACAAAATAGTTTCTTTTTATTGTTATTTATTATTTGTATAAGGCTGTGTAAAATATACATATTATCGGTTGTAGAAAAATCTTTCCTAAATCCTGCTTGATGTTCACTTATTACATCATGCGTATCTAAAAACGTCTGTAGACGTATATTTATAATTGTTGTAAATAGTTTTCCGAAGCAACTTAACAATGTGATTGGTCTATAATTGCTGGGATCAAACGAATGCCCCTTATTTTTAAAAATATGATTAATAATTCCTATAGTCCAATCTTCTGGCACGTATGCGAAGTTAATAGTTTATTTCTTAAAAATAGGCATACATTATATATATATATATATATATATGTATTGTGGTACCCTTCTTTTAAATTGTGTATGTGTACAATGTTTGATTGTTATGTGAACAAAAAAAAATGTCATTATTGAGTTTCTTTTCTATTTTTTCCTTGTAGATTCACCTCAATAAATTTGTAAATCTGATTTTAGAACTGATTAGTTAATTTAATTTTACTGTTACAACCGTGGAAGTCCTGAGCAATTATCCCCAGATTCCTGCTAATTACCAGTTGTTAACTGTGAAATTTTTAAAATGTGTGAAATTCTTTGAATTTTCAATGTCTATCTATCTATCTATCTATATGTGTATACTGCTATACTCCCCGCACGGGTATTTTAAGCAGGAAAAAGTGCGTTTGTCGGTGAGAATAGTGAGAAAAGTTAAAAGTAGATAGATAAGACTATCTAAGTGAATAATTGAAATAAAGGAGTGTTAATAGAAGAAATAAAAAAGAGTTTAAAAACAACAACTTTCGGATCTCAATGGTGATTCAACTGGCTGACTGACTGCCTAAACACTTCTATGTTTGGCAGGACAGCAATACTATGAGGAAGCGAATTCCATAGTGTGACTGTGTGGGGAAAAAAAGAAAATTTGTAGAAGTTTGCATTTGTATGAATTTGTATGAGAGAATTCGGGTGCATGTGTCTAGTCATTCTGATAGGGTGTTGGAGATAAGGAGGCATTGGAATTTCAACCTGGTGATGGAATATTTTATAAAACAATAACAATTTTGAGTCAGTTCTTCTGTCTTTAAGTGTTCTCCAGCCAAGATTTGTTTGCATATCTGTTACACTGTGATATGGTGAATGGTTGTTTTTTACCCATCTGACTGCGCGGCGTTGTATAATTTCTACTTTATTTATGTTAGTGAGAGTGTATGGTGACCAGACTGTGGATGCGTATTCCAGTTGTGGCCTAACGAGAGTGGTATATGCAAGTTCGCGTACTTTTTCGTGTTTTGTGGGTATGTTTCTTTTTAGGAAGCCTAAAGTTCTGTTTGCTGTTGTTGTGATGCGATTAATATGTGTGTTCCAAGATAAATCATGAGATATGTCCACGCCTAGATATTTTGCATCCGACAGCGCTTCTAGTGTTTGACCATGAAGTTTATATTGGTGTTTGAGGGAGTTTTTATTTCTGGTTATATGGAGAACTTGACATTTATTGGGGTTGAACTCCTTGTCCCACTTGGACTCCCATTTCTCAAGAAGAAGAAGATCAGATTGTAGGGTTTGATAGTCAGACGGGTTATTTATAGTGATGTAGACTGTGGTGTCATCTGCAAATAATCTCACTTGTGAGGCTATAGATTCAGGGAGATCATTTATGTAAAGAAGTTCCAGAGATTTTTCAAATTCTGTGCTTCTGTCAGTATCTGATTCTTTTGGTCTGTAGTAGGCTGCCACGTAAAGAGGTTTACATGATATTATATTGATCTTAACACATACAATTTCACAATTTGTAGTCAGTTGTTTTTGTTCTGTTGCAATTAAACAATTTTTTACTAGAATAAATACACCACCACCACTGCTACTGCCTCTATCCTTTCTAAATGGTGTGTACCCATGTGAATTTGGAAAATATTCACTGTTTAAATGATCTTTAGTAAGCCATGACTCTGGGCCAACTACTATATCTGGTCTGTATTTGTCTAGTTGTGTGTAGAAGCCATGTTTTTTTGTTTACGATAGATTGAAGATTAATGCACATAACTTTGATTTTTGATTGAAAATGTGTGTTTGTGTTTGGATTTGCAGACCTATCATTGACTGGAGAATTTAGAGTACTATCATCTTCTAGTATAGAAAACTATTGTTTGACGAAATCGAGTGTATACTAAGGGACGAATTCGAGTAGTTTGGGTGATCGCAATTTGAGCACACCCATGAAAATGACACATCACCTTGCACAAAGCCATCGTACATACCATCACTGATGCCCTGGCAGTTTATATGGAACCATTGGTTACACTTATCACATTCGACGGCCTGATCAGAGTCCAAGACTTCTAAATTACAACTTCCACAAGGGTAATCAGGTCCAGGGTTTGTTTCAATGTCAGATGACATGGATATCAAGAGTAAACAGAGGTACGAGAGAGATGACGTGCGTATTGTTTTCAACGGAAAATTTCCTCTTTTGAAATTTGCACAGATCCTTACAAAAATGAGCTGCACATTGCAGTTTTAGAGGGGTACATACAGTTTGGGCGAGTACAGGCTCTGTGTTGCTCCCAGACAACATTTTCTGGGGATGCTGGTGTATGAGAAAACCTACAAATGCATACAAGAAGCAAAACTTCGAGCAGAATACCTGTAAACATGTTTTCTAGAGTTAACCGGAAGTACCGGAAGTGAATAATTTCAACGGCGGGAATTCAATATTTTCTAGAAAATTTCACAAAAATACACAAAAACAATAATATAATGGCAAGTATGAATTAAACTTATTCTTAAATATTATATTTTACTCAGAAGAGTTACTGATCACCATTTAAGAACCTAGAACCATTGTTTTTGAAGGATTTTCAGAGAGCTTCAGAGAAAGTTGTTGTTAGTTCCGACGCATGCGCACACTCATGTAATCCACATCCAGTATTGCATTGTGTTCCATGGATAAAGGATATCAAACTAAGGTCTGGTCTGGCTACTTATTTTGTTTGCAATATATCTGAACTGATTTGAAAATTATATATATATTTATATTTTTCTTTTGAAACAAACCAGGTATAAAGAAATACTTATTTGTAATTTAAAAAAACTTAAATCATTGACAAGTTTGGTAATGCGTACCGTAACCCATCATTTAATCATGTGGTAATGCATGGATCCATTATAAATAATGCATTTGATACACAAAACTCAATACATCTGATCGCAATTAGCATTGGTTAGTGAGATAAAACAACAAAAACCTCTGTGTAGTACTCATATCTACAAGTGCATTATGCGAGCAATTTTAAATAAAAAATCAATATAGGTAACATTATTTTGTTTATCGTTTTCGAATCATAATCAAAAAAACATGCAAGCAATGTATTTATTCATTAAAACATCAATATGTAACTTTTATTTATATAGTGTACGTTTTGGCTTCTGTAAGATACGTTTTGACTTTTGTTTGGGTACGTTTTGGTTACGGTAAGTTTTGACCGGATCCCATTTCTGTAGTATTCTGTACGACTTCTGTAGTATCCTGTACGACAATGACCCCATCAGCTCAACTTGCTTGCTTTCAAATCTATAGTGTAATAGGACTCAGTTTTGGGGTATGTAAATAGATAGAGAATATTATGTCAGTGCCTTTTACTATCACGTTTATTAGGCGAGGCTTAGAAAACGAAGAATGGCGAGGCTCTACCGAGCCATTCTTCGTTTTCGTGCCGAGCCTAATAAACATGATAGTAACTGGCACTGACATAATATTCTATTTATCATGTAGATTATCCACTTTTTTTGTATGAATTATTATTATTACCTATTTCTCAGAATGTTAGGCTTATCAAGGACGCCGCCATGTTGTTGTTTTTTGTTTGTTTTATGACGTCATGCAACGTTACGTGCATGACGTCAGATAACGTTACGTACAATAAACGCCGAGGGATTCCGCATAAATTTGCTCTATTGGTCAGTGTCCAATAAAGCAAAATTTAAAAGGTCACCCCTTTATTAGGCAGAAAAGTGCATATCTGCATGATAAATAAGTTTATAAGCGCGTTACTACTGTCACGCCGCAGAGCTAGCTTTTATGGCTATATCGGTAGAACGTCCGCTTCACATGCAAAGGGTCCCGAGTTCAACGCCGAGTGCCTTTAAAAATATATTTTATATATTCTGCGATGAATTATAGAAATTTCCCAGTTTGAGAAAATCTCTCGCCTAGTGTGCAAGATAGCACAGTAGCCAAATGATATATATGTATTCTGGGGTTGCTGGACCAAATCTCTCGTTTTCACTCGAGATTTGATCCAACAACCCCAGAATACATATATATGGAAAACTCATACCACAAGGTGCTGAAATAAGCTGGGTTAGAGTTATATTCTGAGATTTTTTAATAAAAGTTGATGTTATCAAAATTACAACCGAATAAGCACGAAATCAACACAAATAGTCTGATCCAGCGCTTTTTGTAATCTTTATACTTATAAAATATTTCTTTAATTAAAAAAGAATTGTTGATTTGTTATCAAATTTACACTCAAATCAACGAATAAACACGAAATCAACAAAATATGATTTCCTCATATAATTGCGCAGTGGGAATACTGTTTTTTTTATTCTTCTAGATAAACAAATTTTTGGAGTTGAAATATCGAACCACGTTGGGAAACCTTTTGGAGTTGAAACACCGTCCCACGTTGGGAAACTTTTTGGAGTTGAAACACTGTCCCACGTTGGTAAACTTTTTCTATGCTTATCTAGAGCTATTAGCTTTAGATGATAACGTTCAAAATTATAGTTTTTTCTATTGTCTATCAAATAATTCTCATATGCAAAAGTCCATTCCCATATTCTTTTCATTTTTTTTGACTGATTCCAAAACTTTGTTCTATTTTTTCCATTGGAATATCATAACCTTTTAATTGATTTATTTGATATAATTCTTCATACGTCAATTGTCCCGTTTTAAAATCTTTCGTCATTTTTAAATAAGAAAAAATTAAATTAATTCAATTAATAATGACGCCACCGTATTCACATCATTAGCGCTGGCAACCTTGCATACAAAGTTAATAACAGAACCAGCACTAATATCTAAAGGTCTATCAAAGTTATCATGATTGCGTGGGGTGGTGTGAAGCGTTATACCATAATTTGGTTCTTCAACACCATTGACAGAGACCACTACAGACACGTCACCTATTATAGGTTCACTTGATAAACCAATACCCACAATCCGCCCACGGCGTGTCATTACATACCACACATTTGTTTCTCTTCCACCATTACCAAATGAGAATATTTTACCCAATGTAGTTGCAGCCTTAGCCTCCGCAAATATTGTAATAATTCCATAATTCCAAATCTTCTCTTTTCTCAGGTGTTGTGGACCCAAAAATACTCATTGTTTTTTTTTAAAAGTATAATTTTTTAAATAAATTCTAAAACGCAACTCATAGGCAAGCCGTGATTATCTATCTTGTTGCCATGCTCATCTCTGACTTCTATTTTTAATTCAGTAATTGTACCATTTGAAAGACAGCGATATTCAGGATAAAAACGTGTATATACAATATCCCCAAACTGCTTATTTACCACAGGCATACCTCCTATAATAGTGCTTGGCACACCAGTAAAATAATTACTACTCGTATTAACTTGTTCCAGATAAATATATAGCTGTTTATAAGGAGCTAAATCAATTGATTGTTTTCCAATATTATTACCTTCAAACCATCCCTTGTCCCTGAATCCCAGAATTTCTGAAAGACAGCTTGATAATCGTGTCTCCGTTGACGTTTCTAAAGAGGCTATTCCATTTTGCGGTTAGGGTAATATTCAGTCCTTCAAATATATTTGCCAACTGTTGAAAGTTATAGTATCCATCTGGTATACGATACGTAATGTCTGGTTCTTTTTTATGACTTCACGATTAATATTATACCAACCGATAGTGTATGTAAAACTATTTAATCCAACTCGCTTATCTCCATCTCTATTATCGATATACTGTTGTAAATTAATAGAGTTGTCTATGTTTGGAATTGTGTGAAACATTTTTTTTAATATATAAAAAAAGATTTCTAAAGAATTCAAATATAGCTCAGATGTTCACTACTATTCAAGTACTTTTAGCAAGAAAGTGATAGATATAATCAATCAAAACATAGTTATTACATCAGACAGGTAAAGGCTTTAAAGCATCATTCCCCAATGTCTTTGAAAAATACAAACTCCCCTATGTCAGATCAGATGCTATAGTCCAACGCTGGGGAACAGATTGGATGTCATTTTGGCAGAACCAGTTGAATTTTGCTATTTGGTGTGCGACAACTGGGTGTGGCATTGATTTCAACAATCATCTGAAAGCTGATGCCCTGGTTGGCTCGTTATTTCGATTTCATGTCTATTACGAAGTTAGAAGAATATTATTTGAGATGGGTGTAGCAATGCCGCAAGACTCAAATTGGTATACGTTTGATAATACATATAACCGAAACGCATACGAGAGAATATGCAAGGAGTTTAACGTTGACTTAAATTCGGACTGGAGACAGAAACAAGGCTATAATGACGGTCTAGGAACAATTTATAATTACTGGACAAATATTGGTTGTCATCCTTTGATAAATTCTATATACGACAACAAAACGATGAGTTTCACAGTCTATGACAGCGATACAACATACCACATTGACTACATAGCACAAGGCTCTGAGGCTGATAATAGTTGGTCTACTTTTATACTAGATAGTTCATCTGGTTTTACAAGGGCAGGAGTAGAACGCATCATTGAGAGCATAAGAACAAACTGCTGGGCAATCCTTGGCTCACAATCACAAACAAGAACAGATATACTTGGAACTGGAACGGCGAGGACGCAATAAACAGCCCCATTGACTTGCCCAGTCAAATTTCAAGATATGCAAACACCCTGAAATACGAAAGAAGTAAAGTCGATTTTGTCTATGGAAGTAGATTGTACATGTCTCCGAGTGATATGGAGTTGCGAATCGGAACAATACAAAACTACAATAATGACATTGTACTAGCAACTGATGTGCAAGCATTAGGATTGAATAATGATGTAAATATAAAACCAGTACCGCCAAAAATTGTTCAACCTTTTCAAGGCACCACAACAAAGAAATTTCTGCCGGAAAATCCTGACTTTGATAAATCATTGATACATAAAAGTGTGGGAAATGTGGAACAAGAGATAAAAACAAATAGCCATTGAACACGAAGATAACAAAACATCTATAATTGTTGGTACTATAGTAATAGGTCTTGCTGCATTACTCATTTACGAGATTTACTGAACCACTCTTTGGCTGCCACATACAACAACCCGGAAACAAACACAAGCAAAGCCCATAGATTGTTACCAAGCCAATTAATAACATTACCTGTTGCAGATAAAAGTCATGATACTATTGCATCAATAACTCCTGGAAGTGCTGCAGCACCTTTTCCAGCTAAATTAGCGAGAAGTTTACCAATATTACTTAGTTGTTTTTTTATCCAGTCCTTGACACTTGATGGATCAGGGTTTGGAGATGGCGTTGGAGTGGGTACAGTACTTGGAGATATAGGAATAATAGTCTCAACTATCAATCCAATAATCATATCAAACGCAGTCAGAATGCTAACAATAGTAATACCTTGTTCTCTGAATAATGTTCTGAGCCGTTCACCAATAGTTGTATTTTCATTTAGCATTTTGTTTATTGTCTCTCTTATTCTGCTTACTTGACTACGAAATGCCTCTCTGATTTCATTGATAGCATCCATTCTTGCTCCTCCCTCAACTTCAAGGTCTTTGATATGGTCACTAATTCTATTGATCTGGTATTCATCATTATCAGTCTTAGTTTGTTCTTACTTTTGTTTTTCTCTTGTTATGTCTTTATCAAGTTGTGTGAGTTTTGCCAAGTTATTGGTGAGTTCTTCCTTGGCAGTTGTCATCGCTTTCACTATTCCATCCATGTCACGCTTGTCTATATTTGTTTGTCCCAGTCATGAAGTGACTGTACTGTGTTATTCATAATATGTGGTAAATTTTGTAATGGAATAGCATTCACGTCCTATAAATCGTTTTTTGTGCTCTCCAACTTTTGTCGAGCTATCTATGATATTGTTTTACTATTATACTCTGGCAAATTCAAACATTGTCTTATCGCCCTTGTTCCCCCAGAGCCATATTTATTCGCCAAAGTACTAAGAGCAAGAAATGCTGTCTTACCTTGCTTGGTAGTTATTCCTCGATCGGTAGTTATTTCTATTTCTTTATCACCAATAACCCAGTATAATAATTTACCATCATCTGATACTTTAAACTGATCATGATCCGTTATGAGCGGTGTCATCTTATATCGTTTTTTTATTTCATCACAAAAAGATTTTACAAGATTTTCCTTACATCTTTCAAGTGGCGTTTCTTTCTCCCCACTAAATTCAGCAATATGATCGCTTTCATTAACAAGACTTCTTTGAACAGGCCCATCAGGTACCATTGGTAATTTGTCATCGATATCATTATCAAAGTATTCATCCATATCTGGATCAAACGTAGGATTGTCAAACACAAATCCACCCTCAGCCATTGTTTATTTTATTTAATTTTAAAAAATAAATTCAAAAAATAAAAAACAATGTCTGCATACGGAAACAAACTCAACCTTTATAGAAAACTAAGAGAACCTCATGGTGCCTGGATTATAATAACTAATAATCCATCAACAATAGATCAAAACCAGCAACTGCTTGTGAGATTTCCCAATCTAAGTACTAATGATGTGATAGTTCCACGTACTGCTCGTCTTGCCTTTGAAATAGAACTTAAAAGCAGCGAAGACCCCAACGCTACTATATACAAGAATCTGGGTAGAGCAACTGTGAAAAAAATGACAATAAGAATAAGTGGCAATGAAGTCATATCAATAGACGACAGTGATATATATCATTGTTATGTAGATTTATGGGAAAACCCTACCGAACGAGTAAACATGGCTTACCAAGATGTTAGTGAGACAAACATGCTAAAACATAGAGTTGGTGCAGATGATGCTTCCTCAGACGCTGATGATGAAGCTGTAGCAGCAGCTTATGGAAATAGATTTTGTATTCCACTGGACTTTGAAATGTTAGAAAGTCATATGCCATTTTATCAAGCGGGGCTTGGTGATAGGTTAGAATATAAATTAACGTTTAACGATTATAACAAAGTTATCAAAAGCAGTGATGTTGATGCATCTTATGTAATAAAGAATATCTGCTTGGAATTTGATATGGTTAGTGATGTTGAATTAACCAGACAAATAAGACAGCAAACCAATGGTAAGATGTCATTTATGTATTATCGTATCTTGCGACTTAGAAAAATAAAAGCAAACAAGTCTGATACTCTTTGGAATATCAACATTAATGTATTTTAATGCTGTTTGAAGACCCAGACAGAACAGACACGGAATTCTTTTACAACCCACAGATTGAAAAGGTTGAAATGACAATAGAGGGCGTACTAAATCAGTTGTATAGTCAGGGCATGAAGGCATATCAACATTGGGATGAAATCAACAAATATTTTGCCTTAACATCAAAAAGAAACAAAGAGACAGATATAGTGGCGAGGGACTTATGCTTTACCAATGTTTCTCTTAAGACCTATCTAACAAAATCATATGCCTTGATGCTTGACCTTAGAACATGCGATGACAATTTATGACACGGCAGTGGAAGAACAATAAAAAACGGCAGTGAAGGCATAACGATACTAATAAATAAAAAAGCAGAAGCAGATCAACCTTTAAATATTTATCTATATATAATACAAGATGCGCAAATCAATTTTGATGACGGAAGATACAAAGATGTACGATACTAGTTTGCGCAAGTATCCTAAATATCCACAACAGTGCCATTATCTGTGGTCAGACAGGCTGCGGTAAAACAGAGTTTGTTCTTGACATACTTGAACAAGAGTATGTTGGAGTTTTTGAACATATAATTATATTGTGTCCGACTATAATGTGGAACAAGGCTTATAAAAATAGACCCTGGATACGTGATGTAAGACACCCGAGAGATTAAAAAAATAACAAATGTCAATCCCGTTAGCAACGGCAAAGAAATGCTACAAGAACTGTTGCGTTTATTTTTCAAACAATATGCTGGCAAGCCCACACTACATCATTGATGATTGCTCCGCTACAAAAGAATAAACAAAGAAAAAAGATATGTTATCAGAGTTGGCATTCTCTGGTCGTCACGCCAAACAATCAGTGTGGGTCATTTCACAGAGATATAATTCTGTATTGAAAGATTTGAGGGAGCAAGCAAAATGGTTGTGTATGTTTTTGACCAAGGACAGAGATAGTTATGAAAATTGTTTGAGAGAAAATGATGTTATTCCGACGCTGGAGGAGAGAACCAGAATAATAAAAGCTTTAGCAAAGGCTAAATATTCCAAGTTAATTTTGAGGACTGACCAACCAACTGGTTATTGGGTTGAATAATTTCTTTTTTTTCTAACAGCATTGCTTTGTTGCTAATAGTAATACTAACAGCAAAGTAGCAATGTTAATAGCAATACTGGCATGAAAATATAATGGAAATATCGGGGAATATACTAATGCTTATAGCATTGCTCATAGCAAATGAGTAATGCTTATAACAATGCTTGCAGCAAATTAACAATGCTAATAACAATACTAACAATTACTAGGTGCGTGGTAAATATTGCAGCTGGTTGTTTTGTGTTTTATATTTATTCCAAGATAAAAAATAAAGTTATTAATATAAAAATGAATGCGGAAGAACTATTACAATATATCATACCGGAAGGTTCCACGGAACGTTCCACAGATGAATCAAAGCAACAAGACACAAAAAAAGAAAGATTATCAACCATAGTGGCTGGCGGTGGTAGCCGTAAATATTTGGGTAGAGACATACAATTCACGGATATAGATAGCATGCCCCCGGATGAAATTAACAAACTTTACTGCAGATATGAAGCAAGGCTTGGAGCAAGCATGACCAAGACTTTAGGCAATTATTTTATTAACTTGTATGTGACGGGAGTATCAAAATATTTCAATGTAATCAATCCACCAAAACTGATAGAAGATTTTGAGGAAGACCCATGTATTAATCATGCTTTAACAAGTGCTTGTTGTGAGTTGTATTACATGTATGGGATGTGCTTAGCGCCATTTACTGCAATACTGACAACTGTTAGACATATTGATTTTAATAAAAATAAAAATACAGATAATATAAATGATGGAGAACCAAGAGAGTGAAGTTGCTATACAACCTGTTGATACACAACCTGTTGATACACAACCTGTTGTTACACAACCTGTTAAACAACAAAAAGTAAAAAATCAAAAACGAATAGAGGCTGGGAAGAAGGGAGCAGCGGCAATGAAGGCAAAGCGTTTGCTTTAGGTAGAGCAAGATGCACATGATGCAAAGCAAGATGAAATAACAAAAATAACAATAGGTGAAGAGGAACCAGAAAAAATCAAAATAAACGTATACAAAAATTATATTCCGCAGTGTGTGGTTTTATTAGGTTTGGGTTGGGTTTGTATATCTATAACAAGAAATATGTTGCTACGCAACCTGCTGCTACACAACCTGTTGCTGTGCAAAAGACCCGTTTGATTATTAATAATTTATTTTAAAAAAAATTATATAAAAAAAAATGGCAACAAGTACTGACGGAAAACAAATTGCTAGTATGATGTATCACGCTGGAATGGAAACATTTCTAACTATTGGATATTCTGAGATTGGCAAAAAACTACTAAAAAGACCAGCACCTAAAGTGGATTTTAATATGGGAGATGTTAGGATGCTGTCCGTGGATATACTGTTAGCAATGGCTACGAAGGATATGTTGATTAAGCAAGGTATTATTCCTGCGGATATTATGAAGTAATTATTTTTATACTATATAAAAAAATGGCGAGTGCAGTAGCAATGATAATCGGTGGCGCATTAACAAACGCATTGGCGTTTAGCGGTTCAAATTATCTGTTTTCAAAAATGGGAAGTCATTCAGATGAGGAAAGACAAAGACATGACAAAGCTGTAGAACAATTGGAAGCAGCACAAGCGGCGTGGAATAAAAACAAAACAGAGAGATTAGATTTTATTAATAAACAACTGCAAAAGGCGCATTATGCAGAGCAGACTTTTGATGATGTGGACCAGGCTATGAAGCAGTATTATTACATAACTGGTAAACATTTGCTTTTGGAACCAGAACCAGAGCCTAAGTTGAGTGATTTTTATACACCATCTCCGGATCAACAGAATAGAGAGATTATGTTTATTGTGGCGTGCATGGCTGCAACTGGATTTGTGGCGTATAAATAGATTTTATAAAAAAATAATTACTTTGAAATGATCTTTGGAATGATCTTTGGAATGACTAAGTCATATGCATTATACATATTTTTTTTGTTGTTCATACATGTTTCATTCCAAGTGGTCGGATATAATATGGTGGTTTAGCATTTATCTTCTGTATTCTTTTTTTAAGATGATTAGGCGCCCATACTTCACCGTTATCTGATAATGTCAATATCAATATTCTTTTCCAAGTCTGGCCAATTCTTTGTGCTATATTGATTTTGCTCTTTGAGCAGTTCATCAAATTGTGCCGTTGTGATTTGTTCCATTTTTTTCTTTATAGTTATATAAGTTTTAATCTTTAGTAGAAAAAAATGGAAAAGATTTATTACAGCCCAAAAGGATTTTGGAGAGGTTATTCAGCAGTTAAAAAAATGGCAAAAGAGGCTTGTGTCAGATAGAAACAGGCATTAGAATTTTTAAAAAAAACAAGCTGTGTGGCAGATTTATTCACCCGCACCAAAAAAATAGTTAGACCCAGGTTTGATGTTTCTACTAAGAATGGAGTGCATCAAGCTGATTTGTTATTTTTACCGCATGACACTTTTGGCTTTGGTCGTGGACGCAAGACTTATAAATATGCATTGACTGTGGTTGATATTGCGAGTAGATACAAAGAAGCAAAACCACTGACTTCCAAGGATAGCAAAGAAGTTGCCAAAGCATTTGAAAAAATATAGTCGGCATCTAAAATATCCAAAGTTATTACAAGTCGACCCAGGCAGAGAGATACACATAGACCAAGCTATAGTGGAAAGATTTAACAGAACATTAGCTGAAATATTGTTTGGTTATCAGTATGCTAAGGAAATAGATTCGCAAAAACGCAACAGAGAGTGGGTAAAGAGATTACCAGAAGTTGTCAAAGCAATAAATGTGGAGACAAAAAAGCCTCTCCTGTTGAAACAAAAACATTAAAAGAAGATCCTATCTGTCTGAATGCCAGTGTAAGATATTCATATCAACCCGGGGAACAAGAGGGTGGAAGACGCAGAGCAACTGATCCAATGTGGAGTGTAGATATTCACAGGATTAATAGTTATATGATAACATAAGGTATAAGGGTATATTATTTGAAAGCACCAGCGCCACAGAGAGGATTTGTTAAAGAAGAACTACTTATTGTTCCTTCTGATACTCAAACGCGTATGTCGTGATATCTTTAAAAGTTTTTATAAAAACCATATGCATTAGTTTTAATCCCGCATTGTTGAATGTATCTTTTAGAGTAAAATAGTGACAGTGTTACTTTGTTTACTGTTATACCACATATCTCATGCTTTATTGAGCGTATCATATTCATTTCATGGGTGTATTTTTTCTTGTTAAACAATGCATCCTTGTAGTTCTCAAAGTTGATATGTTTTTTGATTACGTATTTTTTTACTCCCTTTGCTTTCTTAATAATCTGCTCATCCGCTCTCAAAATAGAATATAGTTTGGGTCTTAATCCAATATATCCAACTATAGGAACACCAGCACACTCATCTTTCATCTTGCCTATTACTTTTTTATTTGTATCATCGTACAGTGGATGGTTTTGCGGATAATCACTCAAGTCATACTCATCTTTCATTTCAGCCATGTCTTTGTACACATCTTTTGTTTTGATGTCTACCAGCAAGCTGTCAGTGTCTGTGTATATAAAGTACAGTCATATCCGTACCTTTTCTTTAGAGTAATATAGTACCAGTCATACATCATGTACTTTGATAAGTCTAATACTGACATCCCAACATAGATTGGTTTGTTTAATGTTAATTTTGTTTTGTTTACATGTATTCCTGACAATTCATCTGAGAACTTTATACGTCTGTTAAAGTTGGGTTTGGCTAGTATTTTTCTTATTCTTTCATTTTCTGAGCCGTCAATTCTGATTAGCTTTATATCAGTCCGCTTGCGTAGATTTTCCATTGTCTTGCCAAACACGGAGTTGTTGATAAGTTTGTAAAAATCTTTTTCAAAGGTTGATTTAGCTTTTTTCCTAAGTTCTGTGTTTAAACGAATATATGATTCCATCCATGGTTTTTCATTAAATTCTAATACTCTGTGTATTTTCTTCAGTTTCATGCCCAATTTTAAATACAGTTGCAGGTTTTTGTGATGTACACAATATTTTTCTTTGTCCATAAGATTGGGAACTAGTTGTTCTATATTAATCATGCTATTATTTTCCAACAGATCTGTCTGGTATTCAGACAACCATTCTTTTTTCACTGCTAATCTTTCCGGTGCAAGTGGATAGTCATTGTGAGCTTCATGGAGTTCTTTAGGATATTCCAAATCAACTTCAAGTATTTGTCCTTTGCCAGGTTTGGGGGGTTTAAATCCCATTCCCGTTTTACTTTTTGTTAACCACTTAAATCCAGAATATGGAAGTGGGTGACTCATTGCCCATCCATAAAGGCTATTTTCATCCAGATCCATTATGTAGTTGTTTTCCTCGTTAGGGTTATAATCAGCTACATGTCGATTGTTTGATTTTGCATATCGTTTTGATACAATACTTATTCCTCCGCGCATACCTTTTTCTGTAAATAAGTGCATGTCAATGTCTGTAAAAAGTTCTAAATCTATTTTTGAATGTTTAAGTAAAGCATCCCAAGATAATCCAGGTGCTGTATAGTAAAGTTAAGCATCAAGCTTGTATGCATTCATACATGTTTTTCTAAAAGTTTGAAATACATCTGGTAACAGAGTTACATCAGTTTTTAGATATAGATCATGATCATAGTCTCCAAGAGTTTAAAAGTTAAACTCTTTCCATATTTTTTGAGCATATTCGTAAGCTTCGGAACTTATACTTTCATCGGTTAGTTTGCTGTAAAAACATTCTATAGGTGGCAATTGTGTTTCCTTAAATCTTTCCACACTGTCCATATATTCGTATGGATAAACACCTTTTCGCAAAAGTAAATTTATTTGTTCCCCAAACTAATTTTTAGTAATTTTGAAATCAGATTTGTCTGTTGCATCAACCAATTTTTCCAGGGACGAAGCCATAAATTGAAAGCTATTCAAAAATCTGAGTTTTCCGACGCTAAATGATATATATTTTTCAGCGTTGTTTGGGATGCATGTAATATTACTAGACATTGTATGTATTTTTTGCATAATGAGATGACTATCATATCCTTTGAGGTTATGGAATACAACAGGAATAGTGGTTTTGTTTGGTTTTATTTTCAGTTTCAAGTAAATTTGTTTGTTCCCCAAACTGATTTTTAGTAATTTTGAAATCAGATTTGTCTGTTGCATCAACCAATTTTTCCAGGGACGAAGCCATAAATTGAAAGCTATCCAAAAATCTGAGTTGTCCGACGCTAAATGATATATATTTTTCAGCGTTGTTTGGGATGCATGTAATATTACTAGACATTGTTTGTATTTTTTGCATAATGAGATGACTATCATATCCTTTGAGGTTATGGAATACAACAGGAATAGTTGTTTTGTTTGGTTTTATTTTCAGTTTCAGGTTACAGTTGTTATGTGCTGCGCCTCTGTATTCACCTGTGAAATGACAGTGGTCTTTTACTTTACAGTTTTTACCCCATTTCCTACCTATTTCATTCTCGCATATCCAACATTGTGTTGCTTTTTCATGATCTTCCCCATTTTGTTGTGTCACGATTAATGGTTTTGGGTGAGCAAAAGTGTTGCTGATGTTGCTCTTCTCACATTCTAAGTGATTTAAAAACACTTCAACAACATCTTCACCTCTGTAAATAACAGGTTCTTCAACTTTGCCATCATATCTAACAACTTGGTATCCAAATCCACACGCTTCGTGTATATTTTGAATTTCAGATTTCTTTCCAAATTTGATTGAATGTGGTTTGATTATACTCTCAAAATCAGCATATATTACATAAGGCACATGCATCTGATTTTGATGATTTTTAAATTTTATGTGATTTTTACCTTCTTGCGGCATTTCTATTCTGCAAGAATTTTTGTTGATACCATCACAGTATTCTTTGTGTTTGGTGAGTAGTTTTTTCCCAGAAAAGCCGTGAAGGCAACGATCGCAAAAGTAAGTTTGACCATGGTGTTTGTTTTGATCATAGAGTAGTCTATTCAGATTTTTAATCCAGCAATAGTGATATTTTGTTATTAATTTCTTTGGTTCATCAGGATAATCATCAGGGTTATAGTTGTCATCTATAATTCCTTCTTCATTCTTTGGTTCATCAGGATAATCATCAGGATAATCATCAGGGTTATAGTTGTCATCTATAATTCCTTCTTCATTCTCTGAATCATCTTCATTCTCTGAATCATCTTCATTCTCTAAATCATCATCTTCAACCTCAACCTCAATGTCTTCAGATGTTAAAAGAAGATTAATTCGCTCGATATCTTTTGGTTGTTCTGATATGTGAAATGGAAATTTTTATTTTTTATTTTTTCCTTTCATGACATATCCAAAAACATTGATAGCAAGGTTGTTTTGTTTTTCTACTTTGGATATTTGAGAAATTGGAGTGGGAAAGTCAATGCCATCTTTTTTCAAAAAAATCTGTCAGTGTGATCTGCAGCTGGATTTAGAGCAGAATTTATTGCATGAAACAAACATGTATCATCATTGTTTTTTACGTATATTATTGCTTTCTTGTCAGCTAGTGCTTTGGGTAAAGGAATATATGAAGAACCTTTTAATGGCGGATACTTTGCAATATTCAAGTAAAACGTAACACAGTGATCAACTTCCAATCCTGATGCTCCTTTTGTAATTGTTTCAAGGCTCTGTAGCATATAAGCACATGCTTCATCATAAAACTTATCTATATTTTCGGGGCTTGAGATTGCTTTTGGTACACTGCGTAATACTACCGTGTTGGCGTATTTTTTGGTAGCACCATCGTCTTTATTTAAATCTACAGTGAGACCAAAACCAAAGTATAATCCTTTTAGTTTTGCTATCTCTTTGTTGATTTGTTTTGTCATAATGAAATTCTTATTATGGAATACTTTGAGGGTCTTTGTATCTCTTGACAGACATCTCGTATGCTTTAAAATAACCACATATTGGTTTGTCAACCAGTCTTAATTTTCTATCTTTAAACTCTTTAGTTCATTTTTTTTTTTTTTTTGTAATTTAGCATATTTCTGCTTTAGTTTCAATTCTGAAGTAGATTGTTTTTCTTTAAAAACTTGATTCAGTTCAGTTATAACATTTTTTTGTAATTCAACATATCTCTGCTTTTCTCGTTTACGTTGTTTTTTGTTACGTCGTCTCTTGCGTAAATTTTCTAATTTTTGAGAATTAACCTCTTTTGGAGTTTCTTTTGAAGTTTCCAAAGGAACTTCTTCACGGGGTTTGATTGTAGTACGAGGAGTTGGGATTGGTTTTACAGCTCGTGGTGCTGGGATTGGTTTTACAGGTCGTGGTGCTGGGTTTGGTTTGGTCTGATTGGTTTTACAGCTCGTGGTGCTGGGATTGGTTTTACAGGTCGTGGTGCTGGGGTTGGTTTGGTATGTGGTGCTGGGATTGGTTTGCTTTTCTTTTTTCTTTTCTCCTTGTTTTTTAGACTTTCCAATGCCTCCGATTCGGCTGGTTGGATAGCCACCGCATTAATACCATTTTCTAGTGTCTGTTTGCTTATTATTCCTGCATCAAACAGACGTATCAAATTTCTTATAGTCTCTTCGTAGTTTTTTACATTATTCATTTTTTTTCTTTGTTATGTATTAAAAATTATTTTTCTTAAAGTAATGTAAAAGTTTGTCAATTCCTAAAAGTTGGATTACGTGAGCCATGTAAAATCAAGCCGACTAAGGATTCTAATTATTGTTGTTTGCATAAATATAGATTAAAAACAAGTTGTGTTTCACCTTGTCTAAAATGTCATAAAGGAACTTATACAAAATATCGGTTATGTGTTGGTTGCGGAGCTAATTTGTTTAGAGTGAGTATTAAATACTGGAGATTAAAGTCGTACAACACCGAGTGTCTCCGATTTAGACATATTGAGGTTTGAAAAAAACTATATTTTTTTATCCAAAATTTGTTAAAATAACAAAGATAAGTACGTTGGACAGAGATTATAAAAAAAAAATTGTACTTGTATAATCACGTTTTTTTAATACAAAAACATTCCCCTTTACAACTTTTGTAAACAATAGTGTTTTTTTTGCAATTGTAAGCAAGTATCAAAATTTGAACTTACACTCCAGTTGATTTCGTGTTTATTCGTTGATTTGAGTGTAATTTTGATAACAAATCAACAAAACAATTTAATTAAAGAAATATTTTATAAGTATAAAGATTACAAAAAGCCCTTGATCAGACTATTTTTGTTGATTTTGTGCTTATTCGGGTGTAATTTTGATAACAAATCAACTTTTGTTAAAAAATTCCAGAATATAACTCTAACCCAGCTTATTTCAGCACCTTGTGGTATGAGTTTTCCATTTATATGTATTCTGGGGTTGTTGGATCAAATCTCGAGTGAAAACGAGAGATTTGGTCCAGCAACCCCAGAATACAAATATATAAATGTTATGAACTAAACGATAGACGTCACGATATTACGTCACGAATCGACGTCATGTCACGTCACTCCGCGCTGTCGCCAAAGGAGTGACAGAAGAAGGAATACTTGTGTCCAAATACGATTGGAAAGAAATTCATCACAGAATATATATGATATAGTTTAATTAACATTTTTATCGTGATACGGAAAATAATTCACTCGTGAGAAATATTCTTGCGATATAGAAACTCGTGCGAAAGCGCACTCGCTTCTATATCGCAAGAATCTTTCTCACTCGGGAATTATTTCCCGTATCACTTCTACAATGTTAATTAAACTCTATTGATGTGTAATTTTTTCGGTCCGATTACAATAGTTTTTCAAAAGTAAAATATATATGTACTTCTAAGATCTCTGATATCCTGCACTGCAGAAGGAGAAATCGATTGAAAATTTACCTGCACTTTCCATTTTGGGATATTTTTAAGCAAATTAGTCCATTTAGGAGGCTTGTAATCCTGTATTAAGTGTTCCATTGTAATTGTCCTATGAAATGTCGGTAGGCATACTATGACCGCAGGCCACTTTGAAGACAATATCCACAGAAGGGGCGGAGCTATATTGACTTGGAGGCGGAGCCATGCGAACAGCTACAGAACTTTATTTTAAACGAAAAATCAAAGTACTTGTAGTACTGAGCGGCTAGATCCTTTGACGGGGCGTGAAAGAAGCAGAATGCGTTGCATTTGTTTTGTTATATTTGTATTGAAACAAAGTTATGCCATTTATGTGAAGAAGCCTTCCAACAGTTTTATTATGACAATATTATAAAATGTGGAATGTATTGTAAACTGATTCATGTATGGGCGTGTATTACGGGAACATAGTCAGGGTTCTACATTAGATATATGTATGAGGTTGTACTACGGGATAATATTCAGGGTCAGGTTTGTATATACGTAATAGGTCGTAATATGTATGGTCTTTAAGAGACAATATCCAGGGTCAGCTTTGTACATAAGGTATATATATGGGTCTGTATTAAAGGAGAATATCTAGGGTCAGATGTGTACATTATGTATATGTATGGGCTTGTATTATGTGTCAATAGTTAGAGTCAGGTTGTACGTAAGGTTTATTAATGGAGAATATCTAGGGTCAGGTGTGTACATTATGTATATGTATGGGCTTGTATTATGTGACAATAGTTAGAGTCAGGTTTGCACATAAGGTATATATACATGGGCCTGTATTAAAGGAGAATATCTAGGTTCAGGTTTGTACATTATGTATATGTATGGGCTTGTATTATGTGACAATAGTTATAGTCAGGTTTGTACATAAGGTATATATATGGGCTTGCATTAAAGGACAATATCCAGGGTCAGGTTTGTACATTAGGTATATGTATGGCCTTTAATCAAAAGACAATATCCAGGATCAGGTTTATACATAAGTCGCATATATGGGCATGTTTTGGTACATGCATGGGCTTGTATTAAGAGACAATATCCAGGGTCAGGTTTATACATAAGAAGTATATATGGGCTATAGTATATATGTAATAAAGGACAATATCCAGGATATCAGGTTTGTACATTAGGTATATTCATTGGCTTGTATTGAGGGACATTAGTCAGCGTCAGGTTTGTACATTAGGTATATTTATGGGCTTGTGTTAAAGGACAATATTCAGAGTCAGGTTTGTACATTAGGTATATGTATGGACTTTTATTAATAAATAACTGGGCCAATATGAAAACACCTAATTAATAACATCATAGTATAAAGGGACAATATCTAGGGTCAGGTTTTTACATTCGATATATGTATGGCGTTGTATTACGGGACAATATCGAGGGTCAGGTTTGTACATAAGTAATATGTATGGGCTTGTATTATGGGACAATACCCAGGGTCAGGTTTGTACATAACGTATATATATATTGACCTGTATTAAAGGACAATATTCAGGGTCAGGTTTGTACATTATGTATATGTATGGGCTTTTATTAATAGATAATATCCACTGAAGGGAATCGACTGAAGTCACGTGGTATTTTATGATAGGTAGCACTGTTTTTTACGGTGTTTTGGCCTCGCTTCAGGTAACAGGGTGACTATACCACATGACCTATGACGTCATTATTGCTAATTTCTGAAGAAAGAATACTGTAAACATTCGCCCACATTGAAAGCTTCAGAGTGCGATAAGATTTTTATTTCTTAACCATTTTCTACCAAAGAAAGCGCATTCGAAAGCAAAAATTGTACGCTACCCTCGACTGCTATTATTTATTTGTGAAAATCGGTACTTTTGGCAAACACTTTGGAAAAATTCTGAAAATGCACCAGAACAAATTGCTAATCCATGAAGCGTACTTTAATTTTGCGCATATTATGAACAAAATCCATGCATATACCCCGTTTTTATCACGAAAACTTCCACAATATTATTTCACATCAGGTAAGCGAAAGGGTTTTGTGTCAAAGAACCAGTTCGCAAGAATTAATGCATTTTTAAATTATGCTAATCCGTGAAGTCGGTTATTTTATGCTAAACCGTGAAGTCCTTTGTTTTGTCAATTATCTAAAACGTTATAAAACCTAAGTTTTTATCGCTATTTTGTCCGTCGTCAGACTTCGTCCGTCGCTGTTGTCTTCCGTCGTCATCGGAACTACTGGGCGATATTGCATAAGATTTCACAGGAACGATTTTCTGGGTAGTTATCTCTCAATTTTATTCAGAATCTGGCAATCAACCCAGAACTCGGTTGTCATGCCAACAGAAGGAAAATATAGGAAGGTGGGATATAGTCCTGCAGTTTTATATTCCAGAAAAGTCCATTATAAACCCTTATTAAACACAGGGCTTTATATATGACGGGGATATGACACGGCAGTACAAACGCTGTATTCAACTGAAAGCACTTGTCGTACAGGTAAGTTTATCGGTTATACGCTGCATTTGGCGATTTTTACTACGCTTATCGTGAGAGGCATGTACGGCGCACCCATCTACATTGCAAACAGACATTATATATCCCTGTTTTACTGATTTTTTTAAATATATTTTAGATTGCCAGAAAGCCATATAAATAACCTTTCAAATGGTGTAATTTTATTCCAAACAGCGGTTAAATAAATAGGTAAAATCTCAAGTTGGAACGGAAATATATTGCATTTCTTATTTTTTTAAAGTGTTTACGCACATCACCGTGTTTATTGTTTTGGTTACATGTATTGTTAAATGAATATTTACATAAGATGCATGGTTAGAAAGCCAAATAAATAACCTTTCTATTGATTGATGTTATTTCGATGCGAGAGGCCTCGTTGTACGGCGCACCCATCTACATTGCAAACAGACATTATATATCCCTGTTTTTACTGACTTTTTATATATTTTACTTTGCCAGAAAGCCAAATAAATAGCCTTTGTAATGGTGAAATTTTATTCCAAGTAACGGTTAAATAAATAGGTAAAATCTCGAGTTGGAAAGGAGATATATCGCATTTTTGCTTTTCTTAAAGCGTTTACGCACATCACCGTGTGTTTATTGTTTTAGCTACATGTATTGTTTAATGAATATTTACATAAGATGCATGGTTAGAAAGCCAAATAAATAACCTTCTTTTAATTGATGTTATTTCGAACAATTTCTTCAAAGGTTAAATGAACGAGGAGAATCTGGAGTCGGTAAATAAAAGCGTTGCCGCAATCATCAAGCGGTTCTTTTCCTCAGTCCAGATAATGTTGTGACGATAACAAAACATTTAAAGATTTATTAAGTGAGCAAAATTAAATTATCTTTTTTAACTTTTCTATAGATGTTTGTTAACAACAACTGGTAAAACCTCGACTGCATTGTGTGAGCAATTAAGAATCGTGTGATTAATGTATTCTATTGACATAACAAACACACATTTTAAATTAAGAAATGAACTGTTATATAGAATATAACTGTATTTTTTCGAACAACGAGTGTGTATATGAATAAATGAAATTGTAAATAATATGTAAATCTCTATGTACAGTTAACACCTTCTCAATTACACATGATTGCATAAAGACTTATGAAAGTTATATTGTGATATAATATATACTTACCGTTTTCATATATATATATATACATGTATATGTACTAATTACTGCCCTGCTACCATGTTATACTTTGTATTTGTATCCTCACGGGCTTTATAGCCTATTGGAATTTTGAAATAAAAGTATCATGTATCGGTAAAAAAAAGTAAGACCGGCAAACGTGGTAATGATAATTCGAACTACACATTATTAATGTTTGTTTGTTTTCTTCTCGGTTTTAAAGTCGGCTGATTTAGTCTTTTAATCAGCTAAAATTGTTGACAAAATCGAATTACAATGATTATAAAATGCTCTCATTTCCAAGTAAGTTGCTGCAAAACGTAATTGTAAGTATCTTTTTCACGATTTGCGCGGGTTGTTCGTGTTTTTAGCACATTTTGATGACTTTATTTTGTGTTTTGTTCTCAAACCAGGATGTGTGAAATTGCGATGAAAAAAGATGACCGACATCCGTGCAGTTTTCTTTTTTATACGCCTTTTACGCTTTTTGTATATGTGTCGATCTTTGTTTATCGTACAAAACATATGCAATTTGTGTTTGGTGTAGTTTTGAAGTGGGTTATGATTTTGATCTGAACAATATATATATTTTTTTAACTTGGCATTTTGAACGTGGTTTTTCTCTCACCTGGATTAGCATGTATATTTTTTGAAAGGGTAAACTTTTTTCTCTCAATTAAACCGTACCTGTTGAGAATGAATGAATGAATGAACATACATATTGAAATTGTGTTTGTGGTAGTTTTTAAGTGGGTAAGTTGTTAAAATCAAAGTCTTAATAACCCACTTAAAAACTACCATAAACACAATTTCAATGTGTATGTTATTACATGCAATCATCAACAGGTACTGTGTAAGTCAGAAAAAAGTTTACCCTTTCATAAAATATACATGTTGATCCAAGAGAATTTTCTTTTTCAAAATGGCAAAGTTAAAAAATGTTTTTTGTTAAAATTAAAGTCTTAATCCACTTAAAAAATACCCTAAACACAATTTCAATATGTCTGTTATTACTTGAAAGCAACAACAGGTACGGTTTAATTGAGAGAGAAAAAGACTACCATTTCATAAAATATACATGTTGATCCAAGAGAATTATTTTTTTCAAATTGGCCAAGTTAAAAAATTTTTTTTTTGCTAAAATCAAAATCATAATCCACTTAAAAACTAACTTAAACATCATTTCAATATGTATGTTATTACTTGCAATCATCAACAGGTACGGTTTAATTGAGAAAAAAAGTTAACCCTTTCATAAAATATACATGCTAATCGAGAGGAAAAAAAACACGTTCAAAATGGCCAAGCTAAAAAAATAAATATTTGTTGAAATCAAAGTCATAACCCACTTCAAAACTACACCAAACACAAATTATATATGTTTTGTATGATCGACAAATGTATAAAAAGCGTGAAAGACGTATAAAATAAACAAACAAGAAACTGCACGAACTTCGGTCATCTTTTTGTCATCGCAATTTCACATATCCTGGTTTGAGAACAAAACACTAAAAAAAAGCAATTAAAAACTTGCTAAAAACATGAACAACCAAATCAAATCAAATCTTTTATTCACTCAGTTCATTACAGTAATGACATCATGAGGTCATGAATATAGTATACATATCATAAGGCTCAAACATGCATGTATGTAAAATTGGTACAATGTGTATTATTAAATAGCATATATTAAGTGTGGATTGTTGGGAGAGTTACTTTAAACGTTAATTCCTCAACATATTTGTAATAGCGTATACAATCTACATGTTCAGTCTCTAAATATTGGTTACGTATAATATAAATAAACAATAGAATATTAAAGAGCAAAACACTCTGTGCTTAGACAATTATTTTCCGTTTTCATATTTGATTATATTCAAATGAGTTACATATGTATATATGCTTTATATAATATAGGTTAAAATAGCAATTGTTATGGTAAAGGTTATAATAAAGCAAAAGGAACTAGTTGTCTGAATGGTATTTTCATACAGTGGTTTGCCGTTTATCTGATACACAAAAAGAAAGTATCATTTCAGAGGGATTGAATAACTATTGTTCAATATTATAGTGTCGTACGGGAACAAATTAAATGTGCATGTATACAACATATATTTTAGATTTTAGAATGTGCTTACATCCCTTTAACTATTTCATTTCACAAGTTCGACTTAATTAAATACTTGTTATAAACACGTGATATTTTCGTCTGCTTTGTGCGAGCAGTCAGCACATCACTACTTGCACGAGACTTCCGTGCGCCTGTCTATATCTATGTATAAGGTGATTATAATTATGTATTACAAATTATGTATGTAATGATGAGAAACTGTAAAAGTTTAAGTCAATAAAGAATCTATCTATCTATCTATAAGGTGTTAGTAGTAGTATTGGAATAAATGCTTCTAGGTAAGATTTTCTCCATCTTCAATAATTGTCATTGTTTTGTATATAGTTTTGGTAATCACGTATCATATAAAAAATTAACAAGTGTTAACATGCGCGATATTGTAGTACATTTATAACAAATACAACAATTGTAAGAATCTTATTTAGAGGTACCCCGCTTGTCATCACCTTGACACATACAGTACGAAAACGAAAGCCTGGGAAAAGATATTGTCTAGGGTCCTCTGCACTCACGTATGATTCAAAGGGTTATGGTAAACTGTTACATGGTACAAAGTTATTATTGAAAAAAAATTACAATCGTTTTAACGAACTCACAAAGTTTCCTAAACTCTGTTTTGTTTGTTGTGTTCATTAGATTTTTGAATTTAATGATGTTTGGTCGGGAATAATACTTTGATTTTAAAAGTAGTGATCGCGATTCTGAAAATTCGTTACAAACAAGAAGATAATGATATTCATCTCCTATATCTCGATTACAGAGTGTACATGTTCTGTTCTCTCTGTCTACAGTGTTACATCTTCCTGTTTCTATAGGTAGTTTATGACTTCTCGTTCTAAGTTTAATTATAAATTTTAGAAGTCTATTTGGAGTACTTATTAAATAATGTTCAAAGTTAAATGTATCTTTTAAAAGCCTATATGTTGTACATCCGCTTGATGTTTGTATGGTGTTATACCATTCATTAAGGAACAAGTCTTTCAGCTTTTGACATACAGCAAGAGATAGCCATTTTTGATTTGGGAAAACGTGGCTTGTCCAAATACATTTAAAGCCACATTTAATAAGAATAGTTCTGATACCATTAAGCCAACAAAAACGCTTTTTAGCATTATCAATACGTGTTTAATTGAATTGTTTGTGCATGATAGAATATACACTAAAAGACAATTTTTTCTCATTTTTGACAACTAACTTTGCCCAGAATGAGGTAACACGTGATAATATATCAATTGAAATTGGCATAACGCCAGTTTCTCCATATACAATGAAGTTAGGTGTTGTTGTTTTTTAACATTTAGTATATATTTTGAAAACTTGAGTTGCACCCGCTCTATGACATCTAAATTTCCAAACCCCCATATTGCACATCCGTAAAGAAGTACAGGTTTAACAGTTTTGTTAAAAATATCAATTTGCATGTCAAAAGATAATAATAAACGTTTAGCTTTTTTCATTAAGCTGTAAAATGCTCTGAGACCCTAGTTTGCAATATGTTTTTTGGCATTAAAAAATGAACCACTTCTACTAAAAAGAATTCCTAAATATTTATATTCTGTAACTATTTCTAATTCTTCTTCTTGATATATAAAACGAAATTGTCTTTGTCGACCTTTTGAAAAAATTAACACTTTGGTTTTGCTTTTGTTAACAGTTAATTTCCAGGTTTCACAATATAACTGATATGTATTAAGAGCGTTTTTGTAAATCCTCAGCACTTTCGCATACTATAATTGTGTCATCGGAATATATAAGAACAAACAGTTTCAAGTAGGTATACATAGTATCCTCAGTTTCCTCAAGATTAATACCGTTTACAGTATCATTTCTTGCAAAAAAGTAATTTAAATCGTTAAGATATAAGGAAAATAAGATTGGTGAAAGATTTTCACCTTGTCTAACGCCTATGTTACATGGGAAAAAGTCAGACTGTTCACCGTTTACTGTTACACATGATTTAATATTATTGTACATATTTTTAATTAAAGTCAGGCATTTGCCATTAATATCATATTTTATGAGTTTCGACCAGAGCCCCGCTCTCAAAACTGTATCAAATGCTCGCTTTAGGTCAATAAATGCACAAAACAGTTTTTTTCTTACTATTTTGTAATATTTGAATCAGCGAATGTAGTACAAACATATTGTCTATTGTAGAAAACCCTCGTCTAAACCCAAGCAAATCGTGAAAAAGATACTTACAATGACGTTTTGCAGCAACTTGGAAATGAGAGCATTTTATAATCATTGCAACACAATTTTGTCAACAATTTTAGCTGGTTAAAGCTACAGACCCTCTTTATTAACTGGTAATAACTCATGAATATGAATGAGTCACGTGTGGATTAGTTTCAAATCGACGAACACCCCAAAAGTCGGTATATAAGGCAGAAATCGATGCGTAAAATATCACATTTTTATTTAGCCTTCGTACAGGTAACATCGATAAATATACAGCTTCAGAATATATGGGATAAAAAAAGTACTTGCCCGGAACGGGATTTGCGCTCAAAGGCGGCAGTTTTTCATGCCAAGTTTCAACCAAGAATTGACCAATCAGAGCGGTGGGAACAACCAAGATTTGACCAAGAATTGACCAATCAGAGCGCTGAGATCCAACCAAGATTTGACCAAATAGATAACCCCAAACCAATCATTCGGCAATCATTCGGGATACTTACCAAAACCAGAATTTGAAATAGTGATATTTTTATTGTAATTTCTTGTTATTTTTGAAGGAAACAACTCTTTCATAGCTAGACGATATACTTTGAAGGGAGGTGCTTTATCGTGACGCCTCACGAGATGGACATGGCACTCCAAGATAGTTACTGAATTCGATTGGCAGATTCAGATTGGAGATATTTCGATTTGTGTTTTAGACTGTGAACACTTTATTTATCGGCGGGACTTCGGAGGGAAGTACTGTATTTAGGTGACGCCTCACAGAGCTCTTGAATTTACTGAGTTGTTAAGGTAACGTTAAACGTTTTCAAATGCATTGATGATTATGTATTGGGATATATGTAGCTGTGCCTAAGTCAGGGGCGGATCCAGGATTTCAAGTTTTGGGTCCGTTTCTAGCCTCATAAAACGGTTGTGGGAGTGCATTGATAGGGTAAAAAAGTCCGTTTTCAAATAAAAGGATTTAACAATGTGTTAATTAAACCACTCATTAGCCATTATGCGTTGAGCAAGCGAGATTTATTTTAATACTGAGGGCGTGCATCGAAATTGTTTGATATTTTATCTACAGTAACATGGACATACATGTATGATCCGGAGTTTTTAGGGGGGCGCGTGCCGGATGCGCCCCTCACTGTATCCGCTAGTGCTCAGTGAGTGAAGAATGAACGTATATGGAAGGGAAAAACACTCCCGAATCCCCGCAACTCCGAACCCCTTACGGAAATTAAAAATATGTATAACTGACAATAAACAAATCATACTGTTATAATTTAACTGGTATGCAGGTATTTAATGTATATATATCAGGGGCGTAGTGTGACCAAAATCTCAATTACTCACAGTGGGGTAGGTGCTGGTGGGGGTCCTGGGGGCATCCCCCGGATTTTTTTAAAAAAATAAACTCTCGTACGTGACTTCTGGTGCATTTTAGGGTCAGAATGAAAAATTTAAATCCTGTCGAAAATACCATTATTTCTTAACATTTCAGACTCCGCATGTTACTTGTACCCTTCCCTTAGGCTCAGCCTTTTATTGCGTTTTTCGAGTTTTTATTTTTTGAGCCTTCGTTTGAAAAGTTTACTCACGTGAGTAAATGAGTATGCAGGCCTTTTTCTGCCCATTTTGGGAAAAAGACCCTGGACAAATTGGGAAAATTTACGCCGTAAATTTTGCCCAATTGGGAAAAAATGTAATCGCTTTACGCCTCAGATTGCAGCGTTTTTTTTTCTCACCATTTTGGGAATGGGTCCGTGACCGGTCAAATTGGGGAAAAACACGCGATTTTTCTCAAAATTGGGAAAAAAACGCGCGTTTTTTCTCAGAATTTGGAAAAAAAAAATTGTATTTTGTGAAATATTACATATTTATTGATGATTTACATAATTAAATATTTTCACAACTGTAATGTTTCAAGTTTTTATTGTACTTCACTGTGTTGTTACAGAATAATTTCCCTGTTTTTGTTGTCCCTGAAAATGTTAACAATGCTGTTAAGTTCATTGTCATTTAGGGTTGCACCAGATTCTCTGCATATTCTCATGACCGAGGAAAGAGTTTCCTGGCCCAGACGATTTCTGTTATTCGTCCTTTATTTAGTATTAACCCATCGCTCACTGAGGCGCTTGTTACATAGTAGAATATACTAGCGGTAAAGCGTTTCGATAACATACAAGCGGTAAAGCGTTTCTGCAACGCATAAACAACATGACGTCGTCCTTGGGTGACGAGGCTGTTTTTTGCGTTTCAATTTACACAGAAAAGCAGAAGAAACGTCGAAAACCCTGGTAAAAAAACTTTATCATCATAAAACATTTTACAATTTTGGGAAGAAAAATCTGGAATAGGGAATTTTTTTTTAATACTCAAAATTGGGGAAAATGCTATTTTTTGGCGATTGGGAAGTGCTTCCTGGTCAAATCGTACTTAAGTCAAATCGAACTCAGGTCAAATCGTACTGTTTTGGTCAATTCACTCTCACTTTTCGGTCAAATCGTACTCATAGCAGGTCAAATCACTTTCATGCTTTTTATGAGTACGATTTGACCAAAATAATGATAACGATTTGACTTTTATCAAAAACGTTTACTAGAACGTAGAAACAAATTATATTAAAAAAATTCTTCATTGTTGATTGTTGATTAATAAGTCAATGTTGAGTGCAAAATGTAAGTTGGTTATATCTGGTATATTTTATTGTGTATTGTTATATTAAACTGTTGTTTGTAATAGTGTGTTTTGTAATATTGAATGTCACCCATGTATATGTATTATGGCTAATGGAATTTTGAAAATTGTCAATTGAATGTTTAATAAAGTTGAAAATGTGAATACATCAAGTACAGTAGCATGTATATTACTGGGAGCTCGACTTATAAACTTAGAAAGTGATTCTTACGGATGGCGGGAGGTATACCGTACTGGTTCTACCCAGGAAAAATGGAATGGTCTGCCAGTCGAACGTCATATAGAGTCTAAAATAAAGTACGTCATGCTGTGATGTAGAACACCATTTAAACAAGCAAACAAAGAAATTATTAACCGATTGTCATTACTAAATGCCAACTTTATGGTACGGATCGTCTCTGGTATGTCGTCATGTAGGCCAGATATGGAGCTATTATATAACCTAGATGAAGTAATGTGCAAAAAAGTAAATAACCTTGTACGTATTTCTAATCGTATGATTCATGTATTCAATCATGTGTGTAGTCATGTAGAGGTTATCTTCAACTATTGGCAGTGAATATAACGATATGCAAATTAGTTGACAACTAAAGCAAACATATGCCTCGTCACGAAGAGTTACGACATTACTTCTAGCATATTAATATATAAATGAACGTCTAGGACAATAAATCCATTAATTAATTCAGATCACGGAACTAATACAATACCAAAAAAACAGGGAATGAGATTTTGAATATTATGTTGATACTTGTACACATGTCACTGTAATAAACAATGTAGTTATACTTACTTACTTATTATGTGTGAACACACATTCATTTCGTTTATTATTACATTTTAAACAGAAACAGCCTACTGCGAATTCTTTTGATAACTTTATAAAATGACATTTTAAACATATACATTTTATACATTAAGTGAAAGCAATGAGATAGTAACACTATCTTATACAATCTCTACACAGAGTTGTCGTTCCTTGCATACACATACGGTGTCAGACCGGTGAATATCTGGAATAAAACACCGATTTAGTTTTTCAACATTTCGCGTCGTTCATTCACACTATGCGTATTTTGAAATAAACATCTGTCAAAACCACATCTCTACCTAACCTCTGTGCTCAATGCTCATACTCTCCAAAGAAATAATCCTGAAAAACACAGTAAAATACTTTCTATTCGTGACAACAGACATACTACTTTAACCTCAGCAATGCAATAGAAACTAATCTTGCAAACTAGAAACTTTGGATTCTTTCAAGGAACTATTTCAGCACCCTACGATCCGGAAGTACTTCCTGACTGGTCTAACACCATACATCTCTGTCGACGTCTCACCAAATACCAAAAATCTTGCCAAACGATGAAAAACGGTGGAAATGCAAAATTGTATATGAAATGCTTATACAAAAGAAAAAAATTCGGCTGGAATGTTTTAAATATACAGAAAATTATGCTCAGAATTATATTGCGGTAGAATAAAGGTTTGTACTTTGGCATATCACTCCGCTTCAAAACATTAAATGAGGCACCACCAAATCGTTCCCATAGGGTAACAGTACAGCATTTAGTTTACCAACGATTTCCAATATCACATAGCTCTTAACAATCTACCGTAAATTAAATAAGTAACCTAAAATATATATCAAAATGTAGATAATAAGTCGTGTTTCTTTCGATTGTTTACATGTCAATCAGCAGCCGATAGTTGGTGGTGTCACGGTGTTGAAGTTCTGTTCGCCATTTTTATATTTAGCTATGGTCATGTGACAAATTATCATGTGATCGCAGACTACTTTCTTAGACGTTGACAGAGGTCAATGTAATGGCCTCTGTTATATCGAATCAACTTGGTCACTGGTTATACATATCGGATGTTGACAAAATTATGTATAAATTCATACAATATGTAAAATCATATAAATATCACAACAATCTAAGTTTGGTTTGTATTTGTGGTGAATTCCGTACTTAAGTCACATCGTAGGCCTGCTCAGGTCAAATCGTACTCATTTTTTAAGAAAACCTGGACCATATTTTAACGTCTTTTTATTATTTAAAATGCATTACAACATTACTTGAAACTTCTTTTATTATAAAAGTACTTCCTGACTGGTCTAACACCATACATCTCTGTCGACGTCTCACCAAATACCAAAAATCTTGCCAAACGATGAAAAACGGTGGAAATGCAAAATTGTATATGAAATGCTTATACAAAAGAAAAAAAATTCGGCTGGAATGTTTTAAATATACAGAAAATTATGCTCAGAATTATATTGCGGTAGAATAAAGGTTTGTACTTTGGCATATCACTCCGCCTCAAAAAATTAAATTAGGCACCACCAAATCGTTCCCATAGGGTAACAGTACAGCATTTAGTTTACCAACGATTTCCAATATCACATAGCTCTTAACAATCTACCGTAAATTAAATAAGTAACCTAAAATATATATCAAAATGTAGATAATAAGTCGTGTTTCTTTCGATTGCTTACATGTCAATCAGCAGCTGATAGCTGGTGGTGTCACGGTGTTGAAGTTCTGTTCGCCATTTTTATATTTAGCTATGGTCATGTGACAAATTATCATGTGATCGCAGACTACTTTCTCAGACGTTGACAGAGGTCAATGTAATGGCCTCTGTTATATCGAATCAACTTGGTCACTGGTTATACATATCGGATGTTGACAAAATTATGTATAAATTCATACAATATGTAAAATCATATAAATATCACAACAATCTAAGTTTGGTTTGTATTTGTGGTGAATTCCGTACTTAAGTCACATCGTAGGCCTGCTCAGGTCAAATCGTACTCATTTTTTAAGAAAACCTGGACCATATTTTAACGTCTTTTTATTATTAAAAATGCATTACAACATTACTTGAAACTTCTTTTATTATAATAATAGATCAAATATAATCAATTATCAACTGCAATTAGATTATTTCTAATGAAATAAAATAATAAGTACGATTTGACTTATTTCAAAACGTCAATGAGTACGATTTGACCAAAATGAGAGTGATTTGACTTAAGTACGATTTGACCGGATACCATTGGGAACGGGCCCGTTTACCGGACCCGTCCAAAGAGGGAAAAAAAACGCTGAATTGGAAATTTTCATAAGTTAGTTGTACATAAATATCAGGTTGTTTTAATTGCCTGGTTTCAATACATGATACACGATTTAAATATTGTTATTTTTATAGTATTTCCTTGTAAACATTTGTATATTTGACCTGTCTTTGTAAATATTTTGCAATAAAGCATTGAAACTACAACCGTGTTCTTTATTTCTATATAACACATAAAAATTAATCCAAAAACTATAACAGTGTTCACTGTTAATCATCAACGTTAAATAAACATCATTCCCGATTAGCTTGCAATTATTCACAAAACGTTGTAGTTCCACGTCCCGTTATTATAAACAACCCCAAAACGAACGCGTTCCGTGATTGGGAAATATATTAGACTAAACCGCGTGACGGCATGACTGTTGATATTTATTATTTCCGGTTTCAATTTGAGAGCGTCCTGGTAATATTTCAGCTGTTTTTCTTACGTTTCGCGCACGTACTGTAAATTTGATTTTGTAATGTTTAATTCTTTCTTAAATTCGTCCTCGTCCTGTGGACTAGGAAGGGGAATTTTATTTCAGAATTGGGAAAAAACAACTATATTTGGCATTGGGAACGGGTCCGATAGTCGGACCCGTGAGAATAGTAGAAAAAGGCCTGTGAGTATTAGTATTGCTGATGGGGTCATTGTCGTACCGGGTACTACAGAAAAGGCAACCGGGGTACATTTATGTATACAGAGAAATACCCGAAAACCATCGAAATCCAGAAAGTCCCCCAAATATACATACATTTACCGGAGACAAAATACAATGTCGTTCTGTTACTTCATGGAAACTTTCATTGTTTACAAAGTTTAATCGATTCACTTTCTAAAGGGACACACGGCAATCTTGAAGTGTTTGAAAGTGTGTGTGTGTGTAGTTTATAGGCCCTCCACCAAGAAACACGACAAGCGCGAGGTATCTCAGGTATCAGCGATGGGTACTATAGAGTGGGCTATGATCTGCGTTGAGTATGTTGGTTTATCTGGTGCTGCTGTGCTGTCGGTTCTGTTGATCGTATGTTGGTGGTTGTCGCTGCGGCGGTGGGGGTTGGGATGGGGTCTGGACGACATCCTTTAGGTGGTTGAGTCAACAAACTACTGGGCTGGTGTAATTTAGGTAGCCCAGTTTGGGGCCACACCCATCACAGTATGACCCCTGTGCAGCACACACCATCCGACGGCCAGTACATCTTCCCCTCTTCGGTCTCCAGTCAAATATAGGCATCGGCGTCGATCCCTATTACTGCCTACATACTTATACTGTGGTGGGTTTATCTCAGCTCCGGCCTGCGGACTTCTGACGTCAAGAGTTCAGTGTAGCCATCAGGTGATGTGTGCTGTGACGGGACGCAGGAGACATCCTCACTCTCGGTCAAATGACACTCAAGCTACTAAACTCTATGGGCTGACCTTCGGTAATACCACTCCACGCGAATAGAGCGACAGTGGCGTATAGGGCTGGCCAGGCGACCCTTATACAAACATCATGAGTGTTATCAGTGCAGTGAAGATAGCAGGTGGGAAGTGTTTGAAATGAGTGTCTCGATTTATATATTCAATATCATTTTTACTTTTTCCCTGGTTACATTGAATAAATACATTTTTAAGTATTCACTATTTTGTCTTATTGTACTAACAATTTTAATATATAATTGGTGCAGGGCTGTACAAATATTTTTTTTAGCCACTAGTCCGGGACTAGTCACCCTGTCAAAAGTGACTACCCTGTCAAAAGTGACTAGTCCCAAAAAAATTGTGACTAGTCCCAAAAAATGGACAGAAGTCCTGAATTCTTTCGATTTCTCAATATGTTAAAACTGCGTCTTGCATACTCATTACAATTCATTATACACAGTAAAGGAAACAATCCTTATTTACTCTTCAGACAATTAATGTATGTTACAGTGGCAGGCGCGTATCCAGGCATACGCACGTACGCCAATGCCTACAATTCGTCAGCAAAGGGAAAAAATAAAAGTTCAAAATGCCATATTAACGCTGAAATATAGCTTGAGAACGCATCATTTGCCTCCTAATTTTCAGAGAAATCCCCTCCCACTCCTACCCCCAACTCGCTGCGCGGTTCGCAGATACGCTTCTCATATCTGACGTACATTTCAAAAAGGTCCAGGTACGCCCCTGAGTGGTATAGATTGTAGACTGCCATTGGGTGAAACAGTAGCAATAGTAAGAATGACATCTGCTTTTTTAAATTTCAATATAGATATTGAGTTTCATATGACAGTTCAGATAATCATTTAAAGGGACACTGTTCGTAACTTTTAGCTTATAATACTCACACTAATTATGTTCGCAAACATTACACACTAAACATTATTGAATATTTACTAATTAAAGCAGGATTGTTTGACGGAATTCAATCGCGGTACAAAAAAAAGAGAAACCATTTCGGGCGTTTGAACTCGCAGCCCAAACTAAAATTACACTCGCAGTAATAATAGTGAGCGTAAAGTTTAGCATACAGTTGCTGCCACGCGGATTACGACTAATCCCACTCATCGCGGCGATTTTATCTCACCGCGGACACACTGATTTTGCCCCCGCGATCCACGGACACTCAACTTTTGCGCCACAGCCTTTGCGCTTTTAAGTTTCGAAAGCCGTACATTTAACCACTAGACCAAGGCTATTTATTGGTTTGTTCGAGCATTATTAACACTAAATTACGTAATAACTAGCACGCAAACAAATTCATCCTGCGCTAAATAACAAGTCGATACATGGTTGTTTTGAGGCGGAATATTTGTTTCATATTGATAACATACAGTATTACACCAGGCAATGCCAATTTACACGTCCGACAAGATGGTCTTTATATTTATGGATTCATCTTGATTTGCGTTCAAATATATGTTAAGTTATTTTGCCTCATAATAAATTGTAGTTTGTACACCATTTTCTCAAGCAGCGTTATAGCTCAGTGGTAGAGCACCTGACTTGAAATCAGAAGGTCGTGTGTTCGAGTCCCGAAAGAGACAAATCTTTTTTTTCTTCTGTAAATCATAATGTTACCGGTGTACAGGTACGTTGTGCACTGGTCGATGTCTATACAATAAATGATGTCCTGCGTTATAATTGCTCGCTTAAATACCCGATTTCGACCTGAGCTGGTGAACATGAAGTTACAAATAGACACGTCTACAAAGAAGAAATCGATTTATATAGAGGGTCTGTAGCTTTAAAAGACTAAATCAACCGACTATAAAACCGAGAAGAAAACAAACAAACACTAATAATGTGTTGTTCGAATTATCATTACCATGTTTGCCGGTCTTACTTTTTTTTATTGATACATGTGTGTTTGTAAATTACTCCATCGATATGCCAGTAGAATACATTAATCACACGATTCTAATTGCTCACAATGCAGTCGAGGTTTTACCAGTTGTTGTTAACAAACATCTATAGAAAAGTTAAATAAGATAATGTAATTTTGCTCACTTAATAAATCATTTAAATGTTTTGTTATCGTCACAAACAATATCTAGACTGAAAAAAAGAACCGCTTGAAGATTGCGGCAAAGCTTTTATTTTGTTTACCGACTCGAGATTCTCCTCGCTCAGTTGACCTTTGAAGAAATTGATCGAAATAACATCAATCAATAGAAAGGTTATTTATTTGGCTTTCTAACCATGCATCTTATGTAAATATTCATTAAACAATACATGTAACCAAAACAATAAACACGGTGATGTGCGTAAACACTTTAAAAAAATAAGAAATGCGATATACTTCCGTTCCAACTTGAGATTTTACCTATTTATTTAACGCTGTTTGGAATAAAATTACACCATTCGAAAGGTTATTTATATGGCTTTTTGGCAATCTAAAATATATAAAACAAATCAGTAAAACAGGGATATATAATGTCTGTTTGCAATGTAGATGGCTCTGCCGTACATCGAGGCCTCTCGCATACCGCCACGATAAGCGTAGTAAAAATCGATACATGCAGCGTACAATCGATAAACTTACCTGGACGACAAGTGCTTTCAGTTGAATACAGCGTTTGTACTGCCGTGTCATATCCCCGTCATATATAAAGACTTGTGTTTAGTAAGGGTTTATAATGGATTTTCTGAAATATAAAACTTCAGGACTTTATCTCACCTTCCCATATTTTCCTTCTGTTGGCATGCCAACCCGAGTTCTGAGTTCTGGGTTGATTGCCAGATTTTGAATAACATTGGGAGATAACCACCCTGAAATCGTTCCTGTGAAGTCTTGTGCAATTTCGCCGAGTGGTTTCAGAGATGTTGTTTAAATGTTTACGATAACGACGGAAGACAACATCGGACGAAAATCGACGGACGAAGTCTGACGATGGACAAAATAGCGATAAAAACATAGGTTTTATAACGTTTTAGGTAATTGACAACACAAAGGACTTCACGATTTAGCATAAAATAATCGACTTCACGGATTAGCATAATTTAAAAATGCATTAATTCTTGCGAACTGGTTCTTTGACACAAAACCCTTTCACTTACCCAATGTGAAATAATATTGTGGAAGTTTTCGTGATAAAAATTAAAGTACACTTCATGGATTAGCAATTTGTTCAAAAGTTTTCCAAAGTGTTTTCCAAAAGTACCAACTTTCACAAAAAAATTATATCAGTCGAGGGTTGCGTACATTTTTTGGGTTCGAATGCGCTTTCTTTGGTAGAAAATGGTTAAGAAATAAAAAATCTTATCGCACTCGGAAGCTTTTAATGTGGGCGTTTACATTTTTTTTCTTCAAGAATTAGCAATAATAACGTCATAGGTAATGTGGTATAGTCACCCTGGGTAAGGAAAATCTTAATTACTTATTCCACAGTGCGTCAATTTTGATTTGGAAAACGGCCCGGAACCCAGAAAGATATGCTGAATCCACGACTATAAAGTTCATAAACGAGACTGATGCCGTTTTGAAGATTACTTCAGAAACATTTTCAAAACAACGCAATAATTCAGTTGTTGTTGTTGTTGTTGTCGATAACAACCACGCTCTCCTGCCAAAGTATCTCCGTTTTCTATTGTTTCAAGTTTTCTTGTTTTCCTAGCGTTTATTTAGATATAGCATTTCAATACTAAACGAGTTATACATTGATTTAAAACGAAAGCAGAGAATCTGAGATGAAAAGAAAGAAAATGAAAGATGATATCGCCCACATCAAGTTTATTGTTATGTTTTAAGCAAGGTTTCTTAAATGTATTTGTTTTAAGCAATGTTTCTTAAATGTATTTGTGATATGCCGGCTCCGGGCATGTGATATGTCGGACCCTGTTTAATATGATATTAATGTAAACTCGATTTTCGTAATCTTCGCTATTACAACAAACTGAGCGCATGACCCTGTTACTTATGAAAAATAAATATCACATCCACACGGTCAGAAGAAAAAACCTGTTCTGTTAACTTAAATATTACTATGGGTTAATTTTCTGTAACCGTTCAATCTATCTATCAGTCTCTCTCCTCTCTCTCTCTCTCTCTCTCTCTGTCTCGCCCTCTCTCTCTCAATACAAAACGACACATGACCGCGTGTGCGATGATGATATTGTAAGATATCTATGTAGTATGAATACTCCACACACAACTATGCTTTTATAATAAAAAAAAAAGTGGAAATTAAATAAATCTAAGTCCTCATCTTTTATTTTACTTTAAGGTGTGCAGTACATAAAGCGGAGAAAAACCACGCGTGTGTCAAGTGTGGTAAGGCCTTTGCCACGAATGCAGATTTACTAAAAAATCGAAGAAGGGAAGAGGGAACTGGTTTGAAATGCGATGTGTGTGGCATGGTTCTCTCTGACAAATCAAAACTAAAAGATCATATGGATAAGCATAATAATAATAAAAGTCACCATTGTCCTGTGTGCAATAAAGCATTCAGATATGCATCAAATCTGAGCAGGCACAAGACTGTACATACATGAAAAATGCTGACTGTGGATGCAAAACATACAGGTTGTACAATTTCGAAATTACTCTTTGTAATTGCAATTTTGTATTAGTTAACCACATCTTTTCTTCAATCAATATGGATTTACTGTAATAATAATACTTCAAAATGTAACCGGGAGTTCTGGAGCTACCTCCATCGTCACGTGACTACATGCACCAGTGATTTATAATGATTGTGTTAATCTGTGATTTATAATGATTGTTCTGATAGGATTTAAAAAGATTGTTCGGATCCGTAATTGATAATGATTGATATGATCTGTGATTGATAATGATTGATATGATATGTGATTTATAATGATTGATATGATCTGTGATTTATAATGATTGTTCTGATAGCTTTAAAAATATTGTTCTGATCTGTGATTGATAATGATTGATATGATCTGTGATTGATAATGGTTGATATAATCTGTGATTTATAATGATTGATATGATCTGTGATTTATATTAATTGTGCTGATTTGTGATTTTAAAGGATTGTTGCTTACTTACATGTACACACTGATTCTTTTTTGTTATTTAACGATACTGTTTTTGTAATTTTTTAAGCAAATACGTACTCCACCTTGACCTAAGAAATTAAATGTTTCCTAAATAACACGCGAGACATATGAATCCATGTTTTCTTTATCTATTTTGTCCTTGTTTTGCTAACAGTTGTTAGCATTGTTATTATTTATAATCACGTTGATATCTATTGTTCGTCATGCGGTAGCAAGATCGTTTTGTATTTTATTATCTTAATAAATAAATAAATAAATAAAACTGAGTTTATTGTCAGCAGTGTTTTTTTATATGTATCTTTTATATAACGTCAAGCAACGAATGCAATCTGTTTTGACAAGCTATCTTGCTCAGACTATAAGGTAGAAGGTAATGCAGCATTAAATGTTAACATATATAAGCCCAACATGTTATTTTTTAATGTATTTTTTTAAAGCGAATGTAGGCATACAGCCACACTGTTTAGTATTGAAAGTTCGGATAAACCTGGAAACATTTGAAATAATTTTGAAAATTGGATGATAAACAAAGAATATGTGACCATTTGAAGGTTGGTAAAAAATCGATTCGGGGGCCGCCAAGAACGATGACGTTATAGTCCTCAGTTACCATATATGGCATAATGATAAATGTAATTTAAGCAAAGAAACTCACTGCAAATTAATGCAAAATGTTTTGCTGGTCTTATTATTAGTACTATTACGCTTTATTATACTTAATTTTCATACAGTTGTTGTTATTTTCCCCAATAAATCAGTAAATTATCATATTTATAAAATGAAAAATAATGTCATAGTTATTCAAATGGCGGCCTCCATATCCATTTCAAAAGAATCCTTAAATGATCTTCTTTGTTTATGATCCGATTTTGATAATTATTTTCCAAGTGTTTGCAGAACTTTCAGTATTTAATAAAAAAAAATGTTTGGCTGTATGCCTACATTCCCTTCAGGATTATACCATAAAAAAGGGTATTGCATGAGTGCCTGCTTAATACTGAATTTAATTGGATAAAAGTATATGATGCGAGGCAGATGCGAGGCAGTGCCGAGCATTATATCAATTTTATCTCAAGAGTTTAATAAATTCAGTATGAAATAGGCATTAATGTGAGATTCTATTTATCATATAACTAAAAACAACTCGCAAGCTACAATGTATTATTATACATAGCTGAATATATATATTAACGTTGTCCTGTGATGACGTGGGATATTTGTATGACTCGGTCTTCTCCGTACGATACCGAACAAAGGAACTAACTCGTCCATTTTCGTAATACGGTATTTTTAATGGTTAAGGAAATCGACGAGACATTTTCGATGTATCCCGGGGTGATCGGAAAAGAACGACCGTTGATTCAGCCTAATTTATTACACTAGTGTTATATGATAAAAAACATCATGGCTTTACTGCACTTACAGACTGCAAGTTGCGGGATAATGAAATATATTTAACATATATTTTCAAAATGTCCTAACGTTTACGAGATAATATGACATTCCACATTCAGACTACATTTCAAATACCCGGTATTAATTATTTGTTTACTGCGGTATAAATATATACATTGTCTAACCGCGCTTAAATAAGCAGTACAATGCATAAAATACAGACACGTGATTGTCACTATTCATAGTATAACACTGTATCCATTGGTGAGTTCACATGGTCCTGAAAGCACGTGTTTCTCTTTAAATAAGCACTCAAGTAAAATGTATAACAATGTGTATCACTGCAATGGCGAACTTTAGCAGAAAATGAAATGCTTTTCTATCAATTGCACATTTAATGCACTGGATGCAATCTGGAAATAATGGAACTGAATCTAAGTAAAATCAAATACTTGCTTCAGTTTCAAATTAAATATGCATTTGCATTACGACAACCCACTGAACTACGACCTTCGGTTAAATAGTTATGAACTACGTTGTGTGGAAAATAAGACCACTAGGCGGACGTGTTAACGTGTTAATACTTCATACGATTTAATTGAAATCGGTTTCAAAAATTATTTTAGGTGTATGTTTTATTGAATAACTGCAAACAACCAACCAGATTGCATTTTGTCCCATTTAAAACTAATTGTGTCGTAAGTAAAATATAGTTAACAGCTACACTGTACGTTCCGTTTATAGAGCATGTCACTAAATACAGTATCCGTGCTAGATTACACACTGTCATCTATTCCCATCTTCTGAGTGAGAAGCATTTTAGAATCATTACGTCTTGCCCTCTCATAGCGATCCCCAAGAGCTCCATTTTGCAACGAATTCCGCATCGTCGAAACAGTTCCTTATTTTTTTCTGGCCTTCCAACTTGTTTCTTTCCTCCGAGTCAGTAGGAGGATTATCGGATTATAGATGAATGTTGTGTGAAAATGTTAGTCCTACAAATCTGGATATTTAACATAGATGCTCGCAAGTGACAATAATAAAAATTATACCGATGTGTACATAAATATACGACGAAAGTCACTATGTATTCTTTAATACGAATAATTAGTAACTTTGGTAATTACAGCCAAAAAACGAAAAAACAATTGGAGTGAGCGAAGCAATTATCGCATGCCTTGGTCATCACACCTTATTTCGGCTGTACGCTCATTTTGTTGTGATCCCCTTGTGATAGCCTGGGGGTTTTCTATTCACGGCTACTGTTTACATTTGGGAAAACATGGCGGACTTTTCATTTGTAGCCACGCAGGAGGTTTTAAATAACCCCGACTACAATCTCTACGACAATCACCCTTTTGATATTGACGAAACGATAAACGATCATAGTTTTAGTTATACCGATATGGACGATATGAACGAAAGTGCAATAATGACGTCCACGCAAGCATCGATCGGCGATTCCCAACCCCCTGCAAATCAAGACTTTTATAAACAATTGGATGTAACGTTGTTCGGTCTTCCCAAAGACATATATTTAGAAACCCTGTTGAATTCAATAAGCAATGAAAATGAACTCATGTGGTACAGATCGCTCATAGCAAAACGCACAAAGACCACACCAAATTATCCAGAAGGCCGCTTAGTTAATAGAAATACAACGTCAAAAAGCAACCGAAATTCTAAATTAGCCCTTGATTGTTATATATTACAATCGTTCGTAAATGGGGACACTTCAGTACCCGTAAAAGACGTATTTAATTCAACAGGTTAAAACAACGTTGGTTTCCTCAAACATCAACGAGCAAACAACCGAGATCAACAATTTAAAAACTGTTAATATCAACCTATCGGAGATCCTATCGCTCCAAAACGAAATCACCTGCTCAATGAGTAACGTTCAATCAGAATTAGCATGTGTCCGAGAAGAAAATGCTAAACTAAAGATGAACCTAGAAAAAGCACTGTTAGCACTGGAGACAATAAGCCAGACTATCTCTGCGTCTCTACACCCCATCAAACTCGGCAGAGCGCACGCACTCTCGATATGTATCCCAACTGCATCCGATGACGGTACAGACCGAGCGGTAACAGCCAGAGCGGTAACAGCCAACAACCATATAGCCACAAGTTACACCGAACATATGGACCCACTTATTACCGAACCTACAGTGATCGTGAGTGATATACTAGAGCATGACATTTCAAGTTCTCAAACATTGGATATATTTGACAATAGAACAATAGATACTAATACAGACAATGCAAGTGATCTATATGCAGGTAACTTACCAAATATTTCAGGGATGCCCCCTTTCAATACCTCAAGACCATCAGTCCTTACTGATTCAAACACCCAACAAACGCTCCCCTGTCCCCCGAGAGTGCATACATCAGCTCAAGCCGGCGAATGTACACATGACGGAGTGTACTCAAACAGACAGTTCCCCAAACAACCAGACCTTATGACCGTACCAAACTATCCACCAGTGCAACAACATGTCCACAAGGCTCCCCCGATAGTTCTGCATCAAGGACATAATCCTAAGCAACCAATACCCCTACCCTGGACATACGGTGAGAACAATATGGGTACGTCAGTCATATATATCCCTACTATTTGGCCCACACATCCGGTTATGACAACAGATACTACGGTACCACCAGGTATAACAACTGACCCCGTAGATTTCAGTGACCGCCACGAGCAATCTGACTCGAGCATAGACGAACCTGGAACTACTTAAGACCCCCACCGACGCCCCCACTACCCCATCCCGCACCTGATACGTTAGAAACCTTGATCCTCGCAGGACCATTATCAGGTATAAACCGACCCCAAAGAGGAAGACAAGGTGATCGCGCCCCGTGGCAAAACGGCAAGAACAAACATCCTAGCACGACATACATAGGTAAAAATATTTTCTATTGGTTTGTATGGTTTTAATAATTTGTAAAGAATACCGTACACGCTATTTCCTTCTTGCAACTTTTTGACGAAGTACGAACAGAAATATCCACACAAGACACTTGTTTTATCTTGATATTGAATGGTGTTGTATTTTATATCAGGCACGTAAGTTAAAACTTCTTTTGGCGGGCTCAAGCCAAACGGATCGAAGTAATAATTATCATAGTAACAAGTCCAATGTGTGACAGGTCCAATATAATCATCAAGATTAATAATGCCGCATTCTTGTTTATTTTGTTTTGCCTGTAATTTGTTCTTGCTAAACACTCCCCTGAATTTTTGTATACCTAACCGCTTAACCCACTTTATTATGTCTAAGTTAGAGATAGGCTCGTTTTTGAAAATTAACTTTTTTTATGAATGGGATACTTCTGTACGGTCTAATTTGCGAGTCTACTTGTAAACCTTTTCCACGATTAACTCTCAGACCTCTTCCTTTTTTACCTACTTGCAAACCTTTTCCGGTTAAACCACTAATAAGAGATCCGATCAATGGAATTCCTAGTGATGCAAGCATTCCAAGAAATCCCCCATCTTGTTGTTGTTGCCTTGTCAGTTTTATAGGACAACAACCTTTTGACTTTATTATCTTGTTTCTTTGTGCAAGTGTTAATTTATTTGATCTAAGAAGTGCTTGTTTTTTGTCACTAGGAATAGTTACCATCCCATTTCCAAATAGTTTGCCAATTCCAGTACTTGCTAAGCCACTTAATGCTCCTGTTGCTAGCGGCGCTAATACTTTTGGAACAAATTTTGCAACTGTCGGTAATATAGTTTTAGTCAACAAACCAGCTAATGCGCCTAAAAAGCCTCCATTCTTGGACTGAGATCTCATTTGAGATTTTGATATATTTATGTCTAATCCCTGCCCGCTAGATTTAGCCTTGTTAATATTGTTAATCTGGGTAGCAGCAAAGGAAAGTTTCCAGTTAGTTGGTTATTTTTTAACCTGAGCGTTAACTCACTTTTGTTTTCATATGCTTTTGCCAGACTTCGTTTCTGGCCATCTGATTTCCAACGGTATCAATAACAACATCTTTCTTGTACAAGATTAAAGCATACATTTTATATCTAGCGGTAGGAACGTTGTTTAGTTTATATTCAAAAGTTAGTTGTTTTGGATCAATACTGACTTCATCACCTTTATAACTCAAATCAAAATGTATCATTCCGAAAAGAGTTTTAAAATTACTCACATTGAGTAAAGTTCCAGTGTTTTTATCATTTTGTTTGTAAGAATAATTAATAACATCTCCGAATATTCTTACGATACTATCATAACTGTATTCGATTTCTGGATAATGAACTCCATTTCCAACTTCCAATTTAGCTGATTGTAAATAGCAATTAACATCAGCAGCATTTAGTTTAAAAGTATCCAAAAGATGAGGATTTTGTATTTGGGAAGAACTCTTGTCTGACCTTTGCAGATAAACAAAAACGTGTTTCGGATTTTTAACACCAGCCGTTATTCTAAATGTAGTCTCGGTCGCTTGGCTGCTTCCGCTTTCTTGTATCATTTCACGGAGGTAAGTCCATCTTGTTGCTGTCATGTGATTTGCCATTACGTAACTTAAACCATCTGAGTTAAATATCATTCTAGGTATCCACAAAACTAATTTATCAATAACTACTCGACCGTCATCACCACTTGATTTGAAAATTAGCACATTATCATCTGTCAGTTGCAAGCTAATTTGAATCTGACTAGGAGGAAGCATGTTTGTTTCTAAGCCTTCGAAGAAGAAATATTTATTTAATGGAATCATAGAGTGAACTTTTTGATTAGTTATGATTGAAGCATGGCGAGATGTAAATCCTGGGTTATAACCAGCTTGATCATCTCGGGATTCTGCCGCAGCCGTATTATCTAAATAAAAGTATTCGTTAGTTCCGGTTGTCTTTGCATAATCATCAGACATTTCAAGCAAGCTTTTGATATTAACAAATCTGTGAAGTTTATTTCCATCATAAACTGTTCCATTTTGCCTTACTAGCATGTGATCAATCAGTGAAGCTGCATCGTTAATTAAAGCAATTCTGTCAGCGTCTGCAAAAGCAGCTCCATCAGCAAGGTTGTTTACTTGAAAACTAATTTCAAAAAATGCATTATACCAATCAAAGTAAGAACTTCTATCATTTAGTGTAAACTGATAACTACTTTTCATTTGCCTGGTAGCATTTCCTGGTCGTGTTATGGGAGTGTCTAACTGAATAGGTATACGCTCGTATCTAGTATTATATTTATCACTTCGGAACATCTATATATACTAGTAATTAGATTATTTTTTATTAATTAATCGATTAATTCTTGCATGAATTCCCCTTCCGGATAGTAATCTGTTATTTTTTGCATTTACATCTTCTTCAGTTTTAGCTACATCTTCTTCAGTTTCAGCTACAACTTCTTTTTTGTTATCAACCTTTGTAAGTTCTTTTAAAATCATCTCACCTTTTGGTTTAGGCTTAATAACTGAAACTAACTTATCAGCAGCCATTTTTCCTACTTCATTTCCAAGTTTTTTAGAACCGCTCTCTATGATTTGTTTTCCAGCAGTTTCTAATGCCTTTTTACCTGCTGTTTTTACAGACTCGCTAAATATTTTTGAGCCAACCTTTGAAAAAATGTTAAATATGCCAGCTCCAGTTAATCGGTCAACTTGAGTATATGTTCCCATAAACATTTTTTAAACGTGCCATATAACTTATGTTACATTAACTCCATCAAAACAAAACGGAATGATGTGTGGACACCATTAAGATTAATAATTTTACCAGAGAAATCGGTTATGTAAATAGTAATACTGTTAATGATCGTTTTGTTTACCTCACAGAACCCGACTCTTATCGGTTCATCTTTGAAAGGATATGATCTCGTAAGATCAGCTGTACTTATTTCATAAATGACATCCCCGTATGATCCTTCAACAATAGAATTACTTATCAAATCACAGTGGATGTATAATGTATCGATAGAATTTGTTATGTTTGGTGTCACAGTTCCAAATTTAGTTTCTCTGATAACTGCATCTTTGTCAAACCCGATCAAGGTGTGAAAGTTTGTTTCTCTTAAATCAAGCATGACATTATTACGGATGGTAACTAAACATTTGAAACTTGATAAATCAAACTCAATTCTTATCGGGACAGGTGAGTCATCAGTTAAATCACCGTTTACAGCCAATGTTTCTTTTATGTAATTATCGATATCAGCATAACTGTAATTTCCATTTGTAAAAATAATACTTTTCCAATCTGTTCCATTGTGATACATTATCACTTTGTTATTAAAATCCTCACTAATATTATACCATGAGTAAGTCATGGAATTAATCTTATCGAGTCCAATACCATACTGTTTGTTCTTACCTAATAATAATGGTCTGTCAAATACAGTTGTAAAATTACTCGGTGTATTCGAGCTATTAATTATTGACGCTTTCTCTGATGATAATACAATTTTTTGTTCCATTATACATATAAGTAGATAAAATTAATCACTTAAATAAAACAGTTCAAAACTTGATTTTTCAGAATTGAAAACTTGTGTAGTGTCTTCTCCACACGTACAGAGAAAAAAATAACATCTCGTTTTAAATCAAATTCAAATGTTTCTTTTAACACAGACCTACCATCTATCTCCACCGTGTCAAGATGCTTTATATTCCTCCTGCCTAGTGTGTTAATTATGAATTGTCCTGCATCCACTCCTGTATAAGTAAAATCTACTTCAAATACATAACGGCCTTCTTTTGTAATGGTGAGGTCACCAAACTTGTCGTCTCCCTTCACAGAATAATATTCTTCACCTTTTACAAGTGGATTGGCTACAAAAGTAAACGCACGGAGAAACCTTTTATAACGTTCGGTTCTTTCAAGTGGTTTTTGCGTCGGGTATGATACAAAAGTATTATATCTACCATCATAATCTTGAATAATACTTATACCATCTATTGTATATTCAACAAGTAGAATCCGGCTTAAATAGTCTACTTTTACTTTCAACTCATCAATTATACCAAGAATTGCTGTGTGCCGGCTACCAGACTTTTGATTAAACTGTTTCAAAAAAGCTATTTCATGATCAAAAGCTTCGCTTTTTTCATCTTGGGCAGCTTTCAATTGCTTTGAAACATCATCAATAGCAGTCTCAAGTTTATCGGTGTTAACCAGTTTGTTCAGTGCAGTCCCAAGTTTATCAGTGTCGACCAGTTTGTTCAGAGCAGTCTCCAGCGACTTACCGTCAACCATTTTCTTCTTGATGTCTTCAAATTCTTTGTTGATATCAGCAACGTTGGTGTTTATCTGCTCATCTAATATTTTAATTTGAGTTATTTCGGTAGTAAAAGCAGTTCTCATTTGTTTTGAAGCATCAGCAATAGCAGTTTCTAGTTCATTGTTATCAACCATTAGTTTATTGACTTCTCCGATCCGTGTATTAATATTTTGAACACCAGCTCTTATTTGTTCACTTAATTTCTTGTAGTTTTCACTATCTTCCAATCCATCTTCTTTCTTTTCTAACTCTTTCAAAGCATCACTCAAAAGTTTTATTTCATCTTTCAATCCGTTTTGAATTTCAAGCATTTTCTCGCGGTTTGCTTGTAACTTTGTTTGTATCAGACTTAGTTTATCATCCACACCTGTTGTCAAATTGTTTAATCATGTCTGGAATTTTATCAATATCATAATCACGTATGATTTTTGTTATTCTTCTTTGAGTAAATTGCTTTGTTGCTGCATCATCTGCTTTTGTCGGATTACCAACACTGGTAATTTTATTATTATCCATGTTAAGATCACTCCTCAAACCATTTTCCTGGTTTCTACCCTTGTGAAGATAATTAACCAACTATTTTGTTTTACATACTCAGACAGCACAATACCGACATTTGTAATATTAACACTGCCAGTAGTAACTACCTCGCCAAGATCATTAAAAAGTCCCATTAGATTAGATTAGATTAAATATCACCAGTGAAGTTTCTTTTGATCAACTTTCTCGGGCGGTTATAACAGAGATCTTCGATCTCTGTCATAAATCGCCGATGAAGTTACGCTTCGCTAACTTCCTCGGGCGATCCAGATACAGAAAGTCATACTGCTTGTCAGTCGCTTTTCTGTACTGCTCTTTGCTGACATCTTGTTCTTTGGAAAGCATGCCCAGCTCGCGATTAACCGGAGTTGCGAAGAAGATGTAATCAGAACAGTTCAAACGAATGTCTTTGGGAGTGTTGTAATAAGATTGAGATAAATAAATTACACAACAATTTTTGTGTCTTCCCTGGATGAAATAATTAATAATATCGTTTTGATTGCGTTCACAAACATAACCATCAAAAATTACTATCTTTTGAGTATCTGAATCTAAAGTATCCACAGGGATAACTTGATCATTTGAACATTCTAATATATCTTCAACCGAACTTTTATTCTTTTTTGCTATCTTTTCAAGTTTTTGTGACAAGACCTGATACTTAGACTGCTCAAAGTTTTTAGCAAACATACTTAGACTGCTCCAAGTTTTTAGCAAACAAGTAAATCTTGTCGTAATAAACTAAAGGTTTCAGCAACATGTGAACTAATGTGTTTGTCTTGCCAGAACCTGAATTACCGCAAATTAACATTCTAAAACAACAGTCTGGCATAAAGTTCCATAGTTGTTTAAAATTACCGTTTTCTGTTTTCATATCATAGTTTGGAATTTGCATTATACTAATGCCTGGATAATACTCGTCTTAACTTATCTTAATTTATCTTATTTTAATCTAACTTATATTATTACATGTCTTTGTTTAAATGGAAAGAATTAGCAGAAAAAAAGCGAAAAGCGAGTGAGTTTGTTAAAGAATTCGAGAATAAGGTTACCCGGAAAAGACTAGAAAAAGGAGCTAGTGGTGATTTATACGCAGAAGTATTTAAACCTGTAACTAGCGAAATAACAGAGCAAACAAAACGGCTAGCTGAACATTTGATTACTCTCGCAGAAATACGCCAACAGTTGGCTATTCTTCCTGAGGCAATACGTCCACAATTACTTGCCCCGCCTGATCGCGGAGCTGTAGGACCACCGCCTGGGCGTGGACCTGTCGGGCCAACTGTGTATCGTCCGCCACCGCCACCGCCGCCACCACCGCCGCCACCACCACCAACGCCACACGTTAAAAAACCAGCTGCCAAGAAAACCGCAGATCCTAAACTAACGCCGGTTGGTTACAGAGAGGAACTAGAGCAGGCAATAAAGAGACCAAAATTAAGAAGTGCTTCAGACAGAGTGCTAAGGTCAAAAGATGCCAAACCCGTGACAGACCTATATGAAAAAATCAAACAAAAACGTTCATCATTTAGTCCCGAGGAAGAAGAAATAATGGAAGAAATGAGAAAAGAAGAAGACGAATGGGAAGATGAGGAATCCAAACCGGTGTATGATATTGACTTGGATGCTGGTATGGATAAAAAAATACTTCATAAGTATGGCTTGTTAATGCCAACTGAAATAGCAAGTATTATGAAAGGAAGAGCTGAATATGATAGATATATTGAACATGCTGAAGAGTCATATAAGGAAATGTCCCGCGAGATAAATGGCCTAAGGACACAAATAAACAACCTCAGCGTAGAAAGACTCAAAGAGAGGCATGATAATGCGAAATCCGCCGCACATAAACGTGAAATGGCAATATTACTACAGAGCTCCACGCACCTCAGGCAAAAAAAGGCTCCGCTTGTAAGAGAACATGATGAATTAAAACATAAATCGGAAGCTCTGACATTTTACATAGAGAGGTTACCTGAGCGGATTCGAGCAGCTAGTGAAACTGTACAAAAGACTGGCAAAGGAATGCAACAAAAAAGAAATTCCTACAAAGTCGACAAAGATGGCCACTATGGAATGTTGCAAATTGATTTACCCAAGCTTGTTGATCATCACAAACTTATTGCCAAACTAGGAGAAGCAGTTGTGCTAGATATGAAAGTGGATGATAATTTTATAGACTTGATAACAAAGCGTTACAATAATAAAAAAACGTAATCAAAGCTGTCTCAGAATGCTTTTAAGGAACTAACAAAATTATCTGGTTTACCAATTCACAAAGGTTCTTCAAAGTTCAAGAAGATTTTAGGAGGTTGTGTTGAATATTAAAATAGTCCTAATTATTTGGTTAGTGATCTAGAGCTAGTATGCGGAAGTATCGAAGCAGGAAATAATAGTCCGCAGCTAATAAATAAAGGTATTAGCATAATCGATGAATTATTAAAAATAGGTAAAATATCATCCAAAGAACACGAGCATCTATTTTCTAAATATTTTGATTAAATTATTGTCTAACTGTTTTTATACATGGCACAAATTACTAACAAAGAAGAATTAATTGATCACTTGACACGACTTGTGGCTGCATACAGACGTAGTTATAAATTGTGTGGTATTATAAACACAACATTGCAAATTGTTAGCGGGATAATTGGTTGTACTGCCGTATTGGCATTGGTTCCAGCAATTCCTGTTTTCGTGGCTGCAGTTGGCGCAGTTCCTCCAGAAGTTGCTGTTTTTGCAAGCAAAACAAGAATAGCAGAAAAAAAGACTTTGTTAAAAACACATCATAGGAGTTTCAAACAACTTCTATCATATGTCCAAACAACCACAGGGCTAGAAAATGATAAGGAAATAATTAGGATTGTCTTTAATAAAATATTAGAGATTCAAAAGAATGATAACTTTACAGAACCTCTGGAAATGTATATGAAAAGGTTCAAGCTTAATGGAAATTAAGCTAGTAGAGATGCCCCGGCCATGGCATCCAGTCGTAATTCGACTTGTTTCTATATCCTATTGTACTTTTCTCTGGTTGATTTTGTTTTAATCAGTTTTGTTTCTTTTTCTATTTTTAATATTTTAAGTATTTTCTGAAAAATGTATTTAAATTTGATTGATCTTTTTCGACTCTCTATTTGATCTAAAATCTTTACAATTTTGTAAAACAAATCTTCAAATCTTTGTCTGTTTACAGAAGACAAATCATATTCTACCAAGTATTTATCTAAATGGTACTTTCTGTGGTAAACAGTTTTCTTTCGGCTGTAATTGTAACCTGCAATAAGATTGTAGCCATTGTGAGTGCCACAATTAAGGCAAACACGCTCGTTATCGAAAACTTCACAAGTATCGTTACAATTTATACATGCGTAAGTACACTTGTAACACAGCTTGGCTCTGGTACAATATTTACAAAGCTTCTTTTTATTAGTTGCGTAAGATGCAATCTATGCACGTCTCAGGGGGATCAATAATATCCAAAACTCTTTCACAATATTTGCAATTCATTATATTATAATATAGATTTATATATTTAAAATATAGGCTTAAAGAAATATTCTCTTATGTAATTATATAAATGCAACGTATAGAAAAGAAAATCAAAAACTTTAAGAAAGATCAAACGGAACATGCAAAAACTATTGATTTTGAAGATATGAATAAACTTGAAAAAGAGTTGATAATTTTTTCAAACTTTCAAGATTTGACAGAAAGAATCATAACAATGGTAAAACAACTAAAACTGTCATATAAAATATAAAAAAAAGGAGATATAAACAAACTGCGTGCTTTTTGTAAAAAACAAATTTCAGAGGCAACCAGTTGCCAACCAAAAGTATACGAAGTTTCTTTTATTGCCCACTATGATGTTTTACTTAAGCAAGGAATTGAAATTATTATGTATGGCTGATTAAAATAATATAATCTTTAATATATGAGTATGTACAGTTATGCGGAAGAAGAAAGAAAACATTTTGGAGAGGAACAAAAGGTTTATGAGAAAGTAGCTGCTTACGAGCAGGCTCTTTTAACCAAGACAAATGAACTTATCAAAGAGTTTGAGACAGTTCACATGCAACGATTGTCAGATGATATTGCAGCTTTTAAAAAAGATTGGACAATAAAAACTGAGATTGAGTGCAATGATGCTGTAAAGCTTCTTACAGACCTAGCAGAAAAAGAAATTAAGATTTTTAATGAAACACAATTAAAAGTAATGTCTGAAAATGTTGAGTTGTTCAGAGATAATCTAAACAGCAATCTAGAAAAACCTCATGTGAGTAATACTGATATCGGATGTTATGAAGACTTTGAAACGTTTGTTGAAAGTTTAAAAGAAATGATTGATGCAGAAGTTTTTGATAGAGACGAGTTTATAAACTATTGCAAATACAGGATAAAAATAAAATCACTGGCACTGAAGGTGATCTTGAAACTGTTGATTTTGATAGATACTGCAAATGTCATGTAAAAATAAGTCAGATGATAGATAATAGAGTTCTTGAAGAAAAATGCTTTCGGAGATACTTAGACATTCTTCTGGATAATGAAATAGATGCTCTCTTGGATGAGGTTACTAATGAAGACACCAATTAACATGTTTATGCGGCTACTGATGAGGATATCGGTGAGGACGTCGATGGGGATACCGATGAGGACGCTGATGAGGACGTTGATGAGGACACCGATGAGGACGCTGATGAGGACGTTGATGAGGACACCGATGAGGATATCGATGAGGACGCCGATAAGGGTGAAAATATTAAATAAAAGAATGTTATTTAATTAATTAATTAATTAATTAATTAATAGGGGCTTAAAGAAATAATCTTATGTAATATTATAATAATGAGTATCCGAGAAATTGAAACATCCTCAAAACAGTATAGCAAGGTTTTTAAAGTAGATATTTATGGTAGTGATGATCCGGTTGTTCAACTACAAAAAGCACACTATCCTGCTGTAAAGTTTCTCCGAGCAGAACTAAAAAGAACAGGTGGATTTAAATTAAGCATTGATGTAAAACTTACTTTTAAAAAACAAGTACCGTGCGATAGAGGAGGTTTTGATTTTGTATACAAAACAGCTTACTTTGCTTCGAAGGCTGTAATAATATTAAACAAAAATCAAATATCAGAAGCATTAGACAAAGCACAGGAAGAAATTATAAATAGAATTGGAAATTGGATTCAGTTGGGAAGTGGTTGGGTAATTGAAACACTAGACGCACACTATATAAATCGAATAAAGTATAAGCCTTTAAGGGGTAGCTCTTATTTGGATTTACCAAAAGAACTACAACATCACAAAAAAGGTTTAATAAATATAAAAAATGAAAAAGATAACGAATGCTTCAGATGGTGCCATTTGGCTTATGATTTCCTGCCAATAATAAACCACAAAGGATAACAAAGTATAAAAAGCATATTGGTGATCTAAATTATGAAGGAATTACATTTCCCGTTATTATCAAACAAATCCCCAAAATAGAAAAACAAAACAACATCTGTTTTAACATATTTGGGTATGAAGATATTCAAGTATACCCTTTGTACATATCAAAAAATAAAGCAGAAAAAACATGTGATATGCTTTTAATCACCGAAGAAGCAAAAAATCATTACGTGTGGATAAAATATTTTGACAGACTAATGTTTAGTCAAACAGCACACAAGGAAAGAAAATGGTTTTGTAAAACATTAGAAAGAGTTCTGGAAAAACATAAACCTGTTTGTCTTTCACTTAATGGAAAAAAAGCAGTAGAGATGCCAAACAAAGATGAAAAGGTTAAGTTTAAAAACTACGACAGACAGCTAATGGTTCCGTTTGTTATATATGCTGATTTTGAAGCAGTAACCGAAAGTATTTCTTCAGTATCAAACAATCCTAAAAAATCACATACAGAAGCATATCAAAAGCATACTGATTGCAGTTACGGGTACAAGGTTGTTTGTTGCTATGATGATCAATATTCAAAACCAGTTGTAACGTATAGAGAACCAAATGCTGTTTACAAGTTCTTAGAAAAAATGATAGAAGAAGAAAAGTGGTGCAAAAAAACAATGAATGCAAACTTTAAAAAAGATCTAGTAATGTCACAGAAAGAAGAAGCCAGATTCCAAAAATCTAAATCATGCCATATTTGTGGTAATGGTTTTGCAACAACTCTCAAAAAAGATGACGCGGGTTATACAGTGGCATACAAAAACTCCATCAGAAAAGTTAGAGACCATTGCCATATAACTGGAAAGTATAGAGGAAGCGCTCATGACATATGTAATATTAATTTCAGGTTGACTAGAAAAATGCCTGTTGTGTTTCATAACTTGAGAGGATATGACTCTCACTTCATAATGCAGCACATCGGGAAGTTTAAACGAAACATAAATGTTATACCGAATAACATGGAAAAGTACATGGCTTTTATGTTAGGACAAAGTTTGGTGTTTATTGACAGTTTTCAGTTTATGTCTCAATCATTAGAAAATTTAGTAAAAAACATCCCTTCGTTTCAATTCACCTCTCAGGAATACTCTGGCGACAAGCTAGAATTAATAAAACGAAAATGCGTTTATCCTTATGATTATATGAACAGTTTTGAACGCTTCAAGGATACTAAGTTACCTAGCAAAGATAGCTTTTATTCTCAATTAAATGATGAGCACATTTCAAATGCAGATTACGATCATGCTAAAAACATATGGAAAACATTTAAGATTAAAAATATGGGAGAATATCATGATCTGTATCTTAAGACTGATGTGCTGTTGCTGACAGATGTTTTTGAAAACTTTAGAAAAATGTGTATTGATTATTACAAATTAGATCCTTGTCATTACTTCAGTAGTCCTGGTTTAGCCTGGGATGCATGCCTCAAGATGACTGGTATCCAACTTGATTTAATAACTGATATTGATCAATATTTGTTTGTGGAAAAAGGATTAAGAGGCGGCACAAGTTATATCGCAAACAGATATTCAGAGGCTAACAATAAATATATGAAAAACTATGACAAGAAAAAAGAAAGCAAGTACATAATATATCTCGATGCTAATAACTTGTATGGGTGGGCTATGTGCCAACCGTTGCCTACTGGCAACTTCAAGTGGGTTGATAAGTTTGAAAAAGGAAAATCAAATTACATTGTTGAGTGTGATATAACGTATCCTGAGAAACTGCATGACTTGCATAATGATTATCCTCTCGCCCCGGAAAGTTTAAATATCAGAGATGAGTGGTTGTCAGACTATTGTAAACATTTCAAACAAAAGTTTAATTTAGGACATTGTAATGTTAATAAACTTGTTACGACGTTGAAAAATAAAGAAAAGTATGTCGTGCATTTTAGAAACTTAGAATTGTATAAAAAGCTTGGATTGAAGGTAACAAAAATACACCGAATACTACAGTTCGACGAATCAAAGTGGTTGAAAACATACATAGACTTTAATACTGCTAAGAGAACAGCTGGTAAAAATGCTTTTGAAAAGGATTTCTTCAAACTGATGAACAATTCAGTTTTTGGTAAAACTATGGAAAATTTGAGAAAAAGAATTAATGTTAAATTGACTCACGACGAGGAGGTTCTCTTAAAATATGCAGCAAGACCTTCATTTATTTCTTGTAAAATGTTTAATGAAAAATTATTTGCCATAAACAGAATAAAAGAACGATTAGTTTTAAATCGTCCTTGTTATGTTGGCATGTGTATTTTAGACTTGTCAAAATATTTGATGTATGATTTCCATTACAACTATATCAAAAACAAATACGATAGAAAAGCTAAGTTATTATTTACTGATACCGATTCCTTGTGTTATGAAATAGAAACAAAAGATGTGTATGCAGACTTTTACAAGGATAAAGAACTGTTTGATAATTGTGATTATGATCCAAAAAGTCAGTTTCATTTTAATGATAATAAAAAAGTAATTGGCAAGATGAAAGATGAAACTTGTTGAATACCCATTGTTGAATTTATTGGGTTGCGAAGTAAACTATATTCGTATGTGCTAGATAATGAGGTTAGTACAAAGAAATGTAAGGGCGTTAAAAAGTGTGTTGTTAAAAAACAGATAGCGTATGACGATTACAAAAAGATTTTGTTTACGGCAACAGAAGCTCACCATGAGATGAAAAATATTAGATCACAAAAGCATAACATAAGCAGCTATTCAATAAATAAAACAAGTTTATCAGCTTATGATGATAAACGGTACCTACTAGATAACGGACAAGATACGTTAGCATACAGTTAATTGTAATAGTTGAGTAGCTTTCAAGGGTTTAAAAATAATTATATATAGTATTATTATATAATGGAACAACAAAGATTAGAAAAGGTTTGCAGAAAACTTAACCATTTAAAAGATAAATATAGAAGAGAATTGATGAGAGGTAAGCAACTCCAAGTAGAATATGAAGTAGTTCATGATGAATTTATGGACACCAAAAAAAGGCGATTGCTGGTTGAAATGGATAATTATGAACGTGAGTTGGTTAAAAACAGAGAAGTGCTTCTTGAACTGAAATACAAAATAGCAAAGTGTAGAAAAATAAAATACTCCATGGTAAAAAATGATATGCAGAGCGATGATGAAGACTACTGCCCGGTTCCGTCCGACTTTGCTTAATGAGTTGCAAATGTTATGTTAATGAGTTGCAAATGTTATGTTATTAAAATAACAAACCGGATTGATTAGTAGTATAGATACGAGGGGTATAGGGTGAGTTTCCCTGAGCGGGGTGATTGAGAAAACTAATGAAATATGTTGGTGTTGATTTAGGCGTGACTTACATTTAGATCTTGGTGATATAAATGAGAGTAACGCCTGAGTCCCCACTGGCATATTTCACTAGTTGTTCTCATTCCCCGCGAGGGAAAACTGGCCCTATACCTCTCGTATCTATACTACTTTCCCAGTGTTGATGCTTTTTCATTAGTCCGAGCAAAAAAAAATTCTTTACAAAATATTATCATGGATTTCTTTAAAGAGCCTGCACGAATAATAATCCATTTCTTGGAATTTAACTTTAAACCGGAAATGGAGCTAAACGTATCAATTAATAATATTAAAGATTCAAATGAAGATTGATTTCCATTTAACATAAACGTGGCATCGTCTGCAAAAGCAGTGTATTTGATAGTGTTTTTGCGTACCTTTACGCCTTCAATATTGTTATCGTTATTTACAGCTTTATATACAATTTCTATAGCTAATATAAACAAATATGGAGACAATGGGCATCCTTGCCTAACTCCTCTTTTTATATTAAAAAACTCTGAGTAATAACCATTATTTGACACAAAACTTTGTGCGTCATTATAAAATAATTTTATCCAGTTGATAAATTCGTTACCAAATTTAAAATATTGTAATGTTTTAAAAATAAAACCATGGTCAACACTGTCGAACGCTTTTTCAAAATCAGCGAAGAATATCAGTCCCGGTCTATTGTCGTCATTCAAGTTGTCAATGCATTCAAAAATTGTCCTTATATTTTCACCAATGTAACGTCCTTTTAAGAATCCTGTCTGACTGTTATTAATAATGTCTGGTAATACTTTTTCATTCTGTTAGCTATAGTTTTTGTCGCAATTTTATAGTCTACATTTAATAATTTAACTCATTCAAAATGTTGCCTTAAATAAGTTTAAAATATTTTAAAGAACAGTGATAAAAACATTTCAAATTGCCAACATTACCATCCTCACTACCAAATACAACAATCATGACAGACATAGACATATGTACAGGTATACTTTAATTCCTTAAGGACCTTAACCCAAACAAGGAAGCCGGGCTACACAGGACTAAACATCTAGTTCTCCTGGAACTACGAGCATATGACGCCCATCCTGCAAGTAATGTTCAGTTTGTCCTAGAAACAGATAGTAGTGATGGAGGGAGAAAGCTCAAACACTATACCAGTAACAGCTGAGTACCCCAAGGGTATGTCCTTGGCCCATGTTTTCTATAATGTGTCTGTTATTTGCTGTCATCTTAATGCGTTGGCGATATCATGCAAATTATCGACCGTGTGCGATATCATGTAAAAATTATTGTGCGTGGGCGATATCATATTTCCATTTGCTTTCTTTTCATCTCAAATTATCTGCTTTTGTTTAAAATCAATTTATAAATCGTTTAATATTAAATTACTATATCTAAATCAAAACACAAGAAAACTTGAAACAATGGAAAACGGAGATATTTTGGCAGTAGAGCGTGGTTGTTATCACTGAAATATTGTGTTTTTTGAAAATGTTTCGGAGGTAATCTTCAAAACGGCATCAGTCTCGTTTATGAACTTTATAGTCGTGGATTCAGCATATTTTTCTGGGTTCCGTGCCGTTTGCAAATCAAAATTGACGCACTATGGAATGAGTAATTAAGATTTTTCTTACCTGAAGCGAGGCCAAAACACCTTAAAAAAACCGTGGTACCTATCATAAAAAAACACGTGACTTCAGTCGATTCCCTGCAGAATCCGGGTTAAGCTGGATATCTGCCGGACTAGTGTGATCTGCCTATTTAGTAATATTCACGGTAGTGTGTTTCTGATACGTTCTCAAACTCCACATATCTCCGCCCATCTAATTAAAATGTGGTGGCTATCAACTATGGTGACTGTGAATCAGCGGTCACCGTGCATGTTAGGTTGCGTACGGTGAACTAATATGCGCAGGGAACTCTGGGTAAGAATTTCAAACAAGATGGCGGTAACTTTCGATAATTCGGAAATATGTGAATATATTCGTGATAAATTTGGATAATCTGAGATATATCATCGTGGTAGGTAAATTTTGTAGTACTAATCAACTCAAAATAAATTCTTCTTCCAACCTGTGCATATATAATATACAATCGATGCTGTTTAAAAGCGTGAAACCTTCCCAACAGATTCCGTTGGGAAAGTCCAGTCGTAAAATGTGCAATAATCAATACACGTTGATGCTCGCCAATACGAAAAACTTCTGTGTTTATCACAAAAAAACATGCAGGTAAACTCATCCACAGAAACGAAACTATGATAATCAAAAGTAAGTATACATTAGTATTGGAAGAAAAAAAGAAAGAAAGATGGATCTGTAATTAGCACCTTTGCTCTCTAATTGTTTACTAACAGACCATACGTCATAATGTGTGATGATATACGATGATGACGTAAGTGAATGGCGTCTTGTCATTTTATCATAATTTCCGTAACATTTCCGGAAATTGCCAGGTTGTTCGGGTTTGGCACGAATGAAAACAGAATAATCCTCGTCGCTTTCCGCCAATCGCTATCAATAGTGGACGATCTGAATACGGAAATCTGCGAAGTGTTCCGATTGCATTTACGGTTTTATGGGAAAACGGGATGGCGATAATGAGAAACAAATAAAAGATGTTTTTTTAACGGTAGTTATCAAATCATTTGTATATTATAATCGGTTAGCAAGACATATACATTTCTGCTACACGAAATATACTTTTATTAAATTGTGAATTGTGTTGACGAATTTTGGCCAATGAAAAATGTACATGTTAACACTTTGGGCTACGTTTCCCAAATGAGGAACGAGTGTACTCTGGGTAGAGATTGAGGAAGCGTGCGCTAGCTTGATGTCAGTATTTGCAGCGCCGTCTGCTGAGCAAAAAATGATAAACGCAAGGAAACAATAATTCCCGCAATGAGAACAAAGTCCAATTCAACTTCTGCCTTTCAATATGACGTATCATTGTTTATATATCGATACATTTCATCAGTTTGGGAACCAGATTTCTTTCAAAGATGTGTACAATTAAGTATAAAAACTGGTGTTTATGCAACAGTGTTGTTGTTTTTTCGGTTTCCCTTTGGGTGTTTAACGATCCTGGGCATATATCAAATCCATTAGAAAAGACACCACCGGCATATCTCCAATCAAGTACATGGGACGCCTCTTCAGCAACCGAAAGGATAAGGCGGACATACCGAACAACCAATATCAGCCAGTCTTCACCCAAGACGATACCAGTTCTGTTCCTGACCCAGACGCAGACCCTGATCCATCCATGAATGACATATAGTCACCACTGAGGGCGTCAGAAAACTACTGGTAAAAAGCAACCCCACAAAAGCATCAGGACCTGATCAGATTTCAGTCAGAATCCTTTAATAAAGAATGCCACAACGAAATCGTACCACTTCTAGCGACCATCTTCAATAAAGATCTGTCAACTGGAAATATCCCCACTGACTGGAGACAAGCCAACGTCACAGCCGTTTTCAAGAAAGTAGAGAGATATGAAGCCAGCAACTATCGCCCAGTCTCACTCACCTGCCTATGTAGCAAGCTGTTGGAGCACATAGTTGTCAGCAACGTTCTGAAACACGTGGACTCGTTCAATATCATAACAGATGGCCAGCATGGTTTTCGAGCAAGAAGAAGCTGTGAGACCCAGCGCGTGACCCTATTCCACGAGCTTGCTTCCTCGTCAGATATTGGCATCCAGGTCGACATGGTCATTCTCGACTTTTCCAAAGCTTTCGACCGAGTCCCACACAAACGTCTCCTAAGGAAATTAAATCATTATGGCATTAGAGGGAGCACCTACCAATGGATTGAATCTTTTCTATCCAATAGCAGTGGCGTAACTACGCTGAGGCATACCGAGGCACTTGAAAAGTGACCAATGAAAAAATAAAGAAATACAATAAAATAAAAAATGAAATAGAATCAAATAAATATATTACAATGTAACAACTTAGAAATGTCGACCTTTTTACGTACAAGTACCGAGGCCATACGTTTCGTATTGTCTAGTTAAGGTACCCTGTTCGAAAATGACAGAGCGCCATATTTTATACCGTTTCCATTCAAGATGGTTGACATCGATACGTATCGCCGGCGAATCGGCGGTTTCCGTTCGAAGACATTTCTTTTCGATCTTTCAACCCTTCATGTTGTCGGTGTGTTAGGTTTCATTGGGATGTTTTACTGATGGGTGGGATCGAGTCCAATCCGGGCCCAATTCAGGTATTGTGAATCATAACTACCAGTAATGTTGTAAAACATATAATTATGTCTTTGTATTGACATATAAACAGCAAAATATGAAAACTATTTGATCAATTCTCCCTAAAATTTCAGGAACAATATACTCAGATGTACGCCAAATGCCACCAAATCGCATCCTTGTAAAAAAAGAAATTACGTGGGGGCACGTCTCTGTATGTGTTGATGAGCCACGTCTATGTATGTGTTGATGATCCACGTCTCTACATGTGTTGATGACCCACGTCTCTGTATGTGTTGATGGGCCACGTCTCTGTATGTGTTGATAGGCCACGTCTATGTATCAACGCCACGTCTCTGTATGTGTTGATGAGCCACGTCTCTGTATGTGTTGATGAGCCACTTCTCTGTATGTGTTGATGAGCCACGTCTCTGTATGTGTTGATGGGCCACGTCTCTGTATGTGTTGATGAACCACGTCTCTGTATGTGTTGATGAGCCACTTATCTGTATGTGTTGATGAGCCACGTCTCTGCATGTGTTGATGAGCCACGTCTCTGTATGTGTTGATGAGCCACTTATCTGTATGTGTTGATGAGCCACGTATCTGCATTTGTTGATGCGCCACGTCTCTGCATGTGTTGATGAGCCACGTCTCTGCATGTGTTGATGAGCCACGTCTCTACACATGTTGCTGAGCCACGTCTCTGTATGTGTTGATGAGCCACGTCTCTGTATGTGTTGATATGACACGTCTCTGTATGTGTTGATGAGCCACGTCTCTGTATGTGTTGATGAGCCACCCCAGCTAGCAAAGCATATGGGACCCATATGGGTCCAATGTTGTTTTCCATACGGGCCCAATATGGGCTGCCCACATGGGCCCCATACCAAAAGTGCAACCGGGATTAACCTAGGTCCCATGTGGGCAGCCCATATGGGTCAAAGCAGCTAGCAAAGCATATGGGACCCATATAGGGCCCATATAAGTAATCCCACATGGGCGTGCCCAGATATAGCCCATATGGGTCCCATTTACCCTTGCTTTCTGAATGTGGGACCCATATAGGACCCATATGTGTAATCCCACATGGGCTTGCTGAATGTGGGACCCATATAGGACCCATATGGGTAATCCCACATGGGCGTGCCCGGATATAGCCCATATGGGTCCCATTTGCCCTTGCTTGCTGGGACGTCTCTGTATGTGTTCATATGACACGTCTCTGTATGTGTTGATGAGCCACGTCTCTGTATGTGTTGATGGGTCACGTCTATGTATCAACGCCACGTCTCTGTATGTGTTGATGAGCCACTTCTCTGCATGTGTTGATGCGCCACGTCTCTGTATATGTTGATGAGCCACGTCTCTGTATCTATTGATATGTCACGTCTCTGTATGTGTTGATGAGCCACGTCTCTGTATGTGTTGATGGGCCACGTCTATGTATCAACGCCACGTCTCTGTATGTGTTGATGAGCCACGTGTCTGTATGTGTTGATGAGCCACTTCTAAGTATGTGTTGATGAGCCACGTCTCTACATGTGTTGATGCGCCACGTCTCTGTATGTGTTGATGGGCCACGTCTCTGCATGTGTTGATGAGCCACGTCTCTGCCTGTGTTGATGCGCCACGTCTCTGTATGTGTTGATGGGCCACGTCTCTGCATGTGTTGATGGGCCACGTCTCTGTATGTGTTGATGGGCCACGTCTCTGTATGTGTTGATGGGCCACGTCTCTGTATGTGTTGATTGGCCACGTCTCTGTATGTGTTGATGAGCCACGTCTCTGCATGTCCACGTCTTATGTGTCGATGAGCCACGTCACTGTATGTGTTGATGAGCCATTTGGGAGGAAGTATTAGCCATTAAACAACGATCCCGTTTAATATTTTCCGTTTTTAAATTAGCCGAGACAGACATTTTCTGTTAAAGACTTGATATGCGATTGATACTTTTTGCGATTTATTCCATCTCATCTTCTTCTAAAATACAAAAGATACATTCAGTGGTTTCATCTTAGTATATGTCCAACGCTACACAACCAGTGCAAATACAACGAATAGTGTGCCACAACAATAAAATAAAACCTACCTACGTAGCTTGTTTGAATTATAAAACCTACCTACTTTGTTTGTTTGAATTATATGTACGAATAAAACCTACCTACATAGCTTGTTTGAATTATATGTACGAATAAAACCTACCTACTTAGCTTGTTTGAATTATAAAACCTACCTTCTTTGTTTGTTTGAATTATATGTACGAATAAAACCTACCTACGTAGCTTGTTTGAATTATAAAACCTACCTTCTTTGTTTGTTTGAATTATATGTACGAATAAAACCTACCTACATAGTTTGTTTGAATTACATGTACGAATAAAACCATCATAATGTGCTTCATTGCACAAAACTAGGCGCCGTGATCCGTCCCATTTAATTATTGTTAAAGGGACACTAGGCAATCTTGGAGTCTTTCTCAAGCACTAAAATTAGCCTCTCAGTTTCTTAATCCAATATCATTTTGACTTTAAATATGCTTGCATAATATTGAAAATATGCGACGTTCAAAGCCTAGAGAATTTCAGAGACGTTTTTCGAAACGAAAAATCGTAAATGCCAGTATATCTGTGGATGATTTTGAGAACTATTTTTCAAATTTATTTAAAGATATAAAAACATCTATTTCAGAAGAATCAGAGAACTTTAATGCTAATCATGAGTTCAATGATAATGACCCAATTTTCGAAGAATTAGATAAAAGGATAATCGTAGCCGAGGTAGAGTCGGCAATAAAAGCGTTAAATAAAAATAAGGCGGTTTCGGGCGATTTTATGCTTAATGAATATTTCATTGCTAGTTGTGATATATTATCGGGTCATATTACTGATATTTTTAATATTATTTTCGATACAGGTTGCTTTCCGGAAAGCTGGTCTAAGGGTTTTATGATTCCTCTACATAAAAAAGTCGATATAAACTCTGTTAACAATTACAGGGGAATTACATTAATTAATTGTATGAGTAAACTATTTACAAGCATCTTGAATACGCGGATTGACAAATGGTGCGAAAATAATAATATCATATCTGATGCTCAGTTCGGGTTTAGGAAAGGGGGGTCAACAACAGATGCAATATTTATTTTGCATAGCATTATAAACAACATTTTAAACGACAAAAAAAGACTTTATTGCGCATTTATAGATTTGAAAAAAGCGTTTGATTCTGTCTACAGAAACGCGTTGTGGTTAAAACTATATAAATATGGTGTCAACGGGAAAATGCTTAGGATAATTAGATCCATGTATGATACAGTTAAAGCATGTGTTATGTCCTGTGGATCTTACTCCGAATTCTTTGATATTTCTATCGGTCTAAAGCAAGTTGATATTGTCTCACCGATTATGTTTTCTATATTCATAGAAGATTTAGAATTCTTCTTATTAAACAGAATAGATGGTGGTTTATATCTTAATGATATCACTTTAATACTATTGCTTTTTGCTGATGATATGGCTGTACTGGGATCAAGCCCAGATGACCTTCAGCAAAGTCTTAATAGACTCTATGAATACTGTTAATCCTGGGGTCTTGAAGTTAATACTGAAAAGACAAAAATAGTTGTATTTCGTAAAAGGGATAGAATTAAAGAATGTGAAAGGTGGTATTATAAAGGAAGTTTATTAGATGTCGTCAATGATTTTAATTATTTAGGTGTGGTTCTAAATTATACTGGCTCCTTTTCGTTAAACCAACAATGTCTTTGTGGAAAAGCCTTAAAAGCAATGAATATACTCTTGGTTAATATACGAAAATATGAATTGAAACCAAAATTATCTCTTCAGCTTTTCGATGCTTTTGTGGCATCAATATTAAATTATGGAAGTGAAATATGGGGGATTACAATATCAAAAGATATTGAGAGAATACAGTTAAAATTTTGTAAAAATATTTTATGTGTTAAACTTCCCACAAGCAATGCTAGTATTTACGGAGAGCTCTCTCGTTACCCCTTATACATTAATAGATATGTAAAAATGATCAAATATTGGTATAAACTATTGTCTACAGAGAACATTATACTAAAAGCAATATGTAAGGATTTGTTATCTAACTGTAATAAGGGCGCGAAGAATTGGCTAACTAATATAAGGTTTATCCTAAACTGTAACGGTTTTAATAATGTCTGGGATAATCCCATGAGTGTTAGTTTTAAACTATTTCCTTTAATATTTAAACAAAGATTAATAGATAATTTCATGCAACAATGGAGATCTGATATAGAAGGCAGTAGAGTTTTAACGCTATATAAGGTGGTGAAAGAGTATTTTGATTTTGAAACATATCTAGAAACATTATGCTCCAAACAATTAAGAAGTTGTATAACAAGAATAAGATTATCCGCTCATTGTTTAAGAATAGAAACAGGGAGATACTCAAGAGGTAGAACAGAGAGAATCGAAAGAGTGTGCGAAATTTGTAACACTAACGCTATTGAAGACGAGTACCATTTTATTTTGATCTGTACTACTTACTCTAACATTAGAAACAAATATATTCCTAAATATTACACAACTAGACCAAGCATGTTTAAATTTGTAGAATTGTTGCAGTCATTAAACAAAAAGATTATTCTTAGTTTAAGTAAATTCATTTCCGATGCACTTGTATTAAGGCTATCTACATCCATTTTAACAGACTAAAAAACACACAAAAAAAACACTAGATATCTTATTTAGAACATCCTCGTTTATCATTGACATACCATAATATATGTATGTTTTTGATTGTTTAAATATGTATGAAACAAAACAAAACTTAGTGATTATTTTGTTGTATTTGCAATGTTAATATCTGTCACGTGTGTGTATATTATAATTATCATATATTTGTAATGATGAAAAACTGTAATAGTTTAAGTCAATAAAAGTATCTATATATCTATCTATCATATATTTAAATAAAGTTTTAAGTTGTCAACTTTTCTTTGTTATTCTACCCTAGGTTCATTACGTGGTTCCGCCTTAATGCCATTAAGCGATGGGAAATCTTATATTAGCAGTATTTTATAACGGATATTTCGCCAATAAAGATGTTTAAAAAACATAATTATTTTCCTAATAAAATGCGACAACCTTTTTTAAAAATATCTATTAAATGTTTTAATTTTATAATATGCAAACTTTTTAAGCCGAAATTAAGGTTTTATTTCATACCCCATCCAACTCCGTTTTCGCTTCTTGGAGAAGGCGTTGGATGAGGTATGAAAGTTAATACTCGTACCACGTAATGTAGAATATATTATTGGTGAAATGTAATCAACAGTTAGTAATATACAAAAACAAATTGCTTTACACTATTCTTATAATTAATATTAATGATTGAACAAATGCAATTTATGTAGAAAAACTAACGGACACCGCAAGTTTTTAAAAAAATCAAGATTGCAATTTTTAATTTCTTTATCCACTTAGGTTCATACATATGAACAGCATAAGCAACAGTTACAAAATACATTTATATCAATGGCGACAGATCATCAAATATAATTCTAAACACGTATACATCAGGAAACGACTATATACGAACTATCTAACAGTGCGGTTTATGGATTTCTAACCAAAATATGAGTATACTAAATAATATACTAGATGTTACAGTATTATTATTATTAATAATAATAGTAATAATAATAATAACAATAATAATATAATATAATAATAACAATAATAATTGTAAACATCGTTTCAGATAATTGTATAGCATGTTTATGTCTTTATACAAAAATATTTTTTTTAAAGTTAACAGGTTTTTAAACTAATTTCGTATTTCTGCAGCCCTACCGAAACGAAATGTAGAGAGCATTTTGTCAGTGTTATACATATTTTGACCAAAGACGCACCGTTCTACCGAAACGAAATGTAGCACTGTGTTTGGTCATCTTTATTTAAATGTCTTAAGGAAGTTATTATAATCTTACATTCTTTATTATTTTATCCATGAATAAACTAAGTTTTTTTTGTTCCGCATACTTTTCAACTGATAATAATGATGTGAATTTCAGAATATTAGGGCGATTATAATAGAATGTATTTATTCCTCATTTCTCTAAATTCAGGACAAATTAAAAGATAATGAAATTCATCACCTATATCATTGCAATTTACACATTTTCTTTCGTTTACGGGTTCCCCTCTCCACCTCCCTACTTCAATAGGCAAGCGATGATTTCTAGTTATAAAAGTCATAAATCGTTTGCATAAAACGTCAGGCAATAGTTTTATATGTCATGTGTCGCTTGACATAGTTTGATCTGCAAAACTCGATGAATCGGCTAGTTTGTGTTGTATACATCATTAATATCGATTCATATGATGCTAAAATACGGTAATACATTCTTGTTTTTTGTCCGAAATACACTTTTATTTATTGAATTATATGTACACCAATCCAGTATGAATTACTATTTATTACATGGCTTGGGTGTGGAAGAGTGCTGTAATACGGCATTTAGCAATGAACTATATTATAATACTCTAGTGTAACAAAATTAATAAGCAAATGAAAGCCGAATCATGACTAGGTATTTCCGTTCAGCTCAGTGCGCTATCGGAATTGCCTCGTCGATAGTTTTAGGTTGCATAAATCAACCATTGATTCTCGATAGAGCCTCACATAATACAGTGAATTAATAAGAGATTATTAGTTTACTGCATAATATAAAGTTATCCAACTCGTTTAACATATGCAATATCAAACAGACACTCATCTAGGATCCTGATAACAAAATCTTGACATGGAATAATGGCAGTAAATATGGCATGTCCACCGCCATATGCATGTCTTAAAATTTTGTATTATTGATTTTATGAATATTGAGTTCTGCTCAACCCGGGGCTAGTGGGGCCGAAGACTGCTATATTTCGTATTTATCGTGTTCGGCCGTTTCCAAAGGTCCACTATCATACCCTTTTAACAACAAGAACTAGCCGAGTTTTCGCTTTTCCAGATCAAACCGAGAGTGACATGCATGCGGCTCAGTTTAATGCATGCGAGCATTTCATCAGCACGTGATGCGGTGTTAACTTTTAATTGAATAGGCACGAATCCATACTTTAACAAACCCAGAACGCATCTTATCCCTTTCATATTATTTGTTTCAGTAGAACGTTGAAACAAAACCCCGTGGTATACATTTTACTTTTTATATACTTTATATATTTATAATAATCAACCTACAGGAAGAAAATCAAAGTACCGAAGGTACTGAGAGCATGGTGAACTGTTGTCACAAAATGTCACGGGTAGAGCGTATTGGTCGTACATAGCTCTTGTAAGTTATCGGTTACACCCTAATCTATTGTTCGAGTTGAAACAAATTCACAATATTCATGATCTATTCATGTAACACGTAAAAGCGTGCACATTTTAAGTGGCCGCCAGAGAGGCCGTGTCATAAGTTTAGTTTTGTGCTAATGCATGTAAACGTATAGGTCTATCTTCCTCAAACGGCAAAATTGTATAAGGGGCCTCTCGTGTAGATTCAATACTGCAGATTTAGCCACGTTTGTCACGGACTGAACGGGAGAACTAATGATTTGGGCGTAATGTTTGCTATAAAACCCATTGTCTTCTAGTTCTTGCCGGGATGGTCGATAGTTACTTTGTTAGAACAGAGATTGGACGGCAAAATTCACAGGCAACATGTGGTTCGTATTTATTTTATTAAAACTTTTATCGTACATTTGTATTCAGTGGGCGGCGCCATCTTGTTTGGCGGTTACGACATCCGGTTAGCATTGAGGTCTCTCAAACATTAACTTTAGACAAGCATATGATTTTGAAGTTACTTTATTAGATGTAATTATTGTAATTGATCATTAATTGTAAACAATATTAATTTGATAACAGTGGATAATAGGTGCATTAGTTAACGTTGGCGCATAACTCAGTGATTGTAATACACGATTGTTAACAATGAGATGAGTGAATAGGATAAATGTTCGACGCGTATGCATAGCGTTGTATAATGTGGTCAATAGTTGACATGCGTGCATGCATAACTCAGTGAGTGTAATATATGAGTGATTTGATAATGTTTATATTACATGTATTAGGGGCATTGCTTAACAGCGACGTACATGGCGTATACATGGCGTTGTATAATATGTATACATTGCTATTCATCATTAGTACAGCTTACATATATTTATTGAATAATGATTTGTTTGGGTAATGAGAATTATGCAAGAGTGTTATGTTTGTCAAACGACATCTAAAACGTATGTATAATTACAGCCTAAGCCATCCAGGGTTGGAGGAAGCCATCCAGGGTTGGAGATAAGCCATCCAGGTTGGGATATTTCGGAGTGGAGCTAAGCGTCCACGGATAACGTTACGAGCGGTGGAGACGGTCCCCGTGCCTGCGCAGTATGGCCAGGTTTTATTAACGACAACCCCCGGGACACGGACACAAGTTTGGCCCGTCATCAGTCCTCACTGGAGGAACATCGCCCACAATCTCAGTGGAGGTTAACCATCATTACATCGCGTCATCAACCCTTACAGAAGGCATTTGATGACAATCATCCATTGAATTCGCGCATCATCATCTTCATGAGCTCTCGCGCATCACAGTTATCGCGCTAGATCATAGATCAACATTGTTATAGCTTTAACAACACTTTAGTGTCTTATACATTCAGTATTTATAACAATACTAAGAACGTCTGAAATGTTCATGAGAACATTCTTTTCATAGTTCATTTGTGTATTCGCTTGTTTTTTTTAGATAATTGTATATATATTAAACATATTTTAAAAGTTGCATTAAACTTATGTAAATGCATTCATCGTCATTGATTCTTTCCTGAGTTAGCCCTACCACTAAGGTCATCCTTTGACAACTGGTGTCAGAAGTGGGATTTTGGGCGACTACGGAAGGAAAGAATCGATAAGTGATCTTTATTATGATATACTAAATCTCTACGTATTATTTTAGACTGTGTACCACCATCTGATCCATCAAGGCGACTGTCGACGATCACGGCCACAGCTTGGAAGAGAAGTCAAGACACGACAAGGGTAAGGTGAGTCCAAACTGTTGTTTTGTACGTTCTTTCCTTGGCGCGAGGTCGCAGTGGTCTACACGATTGGGTCTGAGGCACTTTTGCTCAATAGTTTGGGGTGTTTGTTTTTACCTCCCTTGATATACAAAGAGTATCCAATTAGGTTGGCGAACAAGACGTTCTACTCATGTTGTGACACTCGAGTATACTTTTCTTGATGGGAGAAGTAAATATACATGTCCATGTTATACACATTTCTATGATTGTTTAAGGTTTATGTCCAATATCAAATATAGATATTTTATGTAGTGTATATGTTTTGTGGAAGCTAGATACTATCTATACATAACCGTTAGTAGTTTGCGTAAGTACAAATGTGTATGTATCTTGTCCTATGATGATGCCCAGGTATTTACTGAGGACACAGTGACTTACCATTAGTAGTTAGTAGAATAGAAGTATTAGTGACTGGTGTATTGTAATTATTGTAGTTAATAGTCCACAATGTCTATAACCATGACGTCCATAAAGGATCTTACGGAGATGGGTAAGGAGTTAGGTTATGCTGGAGAGGAGCTTAGAACCTTTGTTAAAGACGAACAGGCTAGGGAAAGGGAATTTAGACTTAAGGAAAGAGAATTAGCAAAGCAGGAAAGAGATGAAGAAAGTAGACTAGCTAAAGAGAAGGTAGAATTAGAAAGTAGATTAGCTGAAGAGAAACGAGATGATGATAAAGAGAAGTTAGAATTAGAAGGTAGGTTAGCTAAAGAGAAGCGAGATGATGAAAGTAGATTAGCTAAAGAGAAGGTAGAATTAGCAAGGCAGTTAGAACATGAGAGGTTCGAAACAGATGGTAGACTAGCGAAGGCTAAGTCAATGATGGAGAGGGAGAAATCAGAGTTTGATCATAAGTTAGCTTTAGAGTTGGAAGCAGCTAAGACACAAAGTAAGGACAGTAAAACTGAAGGGAAAGATAGTTATTCTGGGAAGTTAAATGGTTCGAAGTTACCATACTTTGATGCTGACAAAGATAACATGGACAGTTACTTGTTACGGTTTGAACGTTATGCTGAGTTACAGGAATGGACCAAAGATAAGTGGGCAGTTCATTTAAGTGCGTTATTGAGAGGCAAGGCCTTAGATGTATTTTCTAGATTACCTAGTGTAGATGCTCTTGACTATGACAAGTTAAAGGATGCTCTTTTAAAGAGATTTGAGTTAACTGAAGAAGGTTTTAGAAAGCGGTTTAGAGCTTGCTTGCCTGAGAAAGGCGAGTCATTTATTCAGTTCATTAGTAGATCTAGAAATTACTTAGATAGATGGGTAGAGTTAGGGAAGGTAACGCAGACTTATCAAGGCCTCATGGATTTCTTGTTGCGGGACCAGCTATTCAATGTTTGTAGTAGAGATCTGTTCTTATTTCTGAAAGAAAGAAAACTAACTAGTGTAGATGAAATGGCAACACAAGCAGATCAGTTTGCCGAGGCTAGAGGTGGAGCTCATAATGTAGTGTCGAAAGACAGAACTTTTAGAGATAGGCAAGGGGACGATCATAGTAATAAACAGAAAGGCCAGAGTGGAAACTATAGAGGTGGAGGTAGTTCGATGGGTTCTAGAGGAGGAAGCAATAGTGGTAACATAGGTAGACCTTTTATTCGTTGTCGTCACTGTAATGGGAATCATGCTTCACATGAGTGTAGCTGAACTGAATGTTGTTTAACGGCTCATCAACACAGTATAGGTTATTCAGAGCCGCCCCAGAGAGAGGGGAAGGATACATAGGAATCCGGGAACCCGCCCTACTCTTATTATCGAATAGATTCCTATGGTTCTTTAACGTGCTCGGAGGATAGACCGATACACGGGACCGCCCGGTTTACGTCCCCATCCGACGGACGAGGCTAAGGGAAAGTGTCTTGCCCAAGAACACACCGACGGAACTCAGTGGCACCACGGAGGATTGAACCCGGGGCCTCCGGTCACAAATCCTCCGCGCTACCGACTGCGCCACGCCAGCCCTCCACATGAGTGTAGGAAAGCGGTGAAAGTGTCCGCTGTCGTAGACAATTTTTGTGACCATAGTAGAGGGGACAACAATGTTGGGAGTCCGAACCAAGGCTTTAACCACCCATGGAACTTCGGTAGAGGTAGAGGTGGTTAAAACCGAGGTAGAGGTAGAGGCAGAGGTAGTAATAGTCCGGTTATTAAAACCGAGAGTAGTAGCTGTTGTGTTAAAGCGGATGGTGTAATGGCGAAGATCGGAACATGTCTCTTTCCGTATGCAAATCTTCCAACGGCAGATGGTAGAGTGAATGGCACGGACGTAATTGTAATGAGGGATACAGGTTGTACAGGTGTGGTAGTTAGGCGTAGTTTAGTTACGGATGACCAGTTGGTAGGTAAACAGTCACCGTGTATGTTGTTAAATAAGTCGGTAGAGAACGTGCCAATAGCGAGAATAGATGTAGATACACCATTCTTTAAAGGGACTACAGAGGCACTATGTATGGACGACCCGATGTATGATTTAACGATGGGGAACATAGAAGGTTCAGTACTTCCGGTAATGTCCGATTTTAGAAGTAGCATAAGTAATGCAGTAGAGACTAGAGCGCAAGTTCAGAAGCAAACTCGGGCTTATAGAAAATTAAAGGTTCCTGCAGCCGTAGGTGACATATCCAAAGCGGAGTTTATAGAAGCACAAACTCAAGACGAGTCATTAGGTCCTTGTAAAGTGAAGGCCAAGGATGGTGTAGTGAAGAAGTGTAAAGGGTCCGGTAGTTGTAAGTTTGTACATAAGAATAGATTATTGTACAGAGAATTTGAAGAAAGCGGTGGTAGACAGTTTCATCAATTAGTGGTACCTACCCAGTATAGAACGACAGTGCTTAAGGTAGCTCATGAGTCGATTATGGGAGGTCATTTAGGCGTAAAGAAAACGTCAGATAGAGTATTGGCATAATTTTATTGGCCAGGCGTTAGTGGAGATGTAACTAGGTATTGTAGGTCCTGCGATGTATGCCAAAGGACAGTACCAAAAGGTCGAGTGACCAAATTACATTTAGGTCAGATGCCACTGATAGATACACCATTTAAGCGCGTAGCCGTAGACATAGTTGGACCAATTTTTCCAGTGTCGGATAGGAAAAATAGATACATTTTAACCATGGTAGACTATGCAACTAGGTATCCGGATGCAGTAGCATTGCCCTCAATTGAAACTGAGAGAGTAGCTGAGGCATTAGTTGATATGTTCAGTAGGCTAGGTGCGCCAGAGGAAATGCTGACTGATTGTGGGTCACAGTTTACGTCAGAACTTATGGCTGAAGTAAGCAGGTTATTGTCTTTGCGTCAAATCATGACAACACCATATCACCCTATGTGTAACGGGTTAGTCGAACGATTTAACGGGACGTTAAAGCAAATGTTACGGCGTATGTGTACAGAGAGACCCAAAGATTGGGACAAGTATCTCAATGCTTTATTGTTTGAATTTAGAGAGGTTCCACAAGAGAGTTTAGGATTTTCTCCGTTTGCGTTATTGTACGGTAGATCAGTTAGAGGTCCAATGAGGATTCTTAGAGAGATGTGGGCAGGTGAAATAGATAGTGATGAGGTTAAGACTACATATCAGTATGTTTTAGATCTGAAGAAGAAACTAGAGGAGACTTGTAAGATAGCTCAAAGTCAGTTAGTTAAGGCAAGTACCAAGTACAAACGATACTATGACCAGAAAGCTAGAGCTAGGAAATTTAAGATAGATGACCAGGTGTTACTGTTACTCCCGACCGACAATAACAAGTTGTTATTACAATGGAAAGGTCCGTTTTACGTTAGAGGGATAGTGAACACTATGGATTACCGTATCGAGATAAACGGAAAGTTAAAGACCTTTCATGCGAATATGCTGAAAGAGTATATCAGTAGAACCGATAATGTGCAACAAGGGGTGTTAACTGTAGTTAATGTTGCAGTTATTGTGGATAGTGAGGAAGACAGTAGTGAGGACACTAGTCCCATGTATTTTCCCACTAGTGTAGGCAAGGAGACAGCAGCCGATGTAGACATATCGGGCATGCTTAGTGTCGAGCAGCAACGAAAGATGGGTAGTTTACTCTCGGAGTTCAGTGATGTCTTGTCCGAAAACCCGGGGCAGACAGATGGAGGGCAACATGATATTGTACTCACATCAGGGGAACCAATTAGAATTAAGGGGTATCCCATTCCATTTCACTCCCGATCAATTGTTGATGAGGAGGTGAAAGACATGTTGAAATTGGGTGTCATCGAACCTTTAAGCGCCCCATTTTCATCTTCAGTCGTACTTATTAAGAAGAAAGATGGGTCAATTCGATTCTGCATCGATTTTAGACAGCTCAATAAACGTACCATCTTTGATGCAGAGCCAATGCCTAATATTGAGGAGGTATTCTCTAAACTTGCGGGATATTCGTATTTCTCCAAGTTAGACCTCAGTAAAGGTTATTGGCAAGTCCTACTTTCAGACCGAGCTAAAGAGATGACCTCCTTCGAAACTTCGCAAGGACTTTTTCAGTTCAAGATCATGCCCTTTGGTCTCGTAAACGCCCCAGCAACATTCTGTAGGTTGATGAGGAAAGTCCTTAAGGATTTGTCCAACACAGACAGTTTTGTAGATGACATCCTGGTGTTTACAACAACATTTGAAGACCATATTAAGGCTCTACGTAATCTGTTGGAACGGCTACGCCGGTTTAAACTGACTGCAAAACCTAGCAAGTGTCACATAGGTTACGCAGATATAGAGTGTCTGGGTCATGTTGTCGGGAGGGATAAGAAATTGAAACCCAACCCCGACAAGGTTAAGGCAATTCAGGAAGCACCAAGACCCGAGACAAAGAAACAAGTTAGGTCATTTTTAGGGTTGGCGGGTTTTTACAGGAAGTTTATCCCAAACTTTTCGGCTATAGCTGCACCTTTGTCAGACTTGACAAAGAAAGGTCAACCCAATAGTATAACTTGGGGGCAAAGCCAGGAGCGAGCTTTAGTCTCTTTAAAGGGGAGTCTGGTCAAAACCCCACTACTAAAATTACCTGAACTTGACCAGGAGTTTATCCTCAGAACGGATGCCTCCGATATCGGGGTGGGTGCAGTCCTACTGCAAGAGCAAGATGGGTGCAGTCTCCCCGTGGCTTACGCAAGTCGGAAATTACTACCCCGGGAATGTAACTACTCTGTTATCGAAAGGGAGTGTCTTGCAGTAGTGTGGGGTGTCAGTAAATTCCACCGATATGTTTTTGGTAAGGAATTTGTCTTGGAGACTGACCACCAACCGTTAGCTTATATGAATAAAGCAAAGGTAGCTAACAGTAGGTTAATGAGGTTGGCACTGACTCTGCAGCCTTACCGGATGAAAATTAAAGCGATCCGAGGAAAGGACAATATTGGGGCAGACTATTTAAGTCGCCGCACATAATGACCGGTTTAATACAATAGTGTATTGCAGTGTATTGTACAATAGTAGTATATGTTACGACAGGGTAGTGTACAATTGTAGAATAGTGTTGAAATTGTAATTACATATTATAGTTTGGTTATAACTGCAGTGGATGTTTTCCGGAAGACGGTCGTTGTACCGGCTGAAGGTTGCATCCCTCGGTAGTAATATTTAACATACTCAAGCGAATGAGCGATCAGCCTGTACGTTTTGTCGCTCATTTGCTCAGAAGAAGTAATAGTTTCTTAACGTGTAAATATTAATTATCATTTTGTTGAATTTTAAAAGTGTAGCACTTTCTTTAAGTGATGTTGTCACAAAATGTCACGGGTAGGGCGTATTGGTCGTACATAGCTCTTGTAAGTTATCGGTTACACCCTAATCTATTGTTCGAGTTTAAACAAATTCACAATATTCATAATCTATTCATGTAACACGTAAAAGCGTGCACATTTTAAGTGGCCACCAGAGAGGCCGTGTCATAAGTTTAGTTTTGTGCTAATGCATGTAAACGTATAGGTCTATCTTCCTTAAACGGCAAAATTGTATAAGGAGCCTCTCGTGTAGATTCAATACTGCAGATTTAGCCACGTTTGCCACGGACTGAACGGGGGAACTAATGATTTGGGCATAATGTTTGCTATAAAACCCATTGTCTTCTAGTTCTTGTCGGGATGGTCGATAGTTACTTTGTTGGAACAGAGATTGGACGGCAAAATTCACAGGCAACATGTGGTTCGTATTTATTTTATTAAAACTTTTATCGTACATTTGTATTCAGTGGGCGGCGCCATCTTGTTTGGCGGTTACGACATCCGGTTAGCAATGAGGTTTCTCAAACATTAACTTTAGACTAGCATATGATTTTGAAGTTACTTTATTAGATGTAATTATTGTAATTGATCATTAATTGTAAACAATATTAATTTGATAACAGTGGATAATAGGTGCATTAGTTAACGTTGGCGCATAACTCAGTGATTGTAATACACGATTGTTAACAATGAGATGAGTGAATAGGATAAATGTTCGACGCGTATGCATAGCGTTGTATAATGTGGTCATTAGATGACATGCGTGCATACATAACTCAGTGAGTGTAATATATGAGTGATTTGATAATGTTTATATTACATGTATTAGGGGCATTGCTTAACAGCGACGTACATGGCGTATACATGGCGTTGTAGAATATGTATACATTGCTACTCATCATTAGTACAGCTTACATATATTTATTGAATAATGATTTGTTTGGGTAATGAGAATTATGCAAGAGTGTTATGTTTGTCAACCGACATCTTAAACGTATGTATAATTACAGCCTAAGCCATCCAGGGTTGGAGGAAGCCATCCAGGGTTGGAGATAAGCCATCCAGGTTTGGATATTTCGGAGTGGAGCTAAGCGTCCACGGATAACGTTACGAGCGGTGGAGACGGTCCCCGTACCTGCGCAGTATGGCCAGGTTTTATTAACGACAATCCCCGGGACACAAGGTGGGCCCGTCATCAGTCCTCACTGGAGGAACATCACCCACAATCTCAGTGGAGGTTAACCATCATTACATCGCGTCATCAACCCTTACAGAAGGCATTTGATGACAATCATCCATTGAATTCGCGCATCATCATCTTCATGAGCTCTCGCGCATCACAGTTATCGCGCTAGATCATAGAGCAACATTGTTATAGCTTTAACAACACTTTAGTGTTTATACATTCAGTATTTATAACAATACTAAGAACGTCTTAAACGTTCATGAGAACATTCTTTTCATAGTTCATTTGTGTATTCGCTTGTTTTTTTTAGATAACTGTATATATATATTAAACATATTTTAAAAGTTGCATTAAACTTATGTAAATGCATTCACCGTCATTGATTTTTTCCTGATTTTTTCCTAAGTTAGCCCTACCACTAAGGTCATCCTGTGACAACTATGATTTGTGCATCCATGTAATAGAAGGTTTCTTTCCAATCACGCATGACATGGGTGGCCTGAAAATGTGTCAACTCTTCTTTTTAATAATACATCATTGCATGTAATAATACATCAATGCATTGTTTAATGTATCTGGAAGTAAGGCGATTAAAACAAGATAAGGTAAGGTATATACAGGAATACAGAAAGGAACAAAAGAAATGATTGTTAATCTCCGAAACGCTTCATCATATCTGAACCATATCTTCTCGGGTGTCATCATCCGTCAAAGTTTGAGTCATAAGAAATGAATATAGCGTCAAAAAGGTCAAGACAGCTAATTTTGCCAATATAGCTGAATTAAAATAGGAAACAACCTTGCATTTATATCGACCTAATATGCAAGTATGATTAAAATCAAATGAACACGAGTGTAGTCTGTAAGACAGCCATATCCTCCGCTGCAAAAAGATTTATAATATACAAATTTAAACATGGAATGTCACTATAAAGTGACAAATCCTCCCTGAAGTTTCCGAAGTTCACATTTTCTAAGTATCGAGTTTCGAGTAGAGAATATCGAGTTTCGAGTGGAGAAAATCGAGTTTCGAGTAGAGAATATCGAGTTTCGAGTAGAGAAAATCGAGTTTCGAGTAGACAATATCGAGTTTCGAGTAGAGAAAATCTAAGTTTGAAAATTACCAACAGAAAACAGTCAAATATGAGCAGCAATGATGTCATAGAGGCAGCAGACATGTATCCAAGTATTTTCATCTTTATCTTATAATCACATCTGTCTTATTAATACCCTTACATAAGCCCTTGTAACAGTAACATCAAGTTTCCAAGTTTATATAAAAAAAATACAGTATATAAAAAATGATGACTCGTGATCTTACTCCAGGACAAAAAAAAGAAAAGTTTCAATGATCGTTTGGGATTGATAATTGACTCTTGATAATTAAAGGTCGAGATTTGTTCTCCGGAGGAACTACGATTCACAGAATCATTTAATCATTTATAATATAATATATATATATATATATAAGCTATCAGCATATGGTTAACTTTCTGCTGAACATACTGATCAGATTGGTAATTTCAGTTCTGCCAGATGTTGGATACACATACATTATATATATAAGTATAGATTCCTTTAAAATTAATATTTCTGAATTAATTTACAAAGTAGCGTTTACTATTTTATTAGTCCTCTACCAGTGTATTACCAGGGGGACTATAAGTTAATTTACTCTCTGTCTGTCAGGCCCTCTGTCTGTATGTCCGCAAAAGTGGACAGTACTAACACCTCCACACATTTTTATGAAATGTGCCCGTGCAAGTTTTTCTTCCATTTTAATTTGGCCGTTTGGAGCCTTTTTTCTTGTTCTATCCTCGATGACTGCATTATGTGATTATGGATTAACGGCTTCAGGTATTTTTTATGAAATGTTTCATGTCTATTAAGGTAAAAAAACAAGAGCATCGCCAAGCGGAGCATATACGCCCGTCGTTTCATTGTTGTAGACCTGATACATTGAAGGAAAATAAGTCAAAGACATACAAATCAGAGCGCTATGGACCTTTATCAGATGTATTCATCGTGTCATGTTGAAGATGTGTACAGTTTTCACATTTCTAAGGATCGAGTTTCGAGTAGAGAATGTCGGGTTTCAAGCAAAGAAAATCGAGTTTCGAGTAGAGAATATCGTGTTTCGAGTGGAGAATATCGAGTTTCGAGTAGAAAATATCGAGTTTCGGGTAGACAATATCGAGTTTCGAGTAGAGAAAATAGAGTTTCGAGTAGACAATATCGAGTTTCGAGTAGAGAAAATCTAAGTTTGAAAATTATCAACAGTAAACAGTCAAATATTAGCAGCAATGGTATTATAGAGACAGCAGAGATGTATCCAAGTACTTTCATCTTTATCTATTATCACATGTCTTATTAATAAATACCCTTACATAAGCCTTTGTAACAGTAACATCAAGTTTCCAAGTTTATTTTGTAAAGTATATAAAAAATGATGACTCGTGATCTTGCCCCAGGACAAAAAAAAAACAGATTGGTTTCAATCATCGTTTAGGATTGATAATTGACTCTTGATAATTAATATTCCGGGAACCTGCCCGTCTCTTACTTGCGGATATATTCATATGGATCTTTAACGTGCTCGGAAGACCCCGCTTTACGTCCACATGCGATCATTTCTTCTTGAATTTCTTCGTGAATTCTTAAAGAATTTTGATCATGCAGAGCACACCTAGTGATTACCTCTACTAAGCGAGCCATTTCCTCCGCCGCTAATACTTGAGGCATGTGCATATAATCAAAGTCCGTTCAGTATTCACGAACAAACAACACTTTCCTATAACCTTTCGTTATAAATGAATAAATTGCTCTTTTTTATGAATTTAATTTAACCAAGTGCGAATCCATGGGGTGGGAGTGGGGACGGAGCCGGCGTGCCCCCCACTAAAACCTGCCAAAACACTTGGGTTTGTGTAGACTTCCTATTACGTTTGGTTCTGAAATAAAATGAATAGACGAACTTGAAAATATCACAATAAAAACATTAGTTTGTAATGTATATACAGTATTGGTGAGATATGCTCGGTTACATTTTATAAGTATAAATCTCTCTTCTGTGTCTGTCTGTCTGTCTGTCTGTCTCTCTCTCTATCTCTCTCTCCGCTTATATTTGACTTAATATATGAGGATGCGCTCTCTTCTTACGGTGCCGGTCTTATAACGCAATTGTGAACATTAATACGGGATGCGTTGCCGTACACGCGATTGACCTTATTTGTTTCCATTAAAATACAAATTAAAAGCATACTGTGTGTCATTCAAGGCATGTCTAATGTAGATAGGGAATGACAAACTCGAAATTAGATACAAAGTTTTTGGCCAACTGAAGTGATTTCACATAAAAATGTTATTGCAATTTGATTTTCTTGAAAGAAGACACAGCCTTTTTGTTTTCTCTATTTCTAAAAGACCTTTCAAAATTGTCGAATATTTATTGCATATATAATTATCTTAGATGTATAGGTGTTCCGTGAACGGTATCTTTTTTTTTTTTGCTTACGCCTGTTATTCTTTATTTTTGTCGTTTGTATCGAGTGAATCCATGGGTATGATCCCATTAGGATGCGGTGCTGATTCGGCCAGGATAAAATCAACGCATCAAGCGCCGCAAGGATACGGTCATCCTTGTCACCGCGAATGTGGATATGCTTTACTGCATGCTGGAACGCTTTATTAGAGCATGGGAACACATATTTACTTAAAGCTACAGAGTCTCTATATCAATCGATTTCTTCTTTGTGAGCGTGTCTTTATTTGTAACTCCATGTTCACCAGTTCATGTCGAAATCGGATATTTAAGCGAGGACATATAGCGCAGGAAATCATTTACTGTATATACATCGACCAGTGCACATCGTACCTATACACAGGCAACAGTAATTTTCACAGAAAAAAAAGTTAGCCTTTTTCGGAGCTCGAACACACGACCTTCTGATTTCATGTCCGGCGCTCTATCCACTGAACTATAACGCTACTGGAGAAAATAGTATACTAACTACCACACAGAAACTGGTAACTTTTAATTTTTGCCTTATATTATTATAATTGTCTATAAAGGAGATGAATGGGAAATTTTGGAAAATGCTGGTGTTCTTTTTAGAGGTCAAGCAGACGTTCGAAACAATCTCAATTACATGCACACTATATACTAACATGTGCAGAAATGAATTTCCTATCCAACAATGCCTTTTTTCCTACGATCCCTTGTAAATTCGTTGAGATATCCGAGTTCAAAGTCACCAAAGTGCAATTTCACGCTGCTCGTCGTTTGTTTATGTCCCCTATGTTAACAAATGAATTTTACCGAAAATCAGGTGTCCATTAATTTCGGCGCAGTATTCCGGCTTCAAATCACAATCAATTCACTAACTTAAAGCACCGATACGTAAATAAATCCATATTTTATCTGTTTGCTTAGTCCGTATCACGAGAAAGTCACATAACAACGAGTATTTCGCCACTTGTTATCGGCACTAGCAGACTTTACAAATTAAACCGCCATTTTCAAATGATTTACGGGGTCGAATGACGTCATAATGCGAATCTATCAAATATTATATGAAGACTATAAAGGCCATGTATATGTCTTAAATATATAAATCCAAAAATATGGAAGATATGCGTTTGATGGTGTTGCAAAGAGAAATAAATTATAAAATTAACTGGTTACAAATCTCAATACACTATCCTAGGAGAACAATACAGCGTATGAATACATATTACGCAAGATCACGTGATCATCACGTGATGATGGTGATTGATATTTTTATAGAACGCACAGCAATACGATGGAACAATAGATGAAATGGCTAAATAAACAATATATAACTTAAACAATGGATCGAGGAAATCATTAGAAATTTCTAAATGACATTACCTTGTTTGTATCCTCACTAGAATAAAAGAAACACCTGTTAAAATATGGGTCTTCTTTTTCAGGCAATGCGTCGATTCATCAGTGAGGCTGTAGTTAGGATTCGTGAAAAAAAACATGGTTACTAAAGCTTGGTGAACAAGTTCACCATGCTAAAAACTCAGCAACTACACGCAACCAATTCTGCTATACAATTAACATTCGTATATTAGAAACACATTTTAATTGATTTAACCTCAAATTCATTTATTCTCTAACCGTTAAACATGTGATATGATGAATAACAAGGCGGATAATACAAATGTTATTAATAAATGGGGAAAACAACATTTCTACAGTGCAAGGATTTGTCCATAAAAAGGATAAGCAAATTAAATAGGGCGAAAAAGGAAGTCTCGCAAATTCTCGGACAGAAAGCCCGAGATCAGGTCACGTGATAGTCATCGTCTTCAACCGCAATTTGAAAAATATTGATAACAGGTAACATTGCACCATTGATTTTCCTTCTTTGTTTTATATAGGACGAATGTATATCAAGAGATAAAAAATGCGCATTTTTCTCCGTAGAAAATGTTAAAACACATATCAATCAAACGATCGAGCGTCCGCCAATATAAAAATGCAATAAAAACAGGGGGTCATATATCATGTAAGAACAAGCCAATCTGTTGAATGACGTCACGTTCTATTTTGACACGTCACAGATAGATTTACCCCATTTCTACTTTCGCTTTACTGTCTATGTCAATTATAATTAAATATCTCAAACACTAATCAATGTTCACAATACATCATTTGGCTGAATTATAGGTAATAATAACAAAAAGCAATGAAAAGTATGCATTTTGTATCACTAGTAAGGCAGGGAAACGTTTTTTATTAGGCGCTATTCGACTATACACCACGGAAGCACAAACGCAATGGTGCAATGTAACCTAACAACGCTGAGTAGATTAAAGTATTAGCGCTTTATATAAGGAATTATAGAGTATTAGTTCAAAACGATGTATTTTAATAAGGAAGTGTTTATTTTCCGTATCTTTTTCGCTTGTAGTGCAATTTTATGTTGATATTCTTAATTAAATTCTACCGATTCTTGGTAGTGTGATGTTGGCGGGTGGGGTAATCGTATTTTTTAGAATATTGATATAAAATATGTTTTTTATTGGAAGAAATAAGTTTTTGATTATAAATGTTATCATATGACGTGGTTATTAAAATTTAATAAATTACATATTGATATCGATACCATTCCTTCACGTTTTTTTCTGTTTTAAATTTCACTTTGAAACCTGAAAAAATACGAGGTTGTTACCGCCTTTTTAATAGGAAGGCACAAAATCATATTATTTTTTTTTTAAAAATACACATCTTTGTGTTCTTATATAAATTGTATATTGCATGGTTAACTTTATTGATACCAAACATTATAAAAAAGATAAAATTCGGCTTTCAAATGGGCAATATATTTCTTATTATAATTCATTTTGAAAATTTAAAAAACACTAGTGTGTTAATGCCATTTTAATACAAAGGCACTTAATCATGTTCTATTTTTAAAAAATACACATATCATTTTTATATTGCGTGGTAACCTTTATTTCATCAAACAAAGCGCTATATTTTTTTTCTTTAGCTTTCAAATGGGCAGATTAATTCTTCTAATAAATAATTTTGAAAATACTAGTAATTAATATTAATGATTGAATAGATGCAAGTTATGTAGAAAATCTAACTGGACGCCGTGAGTTTCTAAAAAATCAAGATTGCCACGTGTTCCTTTAAGACTTTGGTTTAACATTGTACATGCTATAGACAATACAATGCCGTGTACTTTAGGAAGACAACTCATTTTCTTCCTTTCGATATTTCCGATGCTCTTGTTTTGGATGAAAATAAAACACATTTAAGCAAACAAACCGGATTTTAGAGTACAAATATAACGTTGTACTCAAGAATTGGAGACGTACTATGTTGACGCCGTCTCCATGACAACAACGTTAGTCGTGCGTAACACATTACCAAAAGTGAAAGTACAACCACGTAAACGTTGAATTTTGTACCATAGATGGGAAACTGTTACGCTAAACAACCCAAGAAGAACCGCGTCGAACCGGAATCGGACGAGAGTGAAGAAAGAGAAGAATCAGAAATCATCGAAAAGACGACATCTTTCGAAAAAACAAGTCCACGCCAAATGATAAACACGAAGAAAGATCTGACCGACGAACCTGAAAAGTCTTCAGAATTAATTCACAATGCGACCCTTTTTAAAAAAAGAAATTCACTTCCGAACATAACAGCAGAGAAAGAACAGACCGACAAAGGTACTGATTATTTCTGACACCATATTGTTTAACTTTACGAATTATTTCCTGCACATTCTAGTAATCGATCATGCGTACGATGCATGTTTGACTGGTTTATTGATTTGTTACTCACATCTTATCTCGGCCAATACCGTTTGAGTCATTGAAAAGATACAAATTTCCCTATTTTTGTCTTGTTTTCATGTGTTCTGTCCGTTTCAAGTATGTTCAAGTATGTTCTTGTTGATAAAATTAACAAATAATTTCCGTGTTCAATTCATTGAGAACTCACCCAGTTGTCGAACAGATAATACTAAGTACTCAGTTATTGATGACAACGATAACAAACGTTAATACCATTCATTCACTCGCACACTGTCCTGTCTATCACACTTAACTTGCACAGACGCGCACCTCCAAAGTATCCCCGTAAGAGGGTGTTGGAGTATGTGAAGAAAGAAATGTATAAACAAATGCTTAAACTCAAATAAAACACACAACTATGGAAACTGCAATTGCGCTCCATAACATGGGTGTGTGTTCCATAACATGGGTGTGTGTTCCATAACATGGGTGTGTTTTTGGATATATCATTATACTATGACGATCCTCGGCAACACAAACAACTAAAAGAGCACGCCTAAGAAATCCGGCGAACATGGCATGTGTCTGAAAATGAGGAATTTACAAAGAGTTACAATAACAAACATGTCGAAAGTAACACACTCCACACATAACAATTGTCTTAGTGATGTCAGGGAAAAACGGAATTCTAAAATGATGTCCTAGAATTATTGATGATACGTTTTATATATAAATGTAAATTTTCGTTTTCATCTGGAATATTAACAACAAAGATAAATACAAATTGTGACCTTTTTTTACATATGGAAACTCGTTTTTCTCCGACTTCTCCTGAAATATATATACATATCAACAATTAGCGTATCCGTGGCCGAGGGGTTAACGACGTTGCATTGCAAACCTTCACGCCTCTCACCGCTATGGGTTCGAATCCCAATGGGAGCTCGACTTGTAAGTGAGGAAGTGCCGATTCTTACGGATGGCGGGAGGTGTACAGTACTGGTTCTTCCAAAGAAAAGTGGGTGGTCTGCCTCCATCACAGAAAAATCGACCGTCATATATAACCTTACATGTGTTGAAAATGACCTAAAACACCATACACACAAACACAATTGAAGGAAGTAACGAAAAACACACACTTGCAAGGGAACTATATGAAGCATATTGTGTCAAAGTCTCCACTTTTTTCCTGTCCTTGTATATAACTTTGTTAACTTTGCGCTCTCGTGGCGACTGTCTTGAAACACAAACTTGATGAAGGTACAGATATGTATGTTTGTATTTTACTAGAATCCAAAGCACATTCCATATCGTTTATTGCAGAGGATAGATCTTACAGATCCCTGACGAAGATACACCCAATACGGACTTTAGTCAGTGAGTATTCAATTGTGTGGCTTTTTATGCCCTGCTTATATTCATACATACATGATCATCGTTGTGAGTACTTGCTTTGTGGCTTTCTAGGCTTTTGTTTTCTTATATTCATAATTGCCTATTACTGCTGCCTAGTTAGCCTGGCGGTGATGTCTATTTAAACGGTCCTGTTTTATTGGGATGACAGTAGGGTAAGAGTGAGGTTTGATGCACTCTAGAACCTCGTTTAAACCTACGAGGCGGTACTCATATATTGCCTCTATTTTTCCTTAAATGGGTTGATGCATTATTTTCAATGTTTTTTAAAGCAACGAAAATCACTGCAAATGATAAATAAGCATACACTTTGTACATTTTACATGTGTATATTTATTTTTAATCAATTTGCAGTGATTTTCTATGCTTTAAAATGTTGTCAATATGCCATATATGGTAAAAAGGCGCGATGGCGTCATCGTTCCAAGATGACCGCCTCCATTTATGTTCTTTGCATATAGGTCATATCTCCTTTATTTTGATGGCATTTTGATAATTCATTCAGCTCTTTTTCAAGTTGTTCAGAACCCTTTTAAATAAATCGTGTTTGAAAATAGTCCACCAACCCCTTTAAAATTGTTGTTTGTTTTGTATACGTGTTTTGGTTTACTGTTCTATGAATGCTTTTTTTCCTGTTCGATTTTAATACATACTTTAGTGTTTTACTAATGCTGCCTATTACTGCTGCCTAACTTGTTAGAGGATATAATCTGACGGGGATTTGTTAGAGGATATAATCTGACGGGGATTTGTTAGAGGATATAATCTGACGGGGATTTGTTAGAGGATATAATCTGACGGGGATTTGTTAGAGGATATAATCTGACGGGGATTTGTTAGAGGATATAATCTGACGGGGATTTGTTAGAGGATATAATCTGACGGGGATTTGTTAGAGGATATAATCTGACGGGGATTTGTTAGAGGATATAATCTGACGGGGATTTATTCATTTATTTATTTAAATTGTCCCGTTTACCTGGAATGATAATGGGGTATGATTGAGGTTTGGTGCACACAGTAACCTGGTTTAAACCCCCAAGTGAACTTTTTGCAACTTATCGTTCCAAGGCAGTACCCCTGCTGTCAACCCTTCTATGTTTGTAGTGTCGCATACTTTGTTTCTTTTTATCCTTGTAATTTATTTTTGTTTTGAATGTTTGGATTTGGTAGACGGTGTTTGGGTGTTTGGTAGACGTTGTTTGGGTGTTTGGTAGACGGTGTTTGGTAGACGGTGTTTGGGTGTTTGGTAGACGTTGTTTGGGTGTTTGGTAGACGGTGTTTGGGTGTTTGGTAGACGGTGTTTGGTAGACGGTGTTTGGGTGTTTGGTAGACGGTGTTTGGTAGACGGTGTTGCTGCGACTGTTACATTTCCTGTTATATTTTATTATAGTTCGAAACATGTTTAACATATTATTTCTATCATAGCATATGTATATTAAAACACATTACATATTATATATATATATATATATAATACCTGTTGACAAGATGCGAACATTTACACTTATGTCTGTCATGTTGTTTTGTTTTAGTTCTACATGCCAGGCGAGCTTATGCGATGGCGCCTTGTTGTCGACGTCCGTCCGTTCGTTGGCTAATTGTAGTGAACATGATAATTTTAATGGGGGCACAAGGCAATCTTTGTTTTTTAAAAACTGACGGCGTCCCGTTAGTTTTTCTACATTGCTTGCATTTGTTCTTTCTTTAATATTAATTATAAGAATAGTATAAAGCAAATTGTGTTTGTATATTATTAACTACTGATAATATTGCACCAATAATATATTTAATATTTAGTAGAAAAACAAAGAAAAACTGAAAACTGAAATTGTTTAGTTAATTTATGCAAGCATGTTTAAAGTGGAATGATACTGGAGTAATAAATCGAGATGTTAATTTTACTACTTAATACCAACTCTCCAGGACTGCCGGGTGTCCCTTTAAACAAGAATATCGATAGAACCGATGGATGCTCACCGAATTGGGGGCTTTGTATTACAAAGGGCAATATAATTCAAATGAAGCTTATGCTCTGCACACCCTCGCATTGCCCTTTATCATTGTGTGAAGTTTCATTTCAGTCCCATTAGTAGTTTTTCGAGACGTACCCGGGACAAGAATTATCAGTATAAAATTACCAAGGGAATAACTCTAATTTGAATGAAGATACAGTTAATGTTCTTGCACGCTGCACTTCCTCTCATTGCCCTCTATTATTGTGTGAAGTTTCATGGCAGTCTCCTTAGTAGGTGTTGAGTCATGCTCTAAACAAACATTATAAGTATACACTTACCAATGGCAATAACTATAATATAAATTAAGATACAGTTATGGTTCTTACGTTCTGCACATATTCGCATTGTCATATATCATAGTGTGAAGTTCCATTGCAGTCTCAATCATAGGTATAAAGTTATGCTCTGAACAAGAATTATAAGTATAAAATTGCAAAGGGCAAAAACTCTAATTTATTTAAAGACAGAGTTAATGTTCTTGCACTCCGCACTTCATATCATTACCTTCTATCATTTATGTGAAGTTGTATTGCAGTACCGCAAGTAGTTTTGAAGTTATTTTTCGGACAAGAATATTCTAAGCATAAATTAAAAAGGGCAATAATTCTAATTTGAACGAAGACAGAGTTACGGTTCTTGCACCCTGCTCTTCCTTTAATTACCCTCTATCATTGTGGTAAGTGTCAATGCAGTCCCGTAATTAATTATGAAGTAATGATCCGGACAATAATTATAAGTATAAACTTACAAAGGGCAATTACGCTACTTTGGATGAAGACAGAGTTACTGTTCTTGCGCTCTACACTTCCTCTCTATCACTGTGTGAAGTTTCATTGCAGTCACATAACTACTTTTGAAGTTATGTTCCGGACAACTATAAGTATAAAATAACAAAGGGCAATAACTCCAGTTTGAATGATGACAGATTTAAAGTTCTTGTGCTCTGCACTTCCTCGTATTGCCCTCTATCATTGCATGAATTTCAATGCAGGCCATTAAGTACTTTAGAAGTTATGCTCCGGACAAGAATTAAAGTATAAAATAACAAAGGGCAATAACTCTAGTTTGAATGAAGACAGAGTTACGGTTCTTGCACTCTGAACTTCCTCTCATTGTCCTCTATCAGTGTATGACGTTTCAGTGCATGCAGTCCCATAAGTAACTTCGAAGTTATGCTCCGGACAAGGAAGTGTGACGAACAGACAGACGGACGGACGGGCGGACGGACGGACAAAGCGTCGACTATATGCTCCCCCAATTAATTTCGAGGAGCATACAAACGATTTTTGATTTCACTTGTTAGACTTTAATGGTTTATTTCATTACTATTTTGGATTAGTTCGAGTATGCGTATACTACGCATGTATTTCGAGTTTTTGCACTTAAATGTTGCAAAACAGACATTTTAGTTTGTGAACGTGAGAAGTTATTAGAAAACGGATTCCGATTTTCATCAGATTTGACATAAAGGGTAGTTTCAACAAGATCTCGGACCAGTTCGACAACGGACACAATTGACGCCTGTGTTATAGAGTTATTGCTATCGATAAGAGAAGGAAATGATACAGTCTATCTGGCGCACATGCTATTTTAGTAAACGGTTCACCAAATTTGATTTGAATGTGTGTTTCGATACGATCTCGGACGATTCGGCAATAAGCAAATCATGTATGTGTTGCGGGTAGTAAAGACGTCGCGTCTAAACCTGCCTCGCCTCTCACCGCTGCGTATTGCTCACTTGCTTTAAGAATCGCATGTCATTTGGCCAGTCAAAACACAAGTCCAATGAACATATTTGTATTTTTTACCACTTAACATTTAAGTAAATCGAAGTTCTGTAATATACTCCACTAGACCAGGAGCCAGCCGTGAGTGATCGAAGTGTCACATTCGCTGTAGGTATAAAGGAGGTATGTTCGGAAAAAATGCCAGCAAGCATCGCTGAACAGTCAGATAACATTATAGAGGAGGAAACTCATGAACCTGTACAGGTGAGTTGGTATTTTTATGGTGTTCTGATGCAGAGGTTGACATTTGATTTCACGTCATTTGGCCGCGACCAAATGGGATGGAGCAATGTCGGACGTCCGTCCGTCCATCCGTCCGTCGTACATTCTTAGTGCTGTGTACATGTTGGCTTCCGATTTTCATGAAATTTAACGTGAAGCTTTTGTTTCCATAAGATCTCTTAAGGGTTTGATAATGAGCAACATGACCTGTGCGTAACCGTAAACAGGTAACAGAGCCCTTGATATCTAAAATATAGCAATATTTCATTTTCAGCATATGAAACAACTTTAGAAAACAAACGGCTTTGAATTTTGACCACATTTGATTTGAGCAAAATACAGAGATATCGTCCTTGTTCTTGTTCGGTCACAACAATGAGATAATGAGGTGAAACTGTATCTATATATCATCAATATATGGTGAGTGTCACATCAAATTACGATCCTATTTTTTAAGACCAAGGTCATTGAGTTTTAGGACCGTTTCATGTCCGTTTTAAACCTCCTGGGGTTGCTTGAGATAACAACTTTATCATCAATATTTACCAGTACTTACAAATCCTCTTCTGGTAGTAGGCAACTATCTGCCTTTTGCACCAGGTCTTCTTTATATCCGATAACGATTAGTTGCGCTTTGTTATCATATTGTATTGGTTAGTCCATCCATAACCTATCCATTTTGTTTTCCAAAACTTTTCAAGTTTTTATCGGTAATGATTTCCAAATATCCACTGCTCTGTAACTGGCGGAATACTTCTGACATCTTATCTAAGTATTTTCTTATAAATCCTCGGGTTTTCGAGTCGTTTCTCGATGTGAATAAAGTTGATACTTCAGGGTCATATTTTCCTGTTACAATTTTATAGGTTTCTGTCATGTCACCACGTATTCTTCTATAAACCGAAGTCGGTAGTTTTAGGAATTTTAACCTTGCTTCATAGGATAAGTATTTCATGGTAGTACTTTTGTAGCTCGTCTGTGGACATTCACTGTTATATTTATGTGTTTCTTTAGATGAGGGCACCATAAATGGTTTGCTATATGTGGTCTAACCAGCGCCACAAATAGTGTTTAAAGGTATCATTGTCTAAGTAGTCAAGTGTTCGTCGAATTATCTCCAGTGATTTGAACCCTACTGTCCCATAACCATATTGGCCTTATCTGCACACTTGATAGTTCGGAGGTATTGAATTGAATTGCGTTTTACGGCTCACCAAAACAAAAAGGTTATATGGCGCCTAACAGGAATAAATGTGCCAGGCTCATTGTCCATTTACATCAAGATAAAATATGGAGAATGGGCCTAAAACATTCTCGCCTGCAAAACTGCAGAGTTGCTGAAAATTCTATAGTAAGACGGAGCCACGTTTACAGGTTTGAATACGCGTTGGCATGCTAAGGACCTTGAATGATAAAAATGACAATATGAATATGAATGTGGGGTCCTACCCCTCTGCATGTGACAGTGTGTTTCTGAGATTGCAGCGGTTGTATGCTACCCCGGCAAGAACACGGGACGGTTCGAGATAGCAATTTGTAATTATTTTCTCACATGTTTAAATAGGTAGCTTACACAGACAAGGCGAATGCATTATTAGCCGAGTTATACGGGGACGTCGTTTTACTTGAGAAGAGACGAACAGCGTTCAAAGAGGATATGGAGTCCTATAACGCTGCCCTCAGATGACAAGGCCGTCTTCCACGACGATAGAATCGATCCAAGAAAGATAGGTATAAAGGAATGATTATTACAATCCATTTAACATTTGCACGTAGATAGTTAGTAAAATACCACTGCGTTTGGAAATGTAAAAACTGTAAATCTCTTTACAACTAAACAGTAAAACAATGTAGTCCTGGATGGAATCACAGACCTAATAACAAACAGATTGGAAACTTCCTGAATGAACCAATGAAGAAGCCAAAATATCACGTGTCACCTTAACTTTTACTTCTAACTCCTCTCTCAAAGATTCATTGATTTTGATGAGAATACATTCAAAATATTCATAACGAATAACAAAATGGGATTAAACCCCCGTGGCTTTTTTTGCCACTATCCTTTCCAATGCGGTGTCCCTGTCGTCAAACCTTTTGTATTTGTGATGTCTTATCTTGCCTTTTATTCATCTTTAAAGTCGTTATTTTTGTCTGTGTATGTTTGTGGTTGACTGTCGTCCTTGAATGCTACTTTTCCTGTTCGATTTTTATATATACTTTTACTGTCATAATAGTGTTGTTTGTGCCGTGTGGCGATCGTAGAAAGTCTCGCCGTACATCCAGTCAATATTGTTATCTTTTCATCCCACAGGGATTGTATGACATTCATTGATCCAGTTTTCCCTTAAAACATGTGTTTCTTATACCGTGTTGAAAGTCTTGTGCTCATCGACATTCGGGCCCATTTTATTAGGGTATTCCTTAACTTTCCTCGTGATCTAGTAGTAGACACTTTTATCGAGTTTTGGGCCTCTTTTAGTCAGTAAGTTTACAAATATTATTTCTGATGGATCTTTGATACGAGTCAGTTTCGTATGAATAACTAATAACTACTAATAGGCCCCTATTTAGCTTTTCACAGAATGGTATTACTTTCGAATTGCATATATGAGTCTACTAGTAAAAACACTTTAAACAAATATTTCACCTCTTCGGTTACATCTGCGTCATCAATACAAATTCAACAATACATTTCTTTAGAACTAAACCATATGTACGCCTTAAACCTTTAAATCTTCATTCGGCAACCTCGTTTCATGTTCCTTCTAATAATATTACCAGATTTTTTAATAACGGCTCATAAGTTTCAGTTACTCCTCTTGGAACACCTATTTTGAGGAAATACCATATAAAGAAATATAAAAAGATCGGACAGGGAAAGTAGCATTCAAAGAGGACAGTCAACCACAAAACACAGAAACAAACACGCAAACAAACAAACAAGAAGGCAAACGTAATATTCAATGCAAACGACATCACAAACACAAAAGTGTTGACAATAGGGCTACCGCCTTGGAACGGTCAGTGGCAAAGTAGGCCACTGGTGGTTTAAACCGGTTCTAGGGTGCACCAAATCTCACACTTACCCTACTGTCATCCCATTAAAACAGGACAGTGTAAATAAAGAAATCCCCGCCATGATATAATTTCTAACCAACAAGGCATCATATAGGCAAATATAAGTAAAACACAAATATGCTCCTCGTGTAAATATAATACAAAAAAAAAAATAGCCTAGAAAGCCACAATGAAGGTACTCATTGACTTGAATAAATACAGGATTCATCACTTGATTTCAAATTGATCATCGGCATAAATACTATCGATGACTTGCCAGGGTGAGGGCCATGCTGAACCATCTGCATGAACCCATTCCATGAGGGTGTATTGGATTTCAGTACCAGGATGTTTTCCATAGCAGGTCAGCATTACATGTGTCATCCAAAATTGGAAGTATCTGAAGTTTTCCATACTTTAATGAAGCCATACTGTTGTCCTGTGGTTTGTAAAAGCTTATATTTATTCTACCGAGGCTTATGATGTCATCTGAAGACACCGTTAATTTTTGTGTAGGCTTGCCAGATCGAGTGCCTGGAGTTACTTCTGCAATAATGCCCATTCCATGAAATGTATTAAATCCATCAATTGTTCTGATGTTATGGTCTACATTATCTGCAACATGCTGAACAAATGTACCCGGTATTAAACCTTGGATTAAACCGTCGTTAATTGTTTTACACACCACCTCGCGAAAATACATGACACTTCATGTCATCTGCATTCATGTTCTAAATATCTTCTGTATGATCGCTGTGTTTTCCCCAATCATACAAATATATTACATAACCAATATAACATACATACCTATCACTTATGTTGACATTATTGATAATGAATGGTTAAATGCCACAAATAGCAAGTCTTCGACTGTTTACATCAACGACAGTAACCCCGGATGTTTACAAATTGATTCTGCGTTCTAATTGTCTATGGTGTACTTTTAGTGTCATCACATGTGGAATAACTATAGTCAAATTAAACCTGGAACATTAAATGATGTGTTTGACATGTTTTTGGTTATATACATAGGGTTGAACTTAATATTTCATTTAAAATGAGATAATGTATGTAGTTAGAAATCTTCACACTTGATAAAAAGTGGGTGGGGTAATATTATATCGTCTTATTATCTAATGTGGATATTTTTATATAATAAATGTAATGAAAGTATGTAATTTTGTTAGAAATATGTTAACTTTCTAAACAGTCTTTCTTTACAAGAGTTTATACCAATGCAGGGACACATACTTATTCATAAACGCTGATATGTAAACAATGTATAATTGTAAAACAGCTATGATAAAACTCCCGAAAAAAAATCAAATCATATTCTTCGATTTTCCTCAACTTTCTTTAGTGTATACATATACATTAGAGGTATCCAAATTCATCAAGAAACCTTATGTTGCAATTTATGACGGGTCTAGAGCTAACTTGATTGGACTACAAGAGAATAAACTATTAAGGGCACGGCAAGAAAGATCATAGACAAACATCAAACGCCACCGTCCCAATGGGCTTTAGGTAGGCGTCATCATAGGGTCCACAGCCTGTCCGGTCATTGTACAATTAAAGAGGAAAGCATAGTGGCGAACTGTAAAAGGGTCCACCAAAGTCTATATTCAGAACTCGTTTAGTTCATTCAAGACGCAAGATGTTTCCCTCTATTATTAAATGCAATGCTAAGAGGTTGCATTTGCTGCAATAGTCCACCATAAAAAAATCAGCTGTTAATGATAGAATGTTTAATGTATGTTTAGCTTCAAATGTTGATTTACTTACACATCTCAGGTCTTTATGTTTTGACTTGAAATGCACCACGTTGTGGTATACAATATGTTGGATAAACAGGTCAATCTTTAAAAGTTCGATTTCGTGAACATAAATATAATGCAGGTAATCCTAAAAAGTTTAAAAAACAAACAAAATTTTACCAACACTTTCGTCAGTCAGTCCATACTTTTAGTAACGTTACTATTCAACCGGTTGAATATATATAACTCGGTAGCACTTATTCGTTTTTCAGTTCAGTGTACTGAGGATTATGTTTCCACACATATCACTCGGTGCACTACTTTCAAGGCTGTGGCAGACGAAAAGCAAAACAAACTGCCAACTATGTACTGGATTCCTAAATTACATAAAAATCCGTATAAGGCCCGCTTTATTTCGAAATATAGTGTCTGCACCATCACAAATATCTCCAAACATTTAACTTCTTGCCTTACTGTCGTTAAAGATCACGTTAAACAATATTGTGCTAAAACGTATGAAAACTCTGGGATTCATTTATTTTGATCTATTAAAAATTCTGGAGACGTTCTTGATAAAATGTGTAATAAACGTCAAGTTTCATCTAAAAGTACTTCGATTTTTATATCTACTTCTACTAATTATACCCACGTTTTTGAAAAAACAAACAGGGTATATTAAAATCGACGCCGTTTGTCCGTCTGTCTGTCCGTCCATCCGTTACCATATCTCCTCCTAAACCGCTGAACGGAATTCAACCAAACTTAGGGTATGAAATGATATGATCACCATATGATGACGGCGTGCAAGAACAACAATATTTTTGGCACCGCATCAGGGGCCCTCAGCGGGGTCAAATACACTAAGAAAATTCAATTTCACTGTCATTTTTTCCCCATGTTTTCGCACATAACTTGGTATATGTAATCATCTATGAAAGATAAACAACATATCAAACGATTTTATTATTTCTAACTCGGACGTCTGCTTGGGGGCCCAGGATGGGTGGGCGGGAGTGGGATCTGGGGTCTTTTTTTCTTCTTGTGTTTGTGTGTGTATTTATGTCTCAAATGAAACATTATGATGATGGAATGATAGTTATGGAGATGGGGAGAGGTGGGGCGTTGTAAGGGGCGTCATAAGTTGCAATATACTCAAAATTCAATTGCAGTGTCATTTTCCCTTCTTTTATTTTAAACTTGGCAAATATACTCCTCTGGAAATTCAAACAATTTCAGTGTTTCCACATTAGCGGTGTGCCGAGGTATTGGTGGTGGTGTGGGGGAAGGGGGTGCTGGGAGTGGTGGGGGTTGAGGGGGGATGGGGGAAGAGAGAAAAATCGGCCAAATATCTATTTTTCATTTTTCTTTCTCAATAAAATGTAATGATTTTGGGAATATCAGTATAATTTGCTTCAGTGTCACCATGGGACTCTGGGATAGGGGTCAAAAGTTCAAATACACAATACCCTAAATATGTTTTATTCACTTACAGTGTTTTACAGATATACAGAAAAACATAAATAGTACTATTTCTGATCTTATTATGAAAGAACGATCAAAACAATTACATGTAAAATGGATACAGGTTTAAAGGGAATTGACCTGTGTGAAGAAAACGTGGATATTTGCGATGGCGCGCCGTCGAATTCGTTCTAGTTTATTTTTATTTTCAAAACAAGAAATTGTAATAAAAGTTGTTTAAAGTTAAAAACATCATAATTGTTCGCTATTCCCTTAACAACCAAGCAACTGACGTAGTGAAACTTTCCACTTAGCTTTGTATTCCAACTCAAAAGAAATCGATTGATTTAAACAGAAAGTCTATACCATGTCTTGTTACGTTGCAATGAATGATCTAATATGACGAGAAACCCATCTAAGGAGCAGTCCAAAATGAGACGTCATTATTTTATAACTTCATTTCGGGAATGGTTAATTGAAAGGTAATTCCTCGTCAAAAATCCACAAAACTAAAGTATCATTGTCACTGGTATTCCAAAATTACAATTATGAAATGTTATAAATATTGACCAAGGACTTGTATTTAAAGTCGGGCAATATTTTGCGAAATTTTCGCACTGTGCCACCCGATATTTAGATACATTTCACAGTTTCCTATTTATTTGTTATTAGGACTAGCATGAAATATAAGGAAATGGGAAACAAAGAAATGTATTTTATTAGCCATTGCTTACTTGTTAGATTATGTCACTATTTACTTATATAACATTTTTGTCTAATCTGAGTCATATGTCTTACATTGGGTCTTGGCATTTCTATACGATAAATACACTTTTGACCCTTTTTTGATAATACCACCATTCAGTAAACATTACAATTATACAATGTAATATTCTAATTTCTATTATACGAAGGGAAATCCCGGATGCAGATCTAAGGGAAGAAAAAAGGCGTCAAACAGATGGTAGAAAAATCAGGAGAAGAGAGACAACAGACATTAGGGATAAACAAACAAATACATATGGACCAAATAAAACGTGCAATACATTAGGGGAGACATAAACATATATGAACCAAATAAAAAAATGATTTCTTAGCCATTGCCTTATTTTAATTTAATGGCATAAGTTATTAGAAACAAATGACACAAACACACCTGTAAATGCAAATGGATGATATATATATCTATAAACTAAGCAAAATTAAAACGAAATCCCACTGACACGTCAGTTGGACAGTCAAGTCCCTGTGATATGCCTATATGCCAGACATACAAACCCATGCATGTCACGCATAGTTTTAAACAATCCTCGACTGGCGCCATAGTCAATATAAAAGGCCATGCCAATTGCAAAACAAGGAATGTCATCTATATGATGACATGCAAGCAATGTCAAAACCAGTACGTAGGTGTAACAACCAAAGGATTAACCTACATACACACGCAAACTCGCCAGATCGCTAGTCGCAGAACATCTCTGCTCTACAGGACATGTTTTCTCGGATATATCCCTTTGCTGCATAGATCACAACCCCAGTTGGTCAGATCACACTCGAAAATCACGCGAATCTTATTGGATCTGTCGACTCAACATTATTCAACCGTTTGGAATAAACAAAGGGGATGACATAGCTTTACATGCCGGCTTATTTGTTGATAACTGTGAAATACTGTGAGTGATATTGGAAGTATTCACCTCATATTTAATAATTTAATAAAAATGTAGACTTAATGTTCGATATATGTATGAAATCGGATGTAACACTTTTTAAATTTACTTAACATTTCTATTAAGGCCATTCAATTAAAGATGTTTTAACAATTTCTTTATGCAACATTTGTCTACAAATATTATAATATAACAATTTATAGACAGTTGTTTAAATAATTACACTTCATAATGAATTTAATGTTGGAGTTTATATGAAAAAATAGTCGAACATGTCGAAACACTGTAACTTTAGCGTAGGCTGTTTTAACGTCAACGTCAATTTAAAATGTCGGCGTTTTTAATTTAAAATGTCAGCGTTTTACTTAAGCGACGTCATAACTGACGACGTCATTTCCGTTTTTTGAAAGTAAACAACTTTTGACGTTTACGGCGTTTAATAACGGTCTGACTGTTGTTTTCTCGGCGTTTATAGCGTTAAATATGTACGCTATTATTATGTATTTATTGTAAATCTAAATGGGCCCCCTTTGCGTACATTCTCTTCCAATATCAGAACATTTTAATCATATCTTTATGATCATTTGTACATTTCTTTCTAGATTTGTTTCCATTGCAATCGTTGTTTAGATGATTTTCTTGTAAATGTTATATGTCTGTGTACTCCTGTAGAAGGAGCCGAAAGCCGAAAGCTCCCGAGTATATATTTTAGCTAGTATACACGTTAGCTAAGAGTGATTTTTTATTTGTTTATAGCACTGTAAATGATAATATTCCTCATTGTATTTTAACAAATTACTCTATCATTTAGTATCCTTTCTGGATCCAGTGCATGTGAAAGGTGTTCTGTTCAATGTATGCGTTTCTCTACTATATATTTCATCAGATCATCTTATAACACTATTAATCTTTCCGTTTAATTTTTATGTTAGTATGTACATATTTACACTGTCACTGTGCTTTTTAATATTTGTGTGTTCTTTTTTAAATATTAATTCTGAAGAAAAATAACTCGGGATAACAGTGAAAATGTTTATATTGTACACATATCAAGATAGCTTGAAGCAAATTTGACTAATTTAGCATGACTAGTACAAGTAAGAGTCTAAGAAGAGGAGTTTGGGAACTTACTCAAATCTCACATAATCTCGTATGACACAAGAAAAACTGCAAAATCGTGTTCTTCCATTTTATCTTCTTATATTGAAGACAGAAATAATATAATAATATCACTGTACACAGGATTTTATTCTGTTTAAACATTTATCGGTGAACCCTATTTTCTGAAATTTGGTTCTTGAAACTCAATTTTGTATCTATGGGTGAGTGTTTCGGTTTCAAACGTGCCTTCCTCATGTGTTCCTGGGGTCCCATGTATGTTTTAATGGAAAAGCCTTAAACACAAACAAGAGGCTCAAGAGGGCATGTGGACGCTCTAGTGACTAACGTCGCTTTTATAACTAGATAGAGAGGCTATAATGCCCACAATGCACTCGTCCGAGATCTTATGGATGTATTACTACTGTGTAAGCTTGGTTAGATTGGATTAGAATGCCCACAAGGCAAAGTTATGCATTTTTGTAAATGCAATGGCATCTTGCTGGTTTAGGAACTTTTACGAGAATAATAGATATATAACTACTATATACGTTTGGTAAAGATCAAATGCAAAATGAAGGTGCTAGAGGCAAGGCAAACTTTTTTTTTTAATTTAAGGGCAGATAAAACCACTAAAAGCAGTCAAATCGGGCTGGTTAAAGAACTCGTTTGAGATCTTATTGCTATATATCTACTGTATACTGGTAAAGATCTGATGCAAAATGAAAGTTCTCGAGAGTTGACAAGTTAAAATTATGCATTTTTCAAGGGCAGGTAACGCAGCTGTAAGCGGTCGTATCTGGCCGGTTCAAGAACTCGTCCGAGATCTTATTAATATATAGCTACTGTATAAGTTTGGTAAATATTGAATTCAAAATTAAATTGCTTGAGTGTTGACAAGGCAAACAGATGCATTTTTTTGTAAATTCAAGGGCAGATAACTCAAAATGAAGGTGCTAAAATGTTCACAAGGCAAAGTTATTGTCAATTCAATTGAAGATAACTCGGCTATAAGCAGTCGAATCTGGCTAGTTCAAAAACGTGTCTGATATCATGGATATATAACTACTGAATGAGTTTGTTAAAGATCGGATGCAAAATGAAGGTCTAGTTTTAACAAGGCAACATTATGCTTTGTTGTAAATTTAAGGGCAGCTATAAAAGGTCCAATCTGACTTGCTCAAGATCTTATAACTATTTAATACATAAGTTTGATAAAGATCGGATGCTAAATAAAGGTGCTAGAGTGTTGACATTGCAATATTATACAATTTGTAAGTTCAAGGGCAGATAACTCAGCTACAAGCAGTCGAATCTGGCTGGTTCAACAACCCGTCCGTAATCTTATGGATACATAACTACTGTATGAGTTTAGTAAAGATCGTCTTCATATGACCAAGTATCAAACAAATAAAAGCGAGGTAATCATAAGAAGTTAAGGGTGTAGTTTGGGAAATATTGCAAAATATGACCTTGACCTTGGTATTTTTTGTCGTTCAGCGATGTCCACCAATGTCAGCAATACATATGACCAAGTATCAAACATAAGGTGAGGCAATCACATAAAAGTTAACTGAGGTTAAGTTTCCTAACCAAGGTTAAGTTACCTAAGTTAAGTTTGGGGAAAATAACGCAAAATATGACCTTGACCGTGGTATTTTTTGTCGTCCAGCGATGTCCACCAATACCCACCAATGCCAACAATACATATGATCAAGTATCAAAGACATGAATTGAAACAATCACATAAAGTTAACCGATGTGTTAGTTACCTGACCAAGGTTTAGTTTGGAGAAACTAACGCAAAATATGACCATGTAGTTATGATTTTCTGAAAGAATATACAATAAGCTTCAAAATGAGACATGTGTGCCATCTGAGCGTTGGGGCTTTAGTGGGTTTTGGGGGAAAACGTTGCGTTTTTAGACGAAAATCGCCGAAATCTGAAATTATATTTTAGAAAAAGAATGGAATACATTAGAACCAATTTGAATTGAAGGAATCTTTCTCGAACGCATCTCTACGTGTCCCATTATAGAATGTATGGATCCGATACTTAAATATTGAGATTTTAGGTAAAAATGTTAAAAAATTTAATAAATACATTGGGGGTATTTAACTAAAAATTAGAAATATATCTTACATGTCTTATACAATAGAAAAAAGAAAATATTGTAACCTTTTTGGGCAGGAACATAAACTTTGAACATAAACTTCAAAAAAAATTCAAGCAATAGAATGTTGCACAGCATATACATGATATATATTCAAGTTTTTCCTGGCATCATATATAACATATGTGCTCAAATATTGGCATTTTAGGGCAAAATGTTGAAAACAAGAGGTCGATGACCTTGAAGCTTTACTGATTGATTTTGATTTCAGGAAGTAGTCGCTACAAACTTGTTTTTTGAAAATATATTTTTAGCCCTGGCGGCCATCTTGAATTTCCGGCCGACCTGAAATTTTGCTAGGATCAATTAGACATCAAGAGCAACATTCCTGTGAAGTTTCATGAAAATCCGTCAAGTAGTTTCAGAGGAGTAGTCGCTACAAGTTTTCATTATATAACTCTATGTAAACAAAGATGGCCGCTGACTGCCATGTTTAACATCGAATCAAAACGATTTTTGACAAGGATCAACATCATGTCATGCTGATCATTTTAGAAAAATATCACTTATAGTTTTTAAGAAGTAGTCGCTACAAACTTGTATTTTGAAAATCTATTTTTAGGCATGGCGGCCATCTTGAATTTCCGGCCAACCTGAAATTTTGCTAGGATCAATTAGACATCAAGAGCAACATTCCTGTAAAGTTTCATGAAAATCCGCCAAGTAGTTTCAGAGGAGTAGTCGCTACAAGTTTTTACTATATAATTCTATGTAAACAAAGATGGCCGCTGCAGCCATGTTTAACGTCGAATCTAAACGATTTTTGACAAGGACCAACATCATGTCATGCTGATCATTTTAGAAAAAGTCCCATATCAATATCACTTATAGTTTTCAAGTAGTGGTCGCTACAAACATGTATTTTGAAAATGTATTTTTAGCCGTGGCGGCCATCTTGAATTTCCAGCCGACCTAAATTTTTGCTTGGATCAATTAGACATCAAGAGCAACATTCCTGTGAAGTTTCATGAAAATCCGTCAAGTAGTTTCAGAGGAGTAGTCGCTACAAGTTTTCATTATATAACTCTATGTAAACAAAGATGGCCGCTGGCAGCCATGTTTAACGCCGAATCAAGACAATTTTCGACAAGGACCAACACCATGTCATGCTGATCATTTTAGAAAAAGTCCCATATCAATATCACTTGGAGTTTTCAAGAAGTAGTCGCTACAAACTTGTATTTTAAAAATCTATTTTTAGCTTTGGCGGCCATCTTGGATTTCACATCAACTTGAATTTTTGCAAGGATCAACTAGACTTCATGGACAACATTTCTGTAAAGTTTCATGAATATCCATCCAGTAGTTTCAGAGGAGTAGTCGCTACAAATAAAAGTTTACGGACAAACAGACGGACGGACGGCGGAAGCAACACCACGGCATAAGCTCTGCTGATCTCTGATCAGTCGAGCTAAAAATGACAAAAATCACTGATTTCTGTAATCCATTTGGGTATTGGGTTAAAATTTAGAAAAATATATTTATAACAATAGAATAAAGACATATGGTAACATTTTTGGATAGACCAAAGTCCAATAATTAAGCAGAAAAAAAAGTCCTGAACCATATTATGCTTAAAATATTGCCTTAATATTCATGCGAAAAATGTGTATTTCTGTCAAAAATCTACGGAATCTGGAATTATTTTTTGAAAATAGTTTAAACATAAACTTATCAAATTGAAGCAATAAAATGTGGCACACTATACATATTGCATCAGATATAACATATATGCTCAAGTAAAAAGGCAAAAATGTTGAAAAATTACTAAAATCGCTGATTTTTGTAATGCATCGTGAAAAAACTAAGTGCATAGAAATAACGGAAAAAATAAAATATATTATAACATTTCTGCACAGTCCCATGTGCAATAATATACCAGAAAACCCATAAGAAGGTGGTAAATGCTGCTTTATTTTGTTGGAGGAAAATGTGTTTTTAATAAAACATAAACGAAATCTGGATTTTTTTTCTTCAAAAAGTAATTTAAACATACATGTTACACCGACATATCGCCAGACGAGAGAAAAACGTGCCGTCTTTCTTCTATGGAACATTTCTACTCTCACCTGGCGATATTGCCATTGACCCATCATTTTTTATACAGAGGGCGTGCATCGAAATTATTTGATGGGGGGCGTAAGATTTTGGTCAATTTTCGGGTCCGTTTCTAGCCTCATGAAACGGTTGCGGTAGTGCATTGATAGGGTAAAAAAGTGCGTTTTCAAATAAAAGGATTTAACAATGTGTTAATTCAACCACTCATTAGCCATTATGCGTCGAGCGAGCGAAGCGAGCTATAAACATTTTTATACTGAGGGCGTGCATCGAAATTGTTTGATATTTTATTTACAGTAACATGGACATATGTGTATGATCCGGAATTTTTAGGGGGGGCGGGACATTTTTTTATACTGAGGGCGTGCATCGAAATTGTTTGATATTTTATCTACAGTAACATGGACATACATGTATGATCCGGAATTTTTAGGGGGGGCGGGACATTTTTTTATACTGAGGGCGTGCATCGAAATTGTTGGATATTTTATTTACAGTAACATGGACATACTTGTATGATCCGGAATGTTTAGAGGGGGGCGCGTATCCGAAATAGTGCCTTATAGGAATTTGTTAAAAAATGACATGACAAAACCTCCCGAACAAATACAACACAGTACTAATACAACACATCATGTACTAGTTCTTGAGCTGGCTGTAGACCCCCTCCCCCATGGGGGATTTTGTAGGGTATGGTTTTCTGAAAGAACATACAATAAGTTCCATCAATTCCAAGCGTTGGGCTTTAGTGAGTAACGTGCATGTAAACTATGTTACCTTACAATACAATTAAAATTTCAATGTAGATCTACATTAAAAACGTTAAATATAAATTAAATCAAAACCATGTTAAAAAATAATACATGTACTTTTATTAATATAAGTTGAGAAGCGGTTCAAACATAATGAAACTATTCTGTAACTAACGTTACACCACATTCATTACCAAAAAAAACTTTTAGTGCAAATAGGTTACTGTAAAAACTGGTGTTCGTCTGTAAGTAAGGGTTTCTATATACATGATATATATCAAAATGTTAATTAGACTGTGTATAATATGCCTATGTATACTGGCCGAAATTTAGGTGTAAAACACAATAAAATGAAATCAAACATGGCGTCCAAGATGGTCCCGTTGTGTCACAAGATATGTAGGTCGGCCCAGCATCCGTCGGCCAAGGGTCGCTCAACGCTATTTCTCTCTCTATAACTATACTGTATATAGCTCTAGGTGCCATGTTCGAGGCCCAAGCTCAGGTAGCCTTCCCCCTGATACGGTCTAGTGACCGAGTGCCACGCGTAGCGGGGAACTTTGCCGAGGCTGGCCACCGTTCCCGTTGAGTCACAAAACCTGTGGGTCGGCCCAGCGGCCATCGGCTGTGGGTCGCTCAAGGCTATTTCTCTCTATATAACTATACTGTTTATAGCTCTAGGTGCCATGTTCGAGACTCCCCCTGATATGACCTAGGGACCGAGTGCCACACGTAGCGAGGACCATTGCCGACGGCTGACCACCGTTCCCGTTGTGTCACAGGTTTACCGTTCCCGTTGTGTCACAATACCTGTGGGTTGGCCCAGCGGCCGTCGGCTGCGGGTCGCTCAAAGCTATTTCCCTCTACATAACTATACTGTATACAGCTCTAGGTGGCATGTTCGAGACCCGAACTCGGGTAACCTCCCCCCTGCTATGACCTAGGGACCGAGTGCCACGCGTAGCGAGGACCGTTGCCGACGGCTGGCCAACGGTCCCATTGTGTCACAAAATATGTGGGTCGGTGGAGCGGCTATCGGCCGAAGGTCGTTCAACGCTATTTCCCTCTATATAACTGTATATAGCTTTATGTGCCATGTTTGAGACTCGAACTTGGGTAGCCTTCACCCTGATAAGGCCTAGGGACCGAGTACCATGCATAACGAGGACCTTTGCCGACGGCTGCCCACCGGTCCTGTTGTGTCACAAAATATGTGGATCGGTCCAGCGGCCATCGGCCGAGGGTCGCTCAACGCTATTTCACTCTATACATGTATAACTATACTGTATATAGCTCTAGGTGAGTTACGAGGATCGAGGCCCAAACTCGGGTAGCTTCCCCCCTGATAAGGCCTAGCGATCGAATGCCACATGTTGCCGGGACCTTTGCCCACCAGTCCCGTTGTGTCACCCAATCTGTAAGTTGGCCCAGCGGCCGTCGGCCGAAGGTTGTTCAACGCTATATCCTTCTATATAACTGTATATAGCTCTATGTGCCATGTCCGAGACTCGAACTCAGGTAGCCTTCCCACTAATATGGACTAGCAACTGAGTGCCACATGTACTGGGGACCTTACCGACGGGTGGCCACCAGTCCCGTTGTGTCGAAAAATCCGTGGGTCGGCCCAGTGGCCGTACGCAGAGAGTCGATCAACGCTATTTCTCTATTTATGACGTATACTGTATATAGCTCTCTGTACCATGTTCGAAATGCCGGTAATGCCCAAGTCGCCAGTTGGCACACATACATGTTCCAAAATGCTCTACACATAATGGGCTTTCAGGAAAATAGGGGTACAAAATTACCCCTGAGGGGAGGGTTTCTCCTACTAGCTTACAGTCTATTTTTCTATTGAACCGGTATTATATATTTTTCTAGATTTTAAATGGATTGCAGAAATAAATGATTTTAGTCCTTTTTTTCAAAATGTCCCCCTAAAATGTCAATATTTCAGCAGATATGTTATATATATGATGTCAGGAAACACTTTAATATGTGTGCTGTGCAACATTCTATTACTTCAATTTGATAAGTTTATGTTAAAACTATTTTCAAAAATAATTCCAGATTCCGTCGATTTTTGACAAAAATACACTTTTTTCGCCTGAAAATTAAGGCATTTTGAAGCATCATACGGTTCGGGACATTTTTCTACTTAATTATTGGACCTTTGTCTATCCAAAAATGTTACAATGTTTCCTTATTCAATTGTATTAAATTTGTTTCTATATTTTAACCCAATACCCACAATGGATTACAGAAATCAGTGATTTTTGTCATTTTTTTCAACATTCTGCTCTAAAATGCGAATATTTGAGCACATATGTTATATATACTGTGTCAGGAAAAACTTGAACATGTATGCAGTGCAACATTCTATTGCTTCAATTTGATAAGTTGATGTTCAAACTAATTTTAAAAAATAGTTCCAGATTCCAGCGATTTTTGACAAATCGCTCAAAATTCAGGCATTTCCAAACATCATGCGGCTTGGGACTTTTTTCTACTTAATCACTGGACCTTACCCTGCCCAAAAAGGTTACAATATTTCTTTTTTCTATTGTTTTAGATATATTTCTAATTTTAAGTTAAATATCCCCAATGTATTACAGAAATCAGCGATTTTTATTGAATTTTTCAAAACAATTTAACTTAAAACCTCAATATTTGAGTATCAGATCCATAAATTATATGATGGGACACATAGAGATGCGTTCCGAGAAAGATTCCATATGAAAAGTAGGGGAAGGTAAATGGAATGAAGTTATCAGAAAAAGTTAACTGAGGTTTACTTACCTAACAAAGTGATGTTTAGGGAAAATAACTCCAAATACAACATTAACCTTGGTATTATTTGTCGTTCAATGATGTCCTCAATGGCAACAATACATATGACAAATGAATCAATCATATAAAGTTAACCGAGGTTATGTTACCTAACCAAGGTTAAGTTACCTAACCAAGATTAATTTTTGCGGAAAATAATGCAAAATATGACCTTGACCTTGGTATTTTTCGTCATTTAGCGATTTCCACCAATGCCAACAATGCATATGACAAGTATCAAAGACAAAAAGTGAGGCAATCACATAAAGTTAACTGAGGTTAAGTTATAACCTTGACCTTAGTAATTTTGGCATTACGTGGTGTCCCTTAACTCAACAAAGCATCTGACAAAGTTTCAGAAAAAGCAGCGGTTGTTGAGATATAGTTGATTTAAAATGCGGCGGCCGGAAAAGTGACTGCTATGTCTCGCTACCCATTGTCGTGGGCAAGACAATAGACATGATAGAAGCACGAGTTATAGTTCCTGGCTGTATGATGTTGTATAATGATGTTGCATACACGTGTGAAGTTTCAATCCATTATGTAAAGTAGTTTCGAAGATACAATCTTGCACACTTTAACCCTGGACGCAGACAACGACGATCAAGTGATGATAATAGCTCTATTTTTTTCTACAAAAAAGTCGAGCTAAAAATGAGCACTTTTTCAAACAAACAAGCCTGAAGAGTTCTGTGTATATATAACAATTTTAGTATCCAGCAATATAAAATTAAATTTTTAAAATAAAATATATGTTTTATATACAAAAACAGTTTTCTATTTGAAATGTAAAAACATGAGTTCCTTTAACATCACTTTATGCCGGGTTTTAACAATTTAAAGAAACATACTCGCCCCAAATAACAGCAAAATTACACTACAAAACCATTTATCAAAACTCCATCCAGGTGTTTAGGTCATATAATAATGAATCTGTGCCAATTAAAAATATAGGTATTTACATTTTGTTGATTTTTGTTTAGGTATTTACGGGTTCTTCAAATTATGAGTTGGCAACTTGTTATTCGACGCGTCCGTTTGGCCTGGCCGGTTAAAGCCATTTATATGGTGTCTATAGAGTTTGGATTCTCAACATATGTAAGTTTTATATACACCTCATCATTAGTAGGTTTATAAATTGTGTGCACCTGTTGTAAAATTTGCGTTGATGGCGGTTGGGGGACTTTAGTAATAGCATCCATAGTGGATGATGCAGCAACATCATATGTACATGTACAAAAATAGTCATTCATAACAATATATAAACCTTCACCTGCATATGCGCAACACATTGAATGGATTTCAAAACTTCGATACTAGCAATAAGTCTTGACAGTGTTCATCATTTCAATGTTAGCAACAAAATGTATGGCACGTTAAGTTTTCCTTCACCTTTTTATATTATTTTATCATACAAATGGAGAGTTTTCTACATTTGTCCAAAGTTTAACATCGTTTGTTTGTATTCCTTTGGATTTTAAAGTGGCGTTTATTCTTCCGTCGTATAATCCAAACACTCCACCTAAAATATAAAAAATAAACTTCATAAAAAACTTTTAGAAATACATACAAATCGTACACAGTAAATTGTACACAGTGTATCAAATAATACAAATTGTTTTCTTGTATACCTAATAAGGTTATCTGCATTTTAAATGAGTGACGGAAAGCCTGATCTTAAACATGGAGGCAGATAAAAGTCGCATCAACAATGAGGTCCACAACATCAACAGTTGCATGATGTCATTATGTAAATAAACATGAAAAACGTTAGTGTCAATGATATGCAAATTCTCGTTCTTCACCGGATACCCATAAAAGATTCTTATATTCTTGCATACCGGATAAGGTCATGGGGGACGGGAAACCTCAGCTTACACATGTGGGAAGATAAAAATTGCGCTCTGATATTAACAAGAATATCGGTAGAACTGATGGACGCTCTCCGAAAGAGACGGATAGAAGAAAGGACTGACAAAGGGCAATAACTCTAATTTGAATGAAGACAGAGTTGTGTTTCTTGCGCTCTGCAATTCCTCTCATTGGCCTCTATGCTTGTGTGAAGTTTCATTGTAGTCCCATAAGTAGTTTTGAAGTTAGGCTGCAGTCAAGAATTCTAAGAATAAAATTACAAGGGCAATAACTCTAATTTGAATAAAGAAAGAGTTACGGTTCTTGTGCTCTGCACTTCCTATCAATGGCCTCTATGAATGTGTGAAGTTTCATTGCAGTGCCATAAGTAGTTTTGAAGTTATACTGCGGACAAGAATTCTAAGTTTAAAATTACAAGGGCAATAACTCTTAATTTGAATAAAGAAAGAGTTACGGTTCTTGCGCTCTGCACTTCCTATCATTGGCCTCTATCACTGTGTGAAGTTTCATTGTAGCCCCATAAGTCGTTTTGAAGTTATGCTCCGGACAAGAATTCTAAGTATAAAATTACAAAGGGCAATAACTCTAATTTGAATGAAGACAGAGTTACGGTTCTTGCACTTTTTGCACTTCCTCTCATTGGCCTCTATGATTGTGTAAAGTTTTATTGTAGTCCCATAAGTCATTTTGAAGTTATGCTGTGGACAAGAATTCTGAGTATAAAATTACGGTTCATCCTCTCATTGCCTCTATCACTGTGTGAAATTTTATTGGAAACCATCAGTAGTTTTGAAGTTATGGGACGGATGGAAGGACGTACAGAGAGACCGACAAACAAAGCGGTGACTATATGCTCTGCCGAAAATTTTGGCGAGTTTAACAATGACAGTTGCATGACATCATTGTGAAAATAAACATGCAAAACGTTAGTAGTTGGCAACGTCAATGCTATGCAAGAAAAAGAATCAAGAAAGGACTGGTAATGTAGGAAATACTTTCTAAATATTTTGATAACTAATCCAAATTCAGTCCTAGCTGGGACTGAACCCGCAATCCCTGAATTAACAAGCCGCTTTGCTTACCAGTACATTGTACTAATACCTTGTTTTTCCATAATGGCCAACTTTAAGTTCATATTGGTCAAGTTTGCGTGTGTAGACTTTCCAGTAAAAGAAGGCTAATGTAGTAGTTAATTAATAAATCATAGTACAGACCTGTATGAAGGAAGAGTACCCTATTGCCTTTGAACATATCTGGGTTGGTCTTCAGTTCATGCACCAGTCCCTTGACAGCCTTCCCAGTATACACAGGGTCCATCATGATCCCCGTAGATAGGCTAACTTCAACAATATAATCTAGAACGGAAACACATCTTCACAGTTGTATCTCTGACAATGTTTTAGAATACTTGATAGTTGATAAAATAAATCAAGTTAACATTTTCTTTTCTTACAGAAAAATGAAATAGCGTTCATTTTATTATTTTTTCTTGAAAAACATATATATAGGATCTTAAAGGAGTTCCCATTCGATATACGATTTATGAAACGAGTTATGAATTATTTTCATTTTAACCAGCCTTTTGACGATTTAAAATAATTCATAACAAGTTTCATGAATCTTATATGGAATGGAGATGAGTTTAAGATGCTTCATTACTGTCAAATGTGTAAAAAATTAACTGACACAACATCAGAGAAACGTTAGTGCCAAAACATCATTAATGTCATAAAAGCATGACCGTTAGCCCGACAGCGTCATAACATCATGGCGTTAACGACGCTGGATATCAAAGAGTTTGCGTTATTTCTTTCAAAAAGGACATTTTATGCCGACTTTTAAACATCAACTGATTTGTAAACGTTAATTATTTATTACGAGCTGTTGATAACTAGCAAATTTATAATTTATGCAGGGACGAATTTGTAATAAATAAAACAGTTTCAGTTAAAAAAATATATGCGTAGCAGGGCTTCTAAGATCGCCGGTTTATCGGTTCCCAGACCGAAATCTGTGTCTCTAGACCGTTTTTCTTTTCAAAATCTCTGTTTAAATCGGTCCAAGATATTGTATCTGTCGGTCGTTAAAAAATCTACAATTGCCCTTCACACCTAAAATATGCCTTGAGGCAATATTTTTTGATCCATAACACGATTGTTTGTCACTCGCTGTGCGAAAGTAGGTCAATTTGGTCAATTTGGACTAAACCATTACCGATAGTAGGGAGTTTTCCAGAAGAGTCTATAGCCATGTAGCACGCCTTTGATGTGTGATCAGTGAAAGTATATCACGCGTTCTGTCGGTTCACTGAAGCGAGTGTTACTGTCTGTAATTTCTTTGATACACCGTTAGTCGTAAGTTGTTAGCCTGTTTGCTTGTGTCGGTTTGTTTTTTTAAGTCGCCAAAGCTGGGACTGACATTTGTTTGCGTCATTAAAATACCGAGATGTGTTAATTGTTTGTTTGATTTTTTTTTTACAATGACTTTAAGTATAATATTAATGACAGTGATCAAACCTGACACCGTTTTTTATTTAAGTCGGACCGAAATTGTTTGCGTTAGTCGTAACATTTGGTATTAATTAAGCTAATTGATGAAAAACGATATTACTCAAATTTATGTAAAATCGTATATAATCCGCTAGACCGCGCGTGTTAGTCCGCGTTTTATACCTACCCGGTTTATTAGACACTTCCGGTTCAATTCCTCAAATGATCAACAATTTTAATATTGAGTGAAAATTATTCATTCAGTAAAGCGATGACATGATGTCAGTCATTAAAATGTACAAATTGTGATAAAGTAAGTTATAAATAATACAAATATAATACAAACATACATTTTAAATAGTTCTCTATATCAATGACTGAACGGAAAAAATGCATGGTGGGTGGGGTACGGCGATTTTAGTGATTTTTTTCAAAATAAGTGCGATTCTTACGGCAGTTAAAAACCTGGACCGATTTGCATTTTAAAATTTTAGAAGCCCTGATGCGTAGTGTTACAGACTGAATGCATTGTGTGCCCAACCAATCAAATTCATTCCAGGTTGCATTACACATATGTACATACAATATAATATGATCGACACTGCTAAAAAGGGAAGTTATGTGATAAAAGGTTTTTAATGGCATTTATGTTTTTATCTAAACAATGCATGATTCAATATTTGCAAAAACAATCTAGACATCTTACCTAATTCTTCCTGTGTGGATATCCCATATCCTAGGCCTTTATGCCCGTCAATTATATCCAGGATATCTTCTGACCGGACATTGAGACCCACAGCTTGTATCATCTCATTGCAGTGGTGATGGAAATATCGGGCGTCGTCACTAACAGCCACGCCATGAATTCTGGGAAATATACGTATTATAGTGACAATAATGCTACAATATTCATGAAGCAGATGTAAATATAATTAATATATTAATTCACAATATACATGTATAGTGTCTAATCCAATATCCAATCATTCATACTAATACCGTCAAATTATTTTGAAGACCTTTTAGTTTAATTGGTTTCAAATATTTGAAGGAAATATTGATCAAATTTGCGATATTTTTTCAAATGTTTCTTTTAATATTAATTTAAAGGTTTTGCTTTAATAAGCAGAATTTCAAAGACTCTAACAACGCATACCAACCTCAAATACACAGTAACAAATGTAAAGAAATTAACTCTGCACATACTCCTCACAGAGGTAGACAGGCAGGCAGTTAAGACGAGCAGAAACAGACAGACAGAGGCAGGCAGGCAGATGGACAGACAAAGACGGCAGGCAGGCAGGCAGGCAGGCAGACTGACAGACTAATATATGTGTGACTAATATCTATATTATATATATATATAAAGGTATTCAAAATAAATGCCATGAAGAACGTTGGAAAAACAACTGAAAGCTTGCGGCAAAATAAAACAGATTTTATTATACATGTATATATACATATATTGAATAAAAAAATATATATTCAAGAATTAAAAATTCCCCTATGGCCACAAAAAATTAATTACCTGGTTCTCAGGCCACTTTTTCTAAGAAGAGTTGCGGGCGGGCGCATTTTTTTTTACAATTTTACAGTGGTCAACAGACACGCGGGCGATTGTTTTTTTATCCAAACTTTTAATTCCAATACATGTATTGATGCAAAATATCTCGAACTACATGTGCAATAACCAGTTGGATCTGCTCATCTCTATTGTCGATCATTACCTTATCATTTCTTCCCGACATGCTTTTTTCAATCACAATAAGTCCGTATATTTGTATTAGATCACGCATGAACTATTGCTTGTTGTTGTGAGACTTTGTCGATTAGACGCTTGAATAAATCGCCTGTTCTGTAGCACCTACTAGTTCCAAGCGTCTCAAACGTCTGACTCCTAGATTGGTACCCGTACGACTGCAACACTCACAAGCTAGCGAGCAGAGCGGCAGATAGTCGGCCACTCACCAGTCTACCCACAAGGGGATTCCCCTGAGGTAGTTGCATGTAAAAACTGGAACCAACTTGGATGCGGGACTTTTTTTTCGAAATTTCGGTAGCGCATTTCCAATTTTTATTTAATTACTTTTGAGATAAAATCGGCAATGCGGCACCTAAAAAAGACATGCAGGCGGGCCTGAGAACCAGGTAATTAATTTTTTATGGCCTAATCATATATAAGTTTGCCTTTACTTTAATTTAGATCCGGTTAGATGGTTGGCTATTGCGAGGCCCCCAGCAGTACCACCACTACCACAGGCAAACACAATGTCATCAAAACTGTCCAGGACACCCTAAAATGAAATAAATAGATGATGGATGTCTGTTTAATATAGAAATTATAAAAGAAGTTGGACGAAATCTTGATGTGAGGCTGTGCTAAAGTCACTATATCAAATGTGAGATTTTATTTATTACATAACTCCAAAAGCTCCACATAACATAAAGTTATTAACGTATGTTCCTTTATATGATATAGCGAAAATTCGAATGATGATGTCGTATGTTTCGTATGATGATGTTGTATGTTTTTCGTATGATGATGTTGTATGTTTCGCATGATGATGTTGTATGTTTCGTATGTTTATGTTGTATGTTTCGTATGATCATTTTGTATGTTTCGTATGATGATGTCGTATGTTTCGTATGATGATGTTGCATGTTTTTTGTATGATGATGTTGTATGTTTCGCATGATGATGTTGTATGTTTCGTATGATGATGTCGTATGTTTTGCATGATGATGTTGTATGTTTTTTGTATGATGATGTTGTATGTTTCGTATGATGATGTCGTATGTTTCGTATGATGATGTTGTATGTTTTTTGTATGATGATGTTGTATGTTTCGCATGATGATGTCGTATGTTTCGCATGATGATGTTGTATGTTTCGTATGATGATGTTGTATGCTTCGTATGATGATGTTTCTTATGATGATGTTGTATGTTTGTATGATGATGTTGTATGTTTTTCGTATGATGATGTTGTATGTTTCGCATGATGATGTTGTATGTTTCGTATGGTGATGTTGTATGTATCGTATGATCATTTTGTATGTTTCGTATGATGATGTCGTATGATGATGTCGTATGTTTCGTATGATGATGTCGTATGTTTCGTATGATGATGTTGTATGTTTCGTATGATGATGTTGTATGTTTCGCATGATGATGTTGTATGTTTCGTATGGTGATGTTGTATGTTTCGTATGATCATTTTGTATGTTTCGTATGATGATGTCGTATGATGATGTCGTATGTTTCGTATGATGATGTTGTATGTTTCGTATGATGGTGTTGTATGTTTCGTATGATGATGTGGTATGTTTCGTATGATGATGATGTACGTTTCGTATGATCATTTTGTATGTTTCGTATGATGATGTCGTATGTTTCGTATGATGATGTCGTATGTTTCGTATGATGATGTCATATGATGTAAAAATATGAAGATGATCCTTGTTTATCTATATAAGAGTATTTAATTATGAAACAATTGTCATATATACATAAATCTCTAAAGTATAGAATTAGACGTAAAAATAAAAATATTTGAGGGTATCAGTCATTCATTATGGTTTGGTTTTGCAATGGTTTACATTGTTTTACCTCCAAACATGGATTATATTACAACTTATATTTATATATACATCTGTATACGAGATAAGTGTAATCATCAATGAGGTAAAATAAATGGATCACATTTATAATTTCTCCTCATACTACGTAATTACTAGTAGCTTTGATAATCTACGTAATAGATCACCTATTTCCGATGGCTTCCGTTATAGTGGCCGTCAGATATGGGGCTTTTGAGATACTAGTTCCTCATCAGAGATATTATTTCCTCACCTGAGATATTCACCTCACCCGAGATATTAGTGCCTCACCCGAGATATTAGTGCCTCACACGAGATATTCACCTCTCCCGAGATATTTATCTCACCTGATATATAAGTTTCTCACCTGAGATATTAGTTCTTCACCTGGGATTTTCACTTCCCCTGAGATATTCAGCTCACCTAATATATTCACCTCACCTGATATATTAGTTCCTCACCTGAAATATTAGTTCCTCACCTGATATATTCACCTCACCTGATATATTCACCTCCCCCGAGATATTCACATCCACTGAGCTATTCACCACACGTGATATATTAGTTCCTCGCCTGAGATAATAGTTTCTCATCTGAGATATTCACCTCCCCTGAGATATTCACATCCCCTGAGATATTCACCTCACCTTTTGAGATACTAGTTCCTCATCTGAGATACTAGTTCCTCACCTGAGATATTCACCTCACCTGAGATTTTAGTTCCTCACTTGAGATATTCACCTCCCCTGAAATATTCACCTCAACTTTTGAGATACTAGTTCCTCATCTGAGATATTAGTTCCTCACCTGAAATATTCACCTCACCTGAGATTTGAGTTCCTCACGTGAGATATTCATCTCACCTGAGATATTAGTTCCTCAGCCGAGATATTCACCTCCCCCTGAGATGTTCCCCTTACCAGAGATATTCATATCACCTGATATATTATTTCCTCACCCTAGATAATAGTTCCTCACCTGAGATATTCACCTTCCCTGAGATATTCACCTCACTGGAGATATTTACCTCACCTGAGATATTAGTTCCTCACCTGAGGTAATATTTCCTCACCTGAGATATTCACCTCACCAGAAATATTAGTTCCTCACCTGAGGTTATACTTCCTCACCTGGGATATTATTATCCCTGGAGATATTAGTTCCTCACCCGAGATATTCACCTCCCCTGAGATATTCACCTCCCCTGAGATATTCACCTCACCTGAGATATTAGTTTTTCACCTGAGATAAAAGTTCCTCACCTGAGATATTAGTCCCTCACCTGAGATATTCACCTCACCTGAGATATTCCCCTCACTTGAGATATTAGTTCCTCACCTGACATAATATTCCTCACCTGAAATAATAGTTCCTTGTCTGAAATATTAGTTTCTCACCTGAGATGTTATTTTCACCTGATATATTAGTTCCTCACCTGAGATATTCACCTCATCTGAGATATTTACCTCACCTGAGATATTAGTTCCTCACCTGAGATATTAGTTCCTCAAACACGGATATATACCCAAACAGGCCTATGTTGTTGGATCCACCTACAGGAATATGATAACAACTTTCTCCAGTTGTACTTCTGTAAATATAAACATTGTGAATACTAAATACATAATCAAGTCATTTGTACATTCAGAGCTGTAGAACAGCTGAGTTTTTGAGTTTTACTCATGCTTTTTTTACAGAAAACCTCAGTTTTTTAAAAGTGTATCATTACTTATCAACTTACTGAAAATACTAACATTTAAAATCATGAGTATTATATTTGTATGAATTGTCCCATGTGTCCAGTGGAACAGTTTATTCCATATTTAGATGTTGAAAATTGTTCCAAGCATGTGTCTAATATTAAGGTCATACAGTGTTTATTTTGTTTTTACTTAACTTCCATTTAATCAGAATAGTTGTTTGTTTTAAAATGTATTAATTCACATTAATTTTGGAAACATGAATAATTAAAAAAGAATGTTTACTCTGAACGAGTTCCTTGTTACTCATTCATTTTGAATCTAATGAGTAAATACTCATTGCAGTCAACAACCGTCTACAGCTCTGGTACATTGTTAATGCTTACTTAAAGTAGCTGTCCCGCCAACACACCATTTCTAAACATACTTAAGACAATGTATATATATAACTTACATATCTTGAGAATCAAGACTATATAGACACAGTATAAATGGCTTGAACCAGCCAAATCAAAACTTCAAAAATGGAGCTTGAATTAAGAGTTACGAACTCATAATTCATTTTACGCATATTCAATCACGGGTATATTTAATCCTTACTTTTAATCGGCACATAGAGATTATTATATTATGATCTGAACACCTGGATAGAGTTTTAATAAATGGTTTTGTAGTGTCATTTTGCCATTAGTTGGTGGGATAGCTACTTTAACAAGACCTCGGTCTGAGGGTGTCTCGCCCATCGTGGTAAACGGCATATGAAATATTTTATTAAATTTGTGCTTAAATGATGTCCACCAAAGACAACACTTCATATGAACAAGTAACTAACAAATAAAGGCGAGGTAATCATAAGAAGTTAAGTTACTGAGGTTAAGTGCCTTAACCAGGGTGTAGTTTTGGGAAAATAACGCAAAATATGACCTTGACTTTGGTATTTTTTGTCGTTCAGCGATGTCCACCAATGCCAACAATACATATGACCAAGTATCAAAGACATAAAGTGAGGCAATCACATAAAGTTAACGGAGGTTAAGTTACCTAACTAAGGTTAAGATTGGGGGAAATAACGCAAAATATGACCTTGACCTTGGTATTTTTTGTCATTCAGCAATGTCCACCAATGCCAACAATACATATGACCAAGTATCAAAGACATAAAGTGAGGCAATCACATAAAGTTAACGGAGGTTAAGTTACCTAACTAAGGTTAAGATTGGGGGAAATAACGCAAAATATGACCTTGACCTTGGTAATTTTTGTCGTTCAGTGATGTCCATCAATGCCAACAATACATATGACCAAGTATCAAAGACATAAAATGAGGCAATCACATACAGTTGAATGAGGTTAACTTACCTAACCAAGGTTAAGTTTTGGGAAAATAACGCAACATATTACCTTGACCTTGGTAATTTTGGCATTACGTGATGTTCCTTGACCCAACAAAGCAACTGACAAAGTTTCAGATAAATTCGAGCAGCGGTTGTTGAGATATAGTTGATTTAAAATGTGGCCAACGCTGCCGGAAAAGTGATTGCTATGTCTCGCTAACTACTTTTGTGGGTGAGACTAAAATGACTTTACTCGTATTTAATTGTAATTTAATTCTGTTTAATAATTTACTATGTTTGGCAACTTGGTCACTTTGAATGTCCCTAAAATATCAACATTTCTCAAACACTCAAAGCAGTATTAAATCATTTTAGAATTATTTTATAATTTTGTGTTTCTGGGTTTCAAGAACCTCATTACTCAATGTCCAGTAAAACCTCAGTGTGTTCTGAGAATGGAATAAGCTTTAAACGAACTGGTTTCATTGGTCCAATTTTTATCATCAGAATGCTTCATTCATATTTTCATTTGGTTGTTTCTATCATGATATCACTTTCTGGTATAATGACATCACGTCATGCTATTATAACATCAGGCCATGCTATTATGATGCAACTCAGTGTGTTCTCAGAACTGAATGAGCCTTTTAATTGCTGTGAGAAACATATTATGACTGTTTGTTTCACTTATTGAGTAATGAGTTTCTTAAAACCAAGAAACACGAAGTTTTAAAAATAAAATAATTCTAAAATGATTTAAAAGACCGTTTCAATTGTACTTCAAAGAATTCCTAATTTTAACCAAATAAGCAATTATTTTATGTATTCTCAATATAATCTAGTTATCAGATTTTTTTTTATTTATAGATTTTTTTGTTTGTTTTTGCCCACAGGTAGCTGTATCAGAGTTGGGAACTAAACAAAAATATATAAAAAAATAACATGTTATTTGTTGAAAACAAACATATTTTAAGTTATCCTGCGTCCCAGAGTTCTGTAGTCTAACTTGGAAAACTTAAAATATGTTTGTTTTCAACAAATAACATGTTATTTTTTTATTATTATTATTTTTAATTGTTGTTTCAGTTCCCAACACCGAAACTGCAACCTGTATTTGCCATGGTTATTGCTGTTTTGAGAAGGGTAAGGGGAGAGTTTTTCTTCTTGATCAAATTAATTCTTCCATCAACCTAGTAATAAGACTTCAGAACAGGTTATCATGGGTTATCGTACAATTACTTTATATGTTCGGAAATTTTGTCCATACGTGGCTTCAACTCAGTCAGATATGGGGCCTTCTTAGGGGCCAAGTATATCACAGCCCCGCACATCCTATCCAGAAGCAGGTTTCCCTCACATCCGACTGCCTCTACGTCCTGTGGATGATACAACCATAACGTGTATACAAAGTTTATGAAAAAGACTCACAAACCAATATATTTATCAACACAAGCATTTAAATAACTAACTTCGTAAAAAATTTATTTGAAAGTCAAATTACTTTTAAATGCATATGCTTGAAGCATATGAGAAAATAAAACTGTGCATAGAAATAAAAAATAGCTTTTTTAATTTATATTCATGGCAAATATAAATGTATATAACTGCTGGATTTTTTGTAAGGTGTGTTATGGTCCTTTTCAACAATTTTGTTAGACTAATAAACAAACATAAAATTATGATAAAGTCTATATAAAATATATATTGTTTTATAAAAGATATTCACTGGCGTAGCTGGACTACAAACAATATGCAAGCCCTATGTTGCTAATGGGTTCTGAGGCCAGCGAAACATTTTGTTTTTAAGAATGCATTTGGTGAGCTCTCTGTGTACTTTCTGAGCATTTATTTTAAAATGTGCAAACCTGGTAGCGTTAAGGCAACTACAGTACGGTACAGATATTGAGAGTGTATCTATGGTATGTACTTCCCAAGCCATGATGCTGTTCAATATGATCATGACAGTATATATACCTGTATGTCTGTCCGTAGAACCAGATGAGGTTGTAGGCCTAGTTGTCTGGCACACACGGCCACAGCTCTACAGTGATTGGACTGCAAACCTCCACACGTGACTACATGCTTACAGTTCTGGGATAAAGCATCTGCCATCAGAAATTCCAACTTACGCACCTACAGATATATAATTATGAATGCAATCATAAATTCTAACTTAAACACCTGTAGATATAATTATATTGCATCTGCCATCAGAAACTCTAACTTACGCCCCTGTAGATATATAATTATATGGCATCTGCCATCAGAAACTCTAACTTATGCCCCTGTAGATATAGAATTATACGGCATCTGCCATCAGAAACTCTAACTTACGCCCCAGGCCTGTAGATATATAATTATATGGCATCTGCCATCAGAAATTCCATCTTACACACCTGTAGATAAATAATTATATGGCATCTGCCATCAGAAACTCTAACTTACGCCCCTGTAGATATATAATTATACGGCATCTGCCATCAGAAACTCTAACTTACGCCCAAGGCCTGTAGATATATAATTAAATGGCAACTGCCATCAGAAATTCCATCTTACACACCTGTAGATAAATAATTATATGGCATCTGCCATCTGCCATCAGAAACTCTAACTTACGCCCCTGTAGATATATAATTATATGGCATCTGCCATCAGACATTCCCTCTAACTTACGCACCTGTAGATATTTTAGAGTTTCTTCAAAAGGCGAAACAAAAAATTATCTCAATCTCTTTCCCAATCCTTGTTCAAGAAATATTGCTGAAAGCTTGTTTGAATAAATTCCATAAACCAATTCAAAAGAATAAGCAAGTCAGTAGATGATCGTTCTGAATTCATTTAACTGAAAACCAATTTATGAACTACCGGTATGTTCAAATTAAAATGAATTAAGGAACCATTCAAGGCTTATAATGAAAGAACTGCTGTTAAAAAATATATAACAGTACTGTTGGACGGCTTCATTCCGAGAATGCTACACTTCCTGTTTCGACATTTAACTTTTGGGGAATTTTTCTGTTTGAATACATTCATTACTTCAATTGTTTGAGATTAGTTCCATGATCAAATTGGATACAAAATTGTATGAAGAAACAAATGACGAAACTGCAGTAACAAGCCCATAGTCAGCCCTGAAAGTTAACCGAGGCAAACACCTTATAATGGTGGTCTTTGGGCATGCGTTTTCTGGACATCATTTTCAGTTGTTAGTAAGACATGATTTTAATTGATACTCCTTTTAATGCCGTCTATATATGCTACCTTCCCACTATTCTACCAAGGCAGCTGCCTCTGACAGTGTGCCTCAGCATAGCTACGGGCCTGAGTAATACATTCATTGAGAATACTACCTTGTTTCCAGAGAGAGTACTGCCTGTCATATCATCCCTCTTTATTGATAAATTGAACTCTTTTGGGACACCTGGTAGATGCCATCTATGAATAGGGGTATTTGGGTTTGCAAGCTGAAAACACATAATTTACAATTAGACTGCCTCAAAAAATATGTCATTGATTAAAATAAAGATCATCATGATCATACAAATTGTAATTCTAAGGCAGCATGGTATTAAATGGAACCAGAGAATTAAAATTTGAATTTTATACATTTTTGTATGTTTTAGTTGTTGAACTAAACTGAATGTAGTTTAACGGCTCACCAACACAATCAATCGGAACTGCCTCAACCATTTTTTTCCCGATGATCTACGGAAATGAGCGAGTTTGCACGATTGCAACACAATAGGTTATTTAGAGTCATACTTCCGAAGTTATTGTGTTTCTCATATCTCCAAGGGCAATGTATCTTTGAAGTTTCATGAGCGTGGCTATAATATAATATATTTACAGAATGTGTAGTTCCATACGAGGTCAGGTGTTTTTTTTGGCTGTTTTTATAGCCGAAATTTGGTCATATTCCCAATACCAAAACATATCTTTTTTTCCCAAATAAGAGGACAAAATTCCCAATTAACAAAAATAAATAAATTATAATAATTGTATTTTTTTGATATTTTTTTTTTAAGTGTGCCAATCCAATGATTGGGGTTCAAAAGCTTATAAATGCTTCTGTTTATCTTGGTGTACAAAAAACAGTATTAAAGATATAATTATGAAAGGAATGCTTTACTTTATATTTTTCCGAATTTTATTAAAAATCGCGCTAAAATTCCCAATTTTATGAAAAATCGCACTCAAATTCCCAATTCCAGGGGTACGGGTTATGTTCCCAAAATCATGTAAAAAGGCCCTGGAGGTAATGGTGTACTTGATGTTTGACCTTGTGACCCTAAAAGTAATAGGTTCCTTCTCTCACCAATGGCAACATCAGTCAGAGCTCTAACTGTTTTTCATAACCTGTGACTGTTATTTAAAAAAACACTAAAACTGGGATAGTATTAAAGCCAGAATCAGTTGCTACCACCTTATCATTCAATTTTACGTGCATTCCATCTTCTGTACAGGAATTTTCCCTATATATATATATATATATATATATATAATTTTCTCCAGGTAGGGTGGAAATCCAATGCCCAAGGCCTCTCATGTTACCTACAGTTATGCAACAAAATTCATTAAAAATCATTTTGTAGGCTCCAACATGATAATTAGTGAACAACTGCTAATTGGACCTTGATGAAGATGTATTTTTCCTTAATTATAAGTATTCAGACATAAATAAACACTGCACATTTGGCAACTATTGTGATTTATTAGCAAATGATCTTGGTAACTGATTTAGGTTACAAATGGTTATTAGGGAAAAGTATCTGCTACTCTAAACCAAAGGAAGATAATAATTTGGCATTTTAATAACTTCCAGCAGTTATAAAACTTGTAACTGTTTAAGGTTAGAGCTCTGACTGAACTTACACATGAAGTTTCATGAATATAGGTTATTACGTTGAATGAATATTTCCATATGAGGTCATGCCGACGTTGACCTTTGACATACTGACTCCAACAACAGGAATCCTTCTCTCATTAAGTGCAACGTACCTTTGAAGTTTCATGAGGGTTGGTGTTATGCTTTCAAAATTATCAGGTAGAATACATAATTCTATATAAGATGTTTTTTACTTTGATTTTTCACTTGTTGTGAACAATCAAAAAAAGTTACAACACTAATAAATTTCAGGTCTATGGTCCATGATGACCTTGATGTTTGACCTACTGACCCCACACTTAATAGACTTTCTCCTCTCACCAAGGGCTTTCAAACTTACCACACAGAAGGCATGAATAACTGACGGGCAGTTGGACGAACACAAACCCAAGACTAAAACAAGACACTTCTAGGGCCCAAAGTGAGTATGAATGTGTACTATCATATAATAGAAAGTACTAAAATAACAGTTCTGTAATTTGCTCAACTTGCGCTGATGGGGTCATTGTCGTATCGGGTACTACAGAAAGGTACCCGGGGTACATTTATGTATACAGAAACTTTCCTGAAAATCTTTGAATTCCAGAACGGCCCCCAGATATACAGAAACGTACACTGACAAACAAGATCCCATTGGCATAATTGAAACAATTTAGAACTTGATAAAACAACTGCTTAAACAATATTGTTTATCATTAACTATTGCGCTATTGTTCTTAAAACATATTTAGGCTGCCATAGTTAGTAATAAAATACAGAACGCATTGTCATAAAACCGGAAGCTGTAAATCATCAAACCCCGCGCAAAAAAGTAATCAAATATGCAGCTTGTCATCCAAGAAGAGTCGGTCAAATATTTAGACGAACTCCATTCCTTTAAGGCGGAGGCAACTGCTAACGGCTTTTAAAAAGTGAATCGATTAAACTTTGTAAATTGTAAACAATGAAAGTTTCGTTTCCGTGAAGTAACAGAACGCGTTACAGCCACGTTTTACGACATTGTATCTTGTCTCGGGTATATTTATGTATATTTGGGGGCCTTTCTGGATTTCGATGATTTTTGGCTACGTTTCTGTATACATAAGGCCATATCAAATTAATTCCGAGTTTATCATCCAAATTTTGGAAAAAATTGGGGCGGGGGGTGCAATTTTATTTTTTATTTTTTATTTTCCTGAGGTGACATCAAACATCACAAAAATATTAATAACCAGAAGTATTATGTTTTGAACACTCTCTTTATTACCAATTGTCACTGCTATAGCATACATTTGTATTTATAATGATATAAACTACCATGTATGTGAGTTTTAAAAGTTGAAGTTCTCAATATAACTTACTTCTTCTTGTTTGAAACAGTTCCCCTTTTATTTACGAATGACTGTTTGCCAGATAGGCACAACTCACATACGGGATATTTATCATCTGGTTCTACAAGGTCATCTGACGAACCACAGTAATAACATACCGATTCGAAGCCAGCAGAAAAATATGGTAGTTCCACTGACATGTGACATGTGGTATTTGTTAGAAAAAATGTAACTTGGACATGATGCCACAAGTTACATTTTTTCTAACAAATACCGAATGTAAAATATGATTGTCCTCTGTTTCAACATCTTGAAGGACAGAACCACATGTATATTGTAGGTCAGCTAAGATTTGAAGCAAATCAGTTCTTTTCTTTCCTTTCACCACGTTTACAATACAGGACTCTTGGTTTTTCACATTCAGAACAATACACCACAATCTGGACATTATTTTATTTCATTTTTTTTTCAAACTAAAAATTGTCGGGGCGGCATAAAATATTCGGGGCGGGCGGGGATGATAAACTGGGAATTAATTTGATATGGCCTAAATGTACCCCGGGTGCCTTTCTGTAGTATCCCATCAGCTCAACTTGCTTGCTTTCAAATCTCTAGTGTAATAGGACTCAGTTGTGGGGTATGTAATTAGAGATGTTTATAAGCGCGTTACTACTGTCTTGACGCAAATCTAGCTTTTATGGCGATATCGGCAGAACGTCCGCTTCACATGCAAGGCGTCCCGAATTCAAACCCGCCGAGTGCCTTTAGAAAAATTTATGCGTAGTTTTTCAAAAGTAAAAGATGTATTTACTTCTTAGATCTCTGATATCCTGCACTGCAGAATGAGAAATCGATTGAAAATTTACCTGCACTTTCCATTTTGGGATATTTTTAAGCAAATTAGTCCATTTAGGAGGCTTGTAATCCTGTATTAAGTGTTCCATTGTAATTGTCCTATGAAATGTCAACCCTATGCATGCATTTTGAAGTTTAGATGCAAATAAAAGGTCTGTGTGCAACCGAAAATTAACAAAAATGGACTTTGACATAATTATTTTTTGCTCCAGTCTTTCCACAATGTCTCGGATATATTTGAGAAATATTACGTAAGGAAAACAACAAAGTAATCCAATTTAGGTACAAAGTCCGAACATGTAAACATCAGCAGGTGTACTTTCATTGATTGTGAGTTGAAATCAAATTTTAGGAATGATGTTGCAATTCCGCACACTGTTCTGGGCTTTTTTTTAAGGCAATTCTGATTGTAGGTGATAGAGTTTAAAATCCGTTGGTCTGAAAAAGATGTGAAAATGATTTGTTATTTTCGCCCCAAAATGTTTCGTACATATACTCATAGATCTACATAGTGATAGATCTAGATGTACTACTGTGTACATTTATAGTTGTGAATATTGCAAAGAGAATGCATACATATGCATAACTTTATTACAAATCTGAAGTCTTGTGTTTTGGTTTGATATTTGTGAGTAAACTGTTCAGTTTATCATGCTTAACTTTTATTCTGGCCAACTTGCACAGACCATAGATCTACATAGTCTGTATATCCATGCACAGATGCACAATCACAGTATCCTCGTAAGCAGGGTCTATCTAATAATGAAAATTGTATTTGAAATTCCTGTCAGAATGATACATACATGTACATTTAGTGACGATTTTTTAATACGGGCTGTCCTCCGACACGGGGTGCATCTATAAATGTCCGTATGTAAAAAAAGCACCCTAGACGTCAATAAATGAGACTACACATAAGTATTTTATTGTATTAGGCCAAAAAGAAAAATAGATGTGTTTCCAGTTTCCCGACCGACCCTCTTTTTAGGGGCCAACGCTAAAACTTTCTATGCCAAATTTGTTTTGAACGATTTTTCCTTACAGATGCACCCGTGTCTGAGGACAGCCCATATTAAAAAATCGTCACTAAATGTATGTGTATGAACTTCTTATAGAAAAATATGTTTACCCGATTCATTCTGACAGGTCTTTCAAATACAATTTTCATTATTAGAAAAAGGACTAGTAGGCCTGATGTCAGTATAATGTGAGTGGTTGTCATGTGTCTACTGCATGGTGAGCATTGAGCTCATGCACCTGTCAGTGTTCCCCACCCCTCTCCCACCCGACACCAGGGTTGGGAGGGCATACCCAGGGGGATTAGACAGATGTTCCAATGAATTAGACAGATGTTCCAATGGTCAACTTGATTGTCTAATTCCCATCCCTCAGGACCAACATCTGAGTCAAATTCCCCAGATGGGAATGTTAACTGTACACAAATATCAGTTTAAGACCACCAATTGACCGGGTTCTGTCCAAATTCCGTACCCTAGTGACATAGTTGTTGATCTAATTCCCACCAGCCGGGAATTTGTTGCTGTCTAATCCCCAGGTTACATGCTCGCTGCACCCCAGGTATTCCCCAATGAGTTTACCGGTAGTAAGGAAGATTATAGTAAAGTTTTAGTCATTATTGCTGCAGGCACTGCGACTAGGATGGGTGTACAAACATTGTGGGAAATCTTATCCCCAAATGGAGACTGTGATGTGCCGGTAGGTAGCCTTGCTGGTAAAACTATCGCGGTGGACCTAAGTGCATGGATAGTAGAGTTCAAGACAAGCAGTGGGGCCTCACAGTTTCACAATGTTTATATAAGGTAAGGTCAGTAAAGAACATTATTTTGAATCTTGTTTACTTACATGGACAGATGGCAATCTTGATTTTTTGTTGAACCACCTTGTGGGGAGCTTGACTTAGTAATTACTTTTGCATTTGGTGTAAATGCATCCCTCCATTCGTGCATTTGTGTATTTGTGTATGCATTCAGATTATGCCCAAGTTAAGATACAATGCCTCCGTATGTTCCTCTTACCAGCCTGACATAGTGAACAAATTGTTTTTCGTAATTGACCTTCTTTCTCTGAAATGTAGGTCACGTCGAGTTTAAAGTACAACTTCTGATTACATCCAAGTTTATCCCGGACTTTCAAGCCCGGGATATTTAACCAAGCTGCATCAGTATGTTATTCTCATCGACCCGACATTATTAGTTATTTGGATTCTTGACATTGGACATGGGCTGACATTCCCTTCCTGGAAATTATATTCACCCAAGCCATCAACGAATTTGTCATACTTCAAAGTTGTTACTACTTCCATTAAAAAACAAACAAATTTAAAGAGGGTTTCTTTTTTATTCAGCTAATTTCCCCTTAACATGCCTCTATTTCATTATACACGTGATTAAGCTAATGCTTACGTGCAGGACCACAGCTCTCTAAACGTCATCAAATTTGGAGGAGTTTTAACAAAAATAACTTTGTTTATCACAATGTTAGTGTTTTATTATCTTTACAATGGCAAACAACATTATTTACTATTATGTCAGACTTTTACACACAATGGAAAGCGCAGAAAAACGGTCAGAAAGAAACAGTCAGCGGTGTCAGCATCAAAACGACCAAGTAATCTCCGTCATTTTGTTTTTATGCATCGAAGGTATGAGGCGTCCATGGGGAAACCGTCAAATGTTCATGTCGCGAGACGAAGTCACGGGCTCATGTCTACGGCAATTGACCAATGAAACCCCGATAATTGTCTTTGCAGTATGACAAGACATGATGAACAAATATTTTCTTCATCGTTGTCACCAATTTTCTCAGAAATATACCGGTAGGCCACATCTGGTTTAGGGTACAACTCTGATTACATCCAAGTTGAAGTACAAGTTCCGTTTAGTATCCTGACTTTTGATGGTGGGATATTAACCACCATCAGCATCAGTATGGTTCTTTTTACCACCTAATATGGTGAACAAATTGTTTTTGCTGTCGTGACTTACTTTCTCAAAAATATAGGACATGTCCAATTCATGCCATATTGCCCAAACCTCATCTGTATGTTCCTTTCATCGACCTGGTATGGTACCTGTTTACCATTACTGCAGAGAGATTTTATCGAAACTTCACAACAAAGTGTGGCTCGTGAAATTGAAGCTTTGGATTGTTATTCCAGTAATTTGACCAAAGATCAAGGTCACTGTTACTATAAATAGAAAACTGATTTCTGCTCAATACCTTCAGTTACACCAAAGTTATAGCCCTTTAGTGGGACATCCATGTTCTACAAAAAATCTCATGTTGTGTTTTGTAGGAACCTGTTCTATCGTACCATAGAGTTGATGAGAGAGGGCATCAAGCTTGTGTTTGTTATAGATGGTCGAGCGCCAGACATGAAGCATGCTGCCATGTTGTCCAGACAACAACAACAACATGGATCTCTGTCCAGCTCAGTGAACCCTGACAGGCCTATGTTAAACAAGGCAGTAGCTCAGGTATTTACTGATTGTACATTCTCAAATTAAAAAAATATCGTTACAGTTTTGAATCTTTTGTTATCTTCTGTCAGGAGTAAAACAAGTCATTCAGCAGAAAAGTATATATAAAGATTCTGCATACGGGCAACATGTTTGAACCCCTTTTAAAGGAACACACATCAATCTTGAAGCATTTACCAAACATTAAAACTCAGTGTATTAATCCAGTACTATTTCAACTTTAAATATGTATTCAACACTTAGTTATGTTTAATCCGAGCCTTCTCTGACCTTACTGTCATGGTTGGCTCAGTCGGTGGAGTTTGATTGTGCCGACAAGATATTATGTGGCAACACTATTTGATTGTATACATGGGGAATGGGTACAGCCTTCTGAATGGATGCCGAAAGAAGAACTGAAAGAATATATCATAGATATATAATATATATATCACAATAAATAGATGTGTCTATACATCAACAGGCGTAAATGGCGAATGCCACGAAACATTGCAATTGGTCACTCACATCAATGTTGTATAGTCACGGGTGTCAGGTTAGTAAAGTTAGTGAGTAAAACATAACGGGACTGGGTATTAGTATACTGGACAATGATTATCGGATAATGGCTTATTATTATAGGCCTAAAAAAATAATTGTGTGGTTCGAATACCTACGCCTACCTACGAATACCCGCCGACCCTGACGTTTTTTTGGTCCATTTCTGAAAAAAAATTAAAAAATATAAAGTATGTATGTACACAAGTGAACAGCAAATAGAAAACAATTATAATTACAATAATTATAGAACATAATTCAGTGCATCTTCTTTGCGTTCATAAAAAATCAAAAAAAAATCCGACCTACCCTACCTACCAATTTTGAACATGTTACCAGAACCACACAATTTTTTTTTTTAGGCCATATATAAGTGTGTTTAGGACAAGGACTGACTAACTGGTCAAAGAATAGATTACTTCCCTATGACTGAAATGGATAATATATCAAAAACAACATGCTGGATCAGTGTATACTTTATTAATTATTCATGTAAGGTTCAAGATATTCAACCCTTCAACATTACCAGCCCTTTTTACTACTTTGATATTTTATTCAACTTTAAATATGTATTCAACACGTAGTTATATATAATCCAAGCCTTTTCTGACCTTACCAGCCCTTTTTACAATTTTGATACATTATCCGGCTGTGTAAAACGTCACAACAAAAAAAAGAAAAAAAAGAAGGCGTTTAGGGTCAGAGAAGGCTCAGATTAAGTTATGTGCAAAAACAATTTGTTTTGCATTATCCAAATAATTTTTAATAATTTGTAAATACTCAATTTAAATTTTAAAAAAGCTAATGTAACTCCACAAGCTTTAATAAATCAAGGTTGCCGTGTGTCCTTTCAACACCTTATGAGACATAAGAAAACAGTTGTTACAGTCTATGTTGTTCAAGCGTATTGCTGGTGTCTGAGAACTCCATATTAAACTCTGTTAACCATGTACAAATCAATTTGTTAACAACATTTTTGTGTCGCCTTTTCGCCTTCACTACCATATCATCCCTTATTTTCAATAGTTTTATCTCGATATATTTACATTAATTTTTAATTAATCCTTCATTTCTTCATCTTTCGTCAGTTTTGCGCACAATATGACCTATTTATGTGTCGACATGCCGTAAAACACCATTCATTCATTCATTTTCGCCTTCATGCTGAAGGTCATTATATGGGTTAAATACTTTTTTTTTTCTTCCGAAAACTTAACATTGGCTATAACTTTCTCATTTCTTGATATTACTTCATCAAACTTTCAGTATATACTCATCATGATAACGTCGACATGACCATACTAAAATATAAAGATCAAGGTCACACTGAGCAATGCTGAGTTAAATGCTCATTATTTTTCTTCACGAAAAATTAACGTTGGCTATAACTTTCCCATTTCTTGATATTTCTTCATCGAACTTTCAATATATACTCTTAATGACAACATCGACATGACATACTAAAATATAAAGGTCAAGGTCACACTAAAGGTCATTATATATGGGTTAAATACTCATTTTTTTCTACACAAAAACTTAAGGTTGGCTATAACTTTATAATTTCTTGATATTTCTGCATCAGACTTTCAATATATACTTATCATGACAACATCGACATGGCCATACTAAAATATAAAGGTCAAGGTCACACTGACGGTCATTATGTGGGTTAAATTCTCATTTTTTTCTTCACGTAAACTAAGTCAGGCCAGTTTGTCAAGGCCATTCATCTTGGTCCAAAAAACCTTGATATACTGACAAAGCGCTGACAGGTGACACACGTGTTCCGCGGAACACCCGTCTAGTTATTCATTCATTAACTCTGCTAAATTGTTAATGCAACATGAAAACTTTGGTCTTCATTTCAGTCATTTGGCCGGTTTCCCGCCACGTTACGTATATGAATTTCCAACTGAGTTAATATTGGAAGCAGGCCCAGTTAAGCTATTGATGGCCCATTTTAGTTTATAAGGACACAGTTAGTTTGTAATGACCAATTTTAGCTAGTAATCACCCATTTTAGTTTGCAATGGACCAGTTTAGTTTGTAATTGCTCAGTTAGTTTATAATGGCCCAGTTTAGTTTGTAATGACCAAATTTAGTTTGTAATGGCCCAGTTTAGTTTGTAATGACCAAATTTAGTTTGTAATGGACCAGTTTAGTTTGTAATGGCCCAGTTAGTTTATAATGGCCCAGTTTAGTTTGTAATGACCAAATTTAGTTTATAATGGCCCAGTTTAGTTTGTAATGACCAAATTTAGTTTGTAATGGACCAGTTTAGTTTGTAATGGCCCAGTTAGTTTATAATGGCCCAGTTTAGTTTGAAATGACCAAATTTAGTTTGTAATGGACCAGTTTAGTTTGTAATGGCCCAGTTAGTTTATAATGGCCCAGTTTAGTTTGTAATGACCAAATTTAGTTTATAATCATGATAATGGCCCAGTTTAGTTTATAATGGCCCAGTTAAGCTATTAATTGCCCAGCTGTCACAGTTTAGTATGTAATGGCCCAGTTAGTTTATAATGGCCCAGTTTAGTTTGAAATACCAAATTAAGTTTGTAATGGCCCAGTTAAGCTAGTAATGGCCCAGTTGTCACAGTTTAGTATGTAATGATCCAGTTTAGTTTGTAATGACCAAATTTAGTTTGTAATGGCCCAGTTAAGCTAGAATGGGCCCCAGATGTCACAGTTTAGATTGTAATGACCCATTTTAGTTTGTAATGACGCATTTTAGTTCGTAATGGACCAGTTTTGTTTGTAATGACCCAGTTAATCTAGTAATGGCACAGATGTCACAGTTTAGTATGTAATGATCCAGTTTAGTTTTTAATTACCCATTGGAGCTGTGGTCTAGTGGTAGAGCGTTGGACCCATGATCTAAAAGTCGTGGGTTCGATTCCCATCATTGCCTTATGCGTTGTGTCCCTGAGCAAGACAATTTATCCACATTGCTTAGTGCTGGTTCTACCCAAGAAAACATTGAGAGTGATTCAAATAAGTTCATAGAGCTTTCGTTACAATCAATGTAAAATAAATAAGTTTAAACTTAGAAATGACCCATTTTAGTTTTTAATGGACCAGTTTAGCTAGTAATGGTTCAGATGTCAACAGTTAAGTATGTAATGACCCAGTTTAGGTTTATCTAGCAATGACCCATTTCAGTTTGTTAAGGCACAGTTAATCCTGACAGGCCTTTGTTCAACAAGGCAGTAGCTAGCTCAGGTATTAACTATCCTGAATAGTAATGGCCCAGCTATCAGTTTAGCATGTAATGACCCAGTTTTTTTGTAATGACCCATTTTAGTTGTAATAGACCAGTTAAGCTAGCAATGGCCTAGTTTAGTATGTACTGGCCCAGTTAGCTAGTAATGGCCAAGATGGCCGAGTTTATTATATATTGGCCCAGTTAAAGGGGTTGATGCACTGTTTTCAAACAACATTTATTTAAAAGGGCTCTGACAACCTTAAAAACAGCTGAAAGAATTATCAAAATGCCATGAAAAATAAATGAGATATGACCTATTGAAAATTGGCAAAGAATATAAATAGAGGTGGCCATCTTGGAACGATGACATCATCACGCCTTTTTACTATATATAGCATATTGACAAAATATATTATAAAGCAAGGAAAATCACTGCAAATTTATTAAAAATAAATATACAGAATGTATAAATTGTATGCTCATTTTTCATTTCCAGTGATTTTCTTTGCTTTATGAGACATTTAATCAGTATGCCATATATGGTAAAAAGGTGCGATTACTTCGTCGTTCAAAGCTGGCCGCCCCCATTTGTTTTTCTTTGCAAATTTTCAATAGGTCATACTCCTTTATTGTTCATGGCATTTTGATCATTCTTTCAGCTTTATTCAAGTTTTATCAGAGCCCTTTCAGATAAACATTGTTTGAAAATAGTGCATTAACCCCTTTAAGCTAGTAATGGCCCAGTTTAGTTTGTAATGACTAATTTTATTATGTAATGGCCAAGTTAAAATAGTAATGGCCCTGTTTAGGTGTTAGGAAGTCATGTGGCACAAAATATATAGTTATTTTGATTCCATTGCAGTGCACCAAGCTTCTAGAGTGCCTTGGCATACCTTACATACAGAGTTCAGGAGAAGCAGAAGCCACGTGTGCATATCTTAATATTAATGGAGTAAGTGGGGTTTACATCTGTATACACATGGAGTAGGTAGGGTTTTCATCTGAGTACACATGGTGTTAGTACGATTTTACATCTGAACACGCATGGAGCAAGTGAGGTTTAGGTTACATTGCATCATTGATTTTCCTTCTTTGTTTTATATAGGACGAATGTATATCAAGAGATAAAAAATGCGTATTTTTCTCCGTAGAAAATTTTAAAACACATATCAATCAAACGATTGAGCGTCCGCCAATATAAAAATTCAATAAAAAACAGGGGGTCATGTATCATGTAAGAACAAGCCAATCTGTTGAATGACATCACGTTCTATTTTGACACGTCACAGATAGATTTACCCCATTTCTACTTTCACTTTACTGTCTATGTCAATTATAATTAAATATCTCAAACAAACACTAATCAATGTTCACAATACATCATTTGGCTGAATTATAGGTAATAATAACAAAAAGCAATCAAAAGTATGCATTTTGTATCACTAGTAAGGCAGGGAAACGTTTTTTATTTGGCACTATTTGACTATACACCACGGAAGCACAAACGCAATGGTGCAATGTAACCTTAAAGAGAACCACACAAAGTTCATAATTTTTAAATGTAAAGATTTCATATTCTCAGCTATATATCACGCTCAAAAATGCATAATTTGTGCAAATCGAACAAGCATTGACCGAGATATGGACATTTGAAGATGCATAGAAAAAGTTGAAATTTACCAAATTCAAAGACTTTTTTCTTTAGTTTTACACTATTTGAATTGTCATATGAAATAACATTTCTTGACAATATACTTGACAAATGTGACAAATTATCAAAATAATTCAATAGACATCAATAAAACATGCATTTTAGTAACCAGCAGGACTTTGCATAAGTACAATATTCAGATTTGCACACCAAAACGTGTTTTTTGAGTAAAATTCCATCAATTTGTGGCATATTATCTATTTTTAGTTGAGTATACACGCTCAAACATGCCACAAATTCCACTAAAATCAAAATTGATAATAGCCGTACACTACAAAGTCAATTTTTTTTTGTATATTAATAATATTTAACAAGTTAAACCCTTCTAAAACTGTTCACAATATCCTATTTTTGTGGTGTAGGGGAAAGATTTAGTGGTGGCAAACCTACCAAACTTTTTTTTGAAGATAAAGTTTTGAAAACATGTTCCACAAACAGCAGCCTACATTTCCATACCAAAGAATTAAACTTCAATTAAAGAAGTAGCCAAGGCACGCCAAAAAAAGACCCACAAAAAGCTGAAACTCGAAATTACGGCTATTAGACACGAAAACTGACTAAATATACTCCTAACCGACATAAAAGCACATGCAGTGTCTGTTTAAGAGCTCTTCTTACTAGTTTTCATCTGAAATTCGACTTTAAGTACGAATCCAAGAGAGATCGATTTATCCCATTTAGCTCTCTTTAAAAGGTTACATTGCACCATTGATTTTCCTTCTTTGTTTTATATAGGACGAATGTATATCAAGAGATAAAAAATGCGCATTTTTCTCCGTAGAAAATTTTAAAACACATATCAATCAAACGATCGAGCGTCCGCCAATATAAAAATGCAATAAAAACAGGGGGTCATGTATCATGTAAGGAAGCACAAACACAATGGTGCAATGTAACCTTTACAACTAAATACACATGGAGTAGGTAGGGTTTACATCTAAATACACATGGAGTGGGGTTTAGATCTGAATACATATGGAGTAGGTAGGGATTACATCAGAATACACATGGAGTAGGTAGGGTTTACATCTAAATACACATGGAGTGGTGTTTAGATCTGAATACATATGGAGTAGGTAGGGTTTACATCAGAATACACATGGAGTAGGTAGTGTTTACATCTGAATACACATGGAGTGGGGTTTACAACGGAATACACATGGAGTAGGTAGGGTTTACATCTGAATACACATGGAGTAGGTAGGGTTTACAGGGTTTACATCTGTGTGGACATGGAGTAGGTAGGGTTTACAGGGCTAACATCTGAATACACATGGAGTAGGTAGGGTTTACATCTGAATACACATGAAGTAGGTAGGGTTTACATCTAAATACACATAGAGTGGGGTTTACGACTGAATACACATGGAGTAGGTGGGGTTTACATCTGCATACACATGGAGTAGTTAGGGTTTGCATCTGAATACACATGGAGTGGGGTTTACAACTAAATACACATAAAGTAGGTAGGGTTTACATCTGAATACACATGGAGTAGGTAGGGTTTACATCTGAATACACATGGAGTAGATAGGGTTTACATCTGAATACACAAGGAATGGGGTTTACGACTGAATACACATGGAGTAGGTGGGGTTTACATCTGCATACACATAGAGTAGTTAGGGTTTGCATCTGAATACACACAGAGTGGGGTTTACAACTGAACATGCATGGAGTAGGTAGGATTTACATCTGAATACAAATGGAGTAGGGTCTACATTTGAGTACACCAAAAAAGTAAATAAAAAATGGATATTTAGCAAAAAGGAAATGTAGCAAAACAAACAAGAATTACAAGACTAAGTAAGAGGCAGTGGGGTTTTAAACCAGGTTCTAGGGTGCAAGTCATGAAGTTAGTAAGGTTTACATCAAATACACAGTAGGGTTAAACATTGACATCTGTATAGTGAGTATTAAAATGGGTTTTACATTTGATTTTTTATTTGTTAATTTCAGCTTGTGGATGGTGTCCTCACTGAGGACAGCGATTTCTTCTGTTATGGAGGGAGAACTTTGTACAGAAAGTTGAGGAAAGAAAAAAAGGTAACTTCTATAAGCTGGTTGGGTTGATATTCTATTCATTCAGCCTGTTGCCTATATCTCCAGGCCCTACCTTGAGCAAGTTTTGTAACTCTCACTGCTTTTTGCATGCATGGGGACATTAACCAGGCGGTCACATATAAGATATAGTAAGAGACAAGTTAATTAAAAATTAAAAACTATTAAACATTTGCAAAAAATATTATTTTTTATAAGCACACCCTGAATAGGAAACGTGTGAAGTAGGCTGTGGGCATATGTGAATAGATAGGTTTCTTGGAGGGTTTCTACCTACTCGCCAGTCGCCACGCAGCTAGCTTTTGTGGTGACGAGGTAGAACGTCCAACTACCATTAGTGCGATCTGAGTTTAATCCCCACTGAGCCTTTGGAAAAGCCTGGTTATTAGATTGGCATATGTGTCGTTTGGCGAACGGGTGGGCCGGCTGAGCGTCAGTCATGGTTTCCTCTCAATAACTTTTGTCAGGAATGAGGTATTGCGATGAAACTTGCAGGGTACATGTATGTAGCTTATATGGACAGGAAAGTTGGGATTACATTTGGAGTCAAGGTCGCTGTTACTAAAAAAGAGAAATGGTTTCCGCTCAATAACGTTTGTTAGGAGTGAGGTATTGAGACAAAACTTGCTGGGTAGGTAGCTTATATGAAAAGGAAGGTTGGGATTACATTTGGAGTCAAGGTCGTTGTTACTAAAAAAGAGAAATGGTTTCCGCTCAATAACGTTTGTTAGGAGTGAGGTATTGATACAAAACTTACTGGGTAGATAGCTTATATGGAAAGGAAGGCAGGGATTGCATTTGAGTCCACTGGAGTCAAGGTCAAACTCGCTGTTATTAAAAATAGAAAAACGGTTTGTTCTCAATAACTTTTGTTAGGAATGAGGTATTGTGACGAAACTTGATGCATAGTACATGTAGCTTATATGGAAAGAAAGGTTGGGATAGCAGTTGGGGTCAAGGTCACTGTTACTAAAAATAGAAAATAGTTTCTGCTCAATAACTTTTGTTAGGAGTGAGGTATTGCGACGAAACTTGGTGCGTAGGTAGCTTATAATATATGGAAAAGGAAGGTTGGGGTTGCATTTGAGTTTGCTAGGGTCAACAGTCTGTAACAGATTTTATTATACCTTATGTTAACACTCCTGTATAAAACACCTTGACTCTGGCGTGAAACATTTTATACTGTTTCCTGATTATTGCGTCAAGCGGTCAACAAATAAGTACTGTTTCATGATTGTGACATCACAGCACAGCTATTGGGATTTTTCATACTCAACAACAGATGCACAAATGAATTTTGATTTGTTTAAATGAAATTTGATAACACATGTCTTAATGAGAGTATTCTTGTTTTGTTGACCATAACGTTTGCTTCACTCAAAACTGGTTAAAAGAATATAATTTTATAACAAAGAATCTTTTTTCTTTCTTTTTAATGTATTCGTTTCACACATTTCAAATTTTCACACACAATATTTGTTCGGTATAATAAAATAAATAGTGCATCCCTGGCAGTGAGGGTGACAGTGGATATAGTCAACCTTCGAACAAAATAGTTTTTCTCAGGTTGACAACATCCACTGTCACCCTCACTGGGATGCACTATTTATATAATGACCTACATTCTAGAATAACACCGATATTACTATTTATATAATGACCTACATTCTAGAATAACACAGATAATATCGATGGCTGAAAAAAAATCATAAAAAAAATATCCTAACCTTGCTATTATTTCAGAGGTACGTTGTAGACAGATATGAGGCAGACAGGATCAGTTCAGAGATTGGTTTAGATCAGCATGACCTCATATCTCTGGCCTTGTTACTGGGGTGTGACTACAACCAGAAGGGGGTCAAATCTGTCGGGAAAGAGAAAGGAATGAAGCTTGTAAAGGAATTAAAATCAAGGGGGATAAATGTACTTGACAGGTTTGTATGTTCTTATATTCAGCTCAACCTTTTCCAGTTCTAGTTATAAAAAATAAAGAGGATAAAACACACTATGTTCCATATAAATTGTTTGCTGTGCCCAAAGTGTTGGGACACGTTATAATATGCAGGTGTACTGTTCACTTGAAAGGTTTTCAACATACATGTTAGTTTATTATAAAGGTTGAGAAAACAGAAAGGTTGTGACATTGTGTACATGAACTGCTTGTAGGCCATGCTGTTTTATGCCCCTGCCATACATGGGTGGGTGGGGTGGGCAGGTTGGGCATATATTGTTGCCCTTGTTCACCTGTGCGTCACACTTTGTATGTACCAGCATACTTTCTAGTCGAGAATACTCTTCTTGAACTTCTCAGCAGATTTTGGCAAGGAAGTATGAATATGAATTCTGTTCTAGTCCATTTTTGGCAGAGTTAAAGCCCTTTAACGGTTTTATATTTCAGCTAATAGCTTCCAGTGGCATTCATTTCCACAGACACATTTCTAGTTTCTCTCTATCAATTAATTTTTTAGCTCGACTGATCAGAGATCAGCAGAGCTTATGCCGTGGTGCGGCGTCCGTCGTCCGTCCGTCTGGCCGTCTGTCCGTAAACTTTTATTTGTAGCGACAACTCCTCTGAAACTACTGGATGGATATTCATGAAACTTTACAGAAATGTTGCCCATCAAGTATAGTTGATCCTAGCAAAATTTCATGTTGATGTGAAATCCAAGATGGCCGCCAAAGCTAAAAATAGAGTTTTAAAATACAAGTTTGTAGCGACTACTTCTTGAAAACTATAAGTGATATTGATATGGGACTTTTTCTAAAATGATCAGCATGACATGATGTTGATCCTTGTCAAAAATCGTTTTGATTCAACGTTAAACATGGCTGCCAGTGGCCATCTTTGTTTACATAGAGTTATATAGTAAAAACTTGTAGCGACTACTCCTCTGAAACTACTTGGCGGATTGTCATGAAACTTTACAGGAATGTCACAAATTTCAGGTTGTGATCCTAGAAAAATTTCAGGTCAGCCGGAAATTCAAGATGGCCGTCACAGCTAAGAATAGATTTAAAATAAATAAATTTGTAGCGACTACTTCTTGAAAACTATAAGTGATATTGATATGGATTTTTTCTAAAATGATCAGCATGACATGATGTTGATCCTTGTGGAAAATTATTTTGATTCGACGTTAAACATTGCTGCCAGTGGCCATCTTTGGTTACATAGAGTTATATAGTAAAAACTTGTATCGACTACTCCTCTGAAACTACTTGACGGATGTTCATGAAACTTCACAGGAATGTTGCTCTTGATGTCTAGTTGATCCTAGAAAAATTTCAGGTCGGCCGGAAATTCAAGATGGCCGCCACAGCTAAAAATAGATTTAAAATAAATAAGTTTGTAGCCACTACTTCTTCAAAACAATAAGAGATATTGATATGGGACTTTTTCTAAAATGATCAGTATGACATGATGTTGGTCCTTGTCAAAAATCGTTTTGATTTGACGTTAAACATGGCTGCCAGCGGCCATCTTTGTTTACATAGAGTTATATAATGAAAACTTGTAGCGACTACTCCTCTAAAACTACTTGACGGATTTTCATGAAACTTCACAGGAATGTTGCTCTTAATGTCTAATTGATCCTAGCAAAATTTTCAAAAAACAAGTCTGTAGCGACTACTTCCTGAAATCAAAATCAATCAGTAGAGCTTCAAGGTCATTGACCTCTTGTTGAAATTGTATGAATGCTGCAGTTTATTCAACCATTGGATTTGCCTATTATAAAATAATTCATGCATTTGCTCCTCTCATACATGCAAGGAAAAACATGCATGGCTCTCTAGTAAATTATTTTGTCAAAAATGAAAAAACATTTTATCATATCCTTATTTTAGACTGTTAGGTTGGCATGACAATAAGGAACTGGACTCCGTGGAAGCTCAGATGAAAACCAAGCACGTCCATGATGACCATTGCAGCAAGTGCAAGCATTTAGGTAATATTGTACAGTGTTTGTATTGTGGGTATATTGGTGGCATTCTTTTATTTACGCAAAATAATTTCCTGTAAACTACGTAAATATAACATCTTAGGGTATATTGCCCTGTAGATCATCAAGGTCGCATAGACCGACAGTGACTCAATCCTGAGACTGTTACTTGTAACTATTAGACCTGTAATATTGAAACTATACAGAAAAACTACCCTAGGCAATACAATGACTTCTATTAATTTTGGGGTTTGTAGGTCAAAGGTTAATGTCACGGTGACCAGATCATGAAAAATGATAGCCTGGCTGGTACTCGTGAATTATTTAAACTACAATCTTGAAACTTCAAGCATACAGTGCTTTTGGTGAAACAACTACCCCTATGAATAGTTTTTAGTAGTTCAAAGGTCAAGGTCATATTGACATGACACTAGGAAATACTTTTCACATAAAACACCTTAGTAAAAAAGTGAATAATGCCCCCATTATGCGGTGCTCTTATTAAAAATGCATGCAAATGCATTTTACTTCTTCTGCTCAACTCTGTTTATTATTCTTTTGAATGTGGGTAAGTAGATAGTGGACATTAATTGTATTGTCAATTTGACCAAGAGATGTGTTATGATTGTCCCATTCTGCATTTAATGCAGAGTTTTGTTTTGTTTATTAACACAACTGTAAGAGCAGGAGCACAACTGAATGTATTTTAGGAAAAGGCACTTATAAACATGAAATGCAAATGAATCCCAATGAAATGCTTTTTTGGGAGTAATTGAACAAAACTGGGCGGGTGTTGATAATGACTAGTGTTTAACCTGTTTTAAATTGCGAATTTGAAAGGTTAGATTATGAAATTATGTTTAATATTGATCTCTATATATCAGAAAGCTTTTATATAGCCTATTTATAGGCATCATGATAGGGCGCCTCTCCCCTATGTTGTATGAAGTAGAGTGACATTTTGTATGACTATAATTGTGTTTTCCTGTTTCAGGAAGGATAAATGTCCACAGAGAGTCTGGTTGCTCCACCTGTGTGACCAAGATTGAGTGTCTTGAGTCATGTGCCATTTTGTGCGGCTGTGATCGGTGCAAACAACAGAAACTGATTGCTGACTATAAACTTGAAATAAAAATGAGATCAAGGTCATTCGAAGACAAAACTTTCCCAAACAAAAAGGTATTATTAATCTGCTTTTTTCAGCACCTATCAAACATACTAACTGTTGTCTCATTTAACACTTCGTGCAATAAATCTGTCACTCCTAGAAGACAAGTTACAAACGCGTTAACATCAGAAAAGAGTGAATTGCAGTTCTAAATGAATTCATAGTTTTGATAAAGCATCATCAAAATAGACTGACCAATCAATGATCAAAAATATGGTACACCTCTACATTTTGGTAGGTGGGTAGACTCGGTCTTTTGGTAGTTTACTGCAAAAATTAAGGTATTTACAGTCTGATTATTTTAAAACCCTTGGATATTTCATGCAAATTTTATACAAACTGATTCAATATTTGTATCTTTTAAAATCAAATCTATCATCTTTTTACTCTGCCAAATATTTTTATTTTACTATAGAGCTTAAGGATGAAAACCGAGTAACACAAATTTTATCACCTATTGAAAATAAGGTAAAATCCCATCATGTAGGCAATGAAAAATTATGAATAGTTTGGTTATTGGAGGAATAGGACAGCTTACCTGTTGTACCCCAGGCATGAGTTGTATGCACCTGGTTAAATTGACATCCAATTGTTGGGTCGCCTGCGTAGCATGGCAGACACTTAGGGATCACTTTGCCCGTCATCTGTAGTCCGTCATCGTCTGTCACACTTTAATCTGCAACCTAACCTTGGCCATAACTTGAATATTTTTGATCCATGTTCATAAAACTTCACACACATCTCCATCTTAACTTAAGGAATGTCGTTAAACATGTTCAATAACTATTACTTTCATTTTGGCAGAGTTATGCCCCTTTTCATAAAACAATTTAACCTGCAACCTAATCACCTAATCAGACTTTATAGTTAGCTTTTACTTGCTGAAATTAGAACACAGCAGGCGACACAAGTGTTCCGTGAAATTTCTACTGCATGAAACTGATTGTAAATGTTTGTTTTGGGGCTGCTTGCATACCTATTGTATTTGGGGTGAGTAGGTGGTCAAGGTCACAGTGAACTTGAAGTTAATAATAGTTGTATTTGTGTCCAAGGTCAACTAGACTAATCTTCATAAAACTTTGTATACATGTTAGAATTGGGGTTGGGCATGAACCTACTGAGTTTAAAATCAGTAAAAACTGTATGTAGGTCACGGAGAACTAAAATTAGAATTGTATGTCAAAATTGTTGTTATCTTAGAGGTTCTCTGGACCAGTCTTCATGAAACTTTGTATGCACGATTGTATTTGAGTTGAGTGAGTAGTTTAAAGGTCAAGGTCACAGTGCACTCAACTTGACCTTGAAAATAGGTTAGACACTATATCTCGGGTTTTATGTGACCTATGTTAATAAAACTTGCTCAGTATTCTCCAATTGGGGCTGGGTTGATGCCGATTGATTTTGTGTGAGTAATTTCGTAAAAGTTCAAATACACACAGAACTTAAACTTGTTAAAAATGGTGTCTTTATGATATATAATATGTAACGAAAATGTGATTTGTTTGAGTTTGCTTAGATGTCTGTTCATGTTCAGGTTAGAAGGTCAATTTTCACTATGGATTCAGACTTGTATCTTTAAACTCTATTGTAATTTCAGTAAATAACAATATTTAGATGCATCTGGTTCCATTTATATGTTCCTGGTCAAAATTTTAAACTTTTATGACAATATCAGACAACTACATACCTATTACAGTGTAATTCACGGTCGAATCTGATCATGTCTCCCCCATTTTGTGGAGGGGAGACAATTTGTTTTTGTGCTGTCTGTTGTGTATTTGTCGTCTGTTGTCTGTATGTCACAAACTTTGTCCAGACTAGTTCTCCTGAACCCCTGGCCAGATTTCAACGAAACTTGGCAGGGATGATCAGTACCAAGCCTAGTTGCACATATCATCGCCATGTTCCAATTGAATGATATTTGGCTGAGTTATGGCCTTTTAAAAATTTTAATACACAAACATTTTCTGGACTAGTTCTCCTGAACCCCTGGCCGGATTTCAGTGAAACTTGGCAAGGATAATCAGTACCTTGCCTAGATGCGCATATCTTCGCTGTGTTCCAGTTGAATGATTTTTGGCAGAGTTATGACCCTTTAAAGGTTTTCATATACAAACTATGTCCGGATTAGTTCTTCTGATCTCCTGTCCGGATTTCAACGAAACTTGGTAGAGATGATCATTGCCAAGCCTATTTGCGCATATCTTTATTGTGTTCCAGTTGAAGGATTCTTTGGTGGATATATGGTCCTTTCCCCAGTGGGGGAGACATCTGTTTTTACTAAAAAACAACCTCTAGTTATATTGATTAATAAATAATGGAAAACTTTAATAGATCTTGTGACACACCGGTGAATTAAATCTTTAAAACACAAGGTTATATTTTCATTTCACAGCTTGTTGAAGAATATCAGGGCGTAAACTCAAACACAAGTCTTGGGTCAGTAAACGTGAAACAGCGCCCCCTGGATGTGCCGGCACTGGTGACCTACCTTCAGTCCAAATTACACTGGGATCGTACAAATGTCCTGGACAAAGTTGTTCCAATGGTGATATTGTCCCAACTCCGAACTAATGAGCAGGATGAGGATGCAATGTTTACACCCATCAGGTATGAGTTAGATTTACACCCATCAGGTATGAGTTAGATTTACACCCATCAGGTATGAGTTAGATTTACACCCATCAGGTATGAGTTAGGTTTACACCCATCAGGTATGAGTTAGATTTACACCCATCAGGTATGAGTTAGGTTAACACCCATCAGGTATGAGTTAGATTTACACCCATCAGGTATGAGTTAGATTTACACCCATCAGGTATGAGTTAGATTTACACCCATCAGGTATGAGTTAGATTTACACCCATCAGGTATGAGTTAGATTTACACCCATCAAGTATGAGTTAGGTTTACACCCATCAGGTATGAGTTAGATTTACACCCATCAGGTATGAGTTAGGTTTAAAAGTGAAAGAAACAGAAACAGAAACATTCTGCTCAGAGTAGGTGCAATGTTGTCCAGCAGTTGGTAGTCGCCCTTGTTATCAAATTCAATTTGAAGGTTTGTTTCAATAAAATGAACAAAATCGATACATGCATTACGGAGTTATTGTCCCGATATTGAAAAATAATCTAGATTCAGCTAGTTTACACGACACATATTTGAAGGTTTGTATCAGTTAGATTTTGGACAAGTGTGACAATGAGCAAAACTGATGAATGCTATGCCAAGTTAATGCCCTTGATTATTTAAAAAAAAAAAAAACGTTTTGACTTTTGGATGTGCTATTTATTTGACCTTAGACACTTGGTTTTTCTTTTGGCATTTTAATGATCATTTATTCAAAATTTAATATAAATAAAATGTAACTTCTTTTTCTCTTCTGGGCGGATATTTATATGGCAGATCAACGCAAGTTAATTTTATATCGGGCACAGAACACCTTGTAGAATATATACTTTGAAATGTACGTGGAGCCAATAACTACTTTCTCTTTGCTCGTACATTCTAATAAACAATGCAAATGAACATTTTCTAAAATACAAATTCTTCCTTTCAGAATCATTAAACATTGTAAAGACAATCATGTGGACTGTTACAAGGTATCCTGGGATAAGACAGGTAAATTAAAAAAAAAAATACCGGAAATATTTGTATATATAAAATCAAGTTATCATTATGTGATATCTACATAGAGGATCTGACATGAGTGACTGTGTATTATTGATTTTAATAAACGAGTTGGATAAAATGATAGGATACGAGGCTCTGCCATGTGTCCTACCTTTTTATCCAACGAGTTTATTAAAGTCAGTAATACACAGTCACAAATGTAAGATTTTATTTATCACATAACACACCTATGACGTGATAGTTTCGCTTTAATGTTGTATACGGCGGCAATTTGTAAGAGAAATCATGACGTCGTTTTGTTGTTTTCATGACGTCAGCTACGTTACAAAGCTGTAACACAACTAATAAATTTAACGTTACAAACGTGCATTTTATAAAGTAAGATTTTAAATAAGGATAAATATTTAAGGTGTCTTAACATATCTTGCATGATATACCATGCAAACATGTGGGATTAAATGTTTTATTGTACACAAACATTGATTCGGTTCTCATTTGCATATGTAATACACTAATGGCTTTATTACACTCCCAAAAGTCATGTGATATTAAAGTAAAAACTACATAAACCGTAACACCTGGCTTATTATCTTCCTTGTTTTAAGCATGCTCTCTATATGACTGCTTTTGCACATCCAATACACTATGCTTACTGATATATTTGTCTGATAAGATAGGGTGTGTACCCATGCAACAGCAGCAACATCAGTGGCGGTAAAGATAGAGACATACTTGTTACCTTTAAGATTTACTTAATAATTTTCACACATGACATCTAGTGTGTATGATATTATTGTCCAGATAAGAACGACTGGGCAAAAGGTACCCATGCCACATCAGTGGAGGTGAAGGTAGAGAAGGACTTGTTCACCAGCCAGTACCCAGAGAAGGTGAAGATGTATGAAGATGCAAGGGCCCCAAAGATAAAGTCTGCAGGTACATTCAATTAACCGTATTGGACATTTGGGCTTTCCCATGGATTTTGTCTCGCCTTTTCGAAAAAAATAGACATGCTTTTCCGGTGCTGGCGGCTAAGGCGGCGTCAACATTCGACTTTTGGGTTTAGGTCACTTTCTCACAAACTGTATGCACTAGACCTTTCAAACTTTGCATAGAGTTGTATCTTGGGTGATACGTCGCAACGAGAAAAAGTGGATGTGACCTTGACCCTCCAAGCTAAGGGTAGATAACTTAATAATTTTTACATTTATACTTTTGCGTTTAGGTCACTTTCACACAAACTTGCATTAGACCTTTCAAACTTTGCTTATAGTTTTATCTTGGGTGGTACATCACAACATGATAAAGCGAATGTAAATTTGACCTTGACCCTCCAAACAAAGGGCAGATAACTTAATAATTTTTACATTCAGCTATTGCGTTTAGGTCACTTTCTCACAAACTGTATGCACTAGACCTTTCAAACTTTGCTTATGTCGCACCTGACAAGATAATAAAATTGTCAAAAGTGTCATATTAAAATAAATTACATCTTTTTTTCACAGGAAAAAGTAGGAAATCCACTCCAGGGAAGGGTCAGACATTAATGACGAAGTTCACAACAGTGAAGAAAAAATTGGAATTTTCTACAGATGAAAAATGTCATATGTCAAAGTCATTGGGGAGCAAAAATAATTCTGCTTCGTTCAAGAAAGGTCAAGATGTAAAAGGATGTGATGTGAAAGGGCGCGATGTGCAAGCCTCCTGCGTTGTTATTGACGATTCTGACAGTTCATCGGATGAAAAGTTGGGAACAGGTATTGCGATAGGTTCTAAAAACAAAAAGGTGATAAAAGGAGATTTGAACAAGTTGCGAAATGTTGTCGAAATTACTTCCATAAAATCAAGTAATGCACCTGATGGAGAGTGCACCAAGACTTCTGCAAGGAAGCGAGTAAAATTGTCCTCTAGAAACTCAGATGATATAAGTCATGAAGATTTAATAGTTGATGAAAAATTGACTGATAAAGTCTCCACCAAGTCGTCTCCAACGAAGCGAGCGAAGTTTTCCACAAAGTTACCAAATGCATTTGAAATATTAAATGGTAATAAGGAATCGATGAATGATTCTTCAACAAACCATAAGAAAGTAAATTCTTGAAATGACTGGCAAAGCTGGCGACATGGCCATGGTATTCTGGAACATAACATCGCTATATGGACAATATGACAATATGGATAATATGACACTTTTGACAACATAAAACTACTTTTTTTGCGTTCTTCTTTTGAATGTTTGTGATTGGTAGAGCCTATAGCACTTCAAAATATTCCGGAGATTCTCCATTCGCAATATCAATTCTGCCTACAAATACATTTATGGATGCGAAAGTGCTGAAATCAAAGATCAACAATTCTTCAATGAATTATATGGTAATAAGTAAACAGCAATCAAAAAGTTGATATTGTGAGACTTGTGTCAAAAGGGATGATACGGGTTAAACAAAAATGTTAATGTAGAAGTAAGTTTTTTATGGAAATACAAAGAAGTACTGTTAAAGGGAATGTAGCGACACAGCCAAACCGTCTTTATTATTGAAAGTTCTGAAATACTTGAATAAGGGTGAAAGAATTATCAAAATCGGATGATAAACAAAGAAGATATGATCATTTGAAATTTCTGTTGAATTGGATATGGAAGCGGCCATTTTGAGAGCTATGAGATAATGACATCACAGTTCTAAATGACCATATATGGAATATTTATAAATATGAAAATTTACTGATTTATAGGGAGAAAATGACAGCAACTGTATGAAAAATATGTAATACTTAATGGCAATAATGCTTTATATGACCAGTAAAAAAAATCATTCATTTGCAGTGATTTTCTTCGTTTTAAATGATATTTATATGGTAATATGGAACTATGACGTCATAGTTCTAAAAATGGCGGCTCCCATATTTGTTTTAGAACAACCTTTAAATGGTCATATCTTTTTTGTTTATCATCCGATTTGGATAATTCTTTCACCTTTTTTCAAGTTTTTCAGAACTCTCAGTAACAGAGCTTGTTTGGCTGTGTCGCTACATTCCCTTTAACCATTATCTGTTTTGGTGTTCCAAAATTAACATCTGCAAATGATATTTTGTGTTCTTAAGGATCTCTGTTTCTGTTGTAATGTGTGTCAGAAGGCATTTGTGACTCATATTTGTTACAAGTTTATGATTGTCCATCGTTATGTGTCTTCTGGAGGGGTGTTTATGGTTGTCTGTTGTCGCATTTCTTATGAGTCACATGGTATTTGTTAGAAGTTTAGGATTATAACTATTGAATATAACGGTCTGGTACGTATTTATGACAGGTATTGGGCAAATGTGCTATTTCATGCCCATGATTTGCTTTCAGCTGTTATATATTAAACAAATGTTAATGTTGTGTTCCTTATATGTATCTGAATTCAGGTGAAACCAAAACATTGGGGCATTTAAAAAGTATTAACCTTATTTGCGCTTTGCTTATAAATTTCTTACCTGGCTAATATGACTATTCCAGCCATCAGAATATTCCCCATTGACTCGAACACTGTTTCCAAGTCTCCCGATCCATTCCAGAAATGCATAGTTGAAGTCATCTTTAGGTTTTTTGTTTGTTTATTCACTGTAAAAGTGTGCTACCTAGGGAATATTGGCTAGGTAAGTTTTGATATTAGTGCACCGGGTAATAGGTCAGGATTGTATGTAAGATATGGAAACAAATTGATGGGTAAAAATCTGCTATTTCATCCATAGTATATCTTGCATCTTTTCTTCAATGGCCATTTTCACAGCAACAACATATTTTTCTTGTTAACACTATAATTCCATTGCTCTTTAAAAAGATGCATCCATATTTTAACAGTGAATATGAAAGAGCACTTTCCCATACTGTGTCCAACTTGGCTTTTAGATGCTTGCCTCCAGAATTGAACCAGAAATTCAATAAAATGTTTCAGAAATATATTTCAAAAATAAGTTATATATGACAAATACACTGTTATCCCCCATGTACGACACAAAAGTGCATTTTTGTTACATTATATTGAAGTCTGGAATATTAAATGGAGCTTGATTTTTGTAAGTATAGACAAAGCTATGTATTCGTCACGTTTTAGACTTGCCTTTTTGTATCGCCTGAGTCACTTGTCTGTTGTCCGTCATCGTCGTCCGTCCATCGCACTTTAACCTGTAACTTAACCTTGACCATAACGTGAAATGTATTTGACATACGTTCATGAAATTTGGCACATATCTTCAAAGTTATGCCTCCTTTCATAAAGCCTACCTGGCTCATAACTTTGCAAAATAATGACCTATTAAACTTAATACAGTTCTTATGAATTATCCAATGCAGATTTATGCCCCTTTTCATAAACTTTAACACTTTAAAAAAATCTTGCACCCATGTCTTCACACTTTATAGTTAGATTGTCCTTTCTGAAATACGCACATGGCAGGCGACACAAGCGTTTCTTGGATCACCTTTCTAGTCTTGTTCTTGTTATATTTTCCTCTACTTCTGGAGAACGGTCATTAGACCATCATCATTGCCTCCTCCCGATATTTTAAATTATGCTATTGGCAATAAAATTAGCTGTTAGGAAATAAATACTGAAAAGAGAATCCCTTGGAAGCAACAAACACAAACAAGAGATAAAAGTAGTAGACTTTATTGAGTCTGTGAGAGGTGATGTAAGGTGCAACACCTCTTGTGTCTCCTAGCACCGGCTTAAGCGATATTCTACTTGAAAGTCGCACAGATTGGGCTTGATGATCCCAAAGGACCAGTAAATAATAACACTACTGATTTGTAGTCGGGGCGAATTTTTATAGTCGCCGCACAGCACTAAACAAACGCAATTGTGAATGTCAATAAATACTGAAAAGGTGATCCCTTGGAAGTAACAAACACAAACAAGAGAGAAAAGTAACATTGCATGAATGTGTATTGTTTATTGAACAGTATAAATCCCTCTGAGGTTGTTTATTATATTGTCATTATTATTCAATTCCTCCGAGGTCGTTGTAACATTATAGCCTATAATGTGTTAGCCGGATGTAAAACCAGTTATTCATTCAGTCATTTTGTCTATGCTCGAAAATTATTTATAATTTGCATGGTTTAATTATTATGTTGTATTACACGTTTTGTTAAAGGTTAGCATAATATTAATTGGAAGAAGGTTTAGAATTCGGGTTTATTCATGTTCATGAGAGGTAATTATACGATGCAACACCTCTCACGCCTCCTAGCACCGGCTTAAGCGATATTCTACTTTAAAGCCACAAAGACTGGGCTTGATTATCCCAAAGGACCAGTAAGTAATAACACTACTGATTTGTAGTCGGGGCAACTTTTTACGACCGCCACACACCAATAAACAGATGCTAGTGTGAATGTCAATAAATACTGAAAAGGGGATCCCTTGGAAGCAACAAACACAAAAGAGAGATACATGTAAAAGCAGACTCGGTTTTATTGAGTCTGTTTATGAGGGGTAATGTAAAATGCAACACCTCTCACGCCTCCTAGCACTGGTTTAAGTGATGTTCTACTTTAAAGCCACAAGACTGCTGTGTGCTTGAAAGTTGATTCATACATGTTGCACATCATATGATGATGATGTACTAAAAATGTACGGTCTAACAAACGGTTTTCTAAAAGTGGAGGAAAATATACTTTATATTCATTCTTGCCTTTTTTGCGAGGAACAGTATGACGAACTCTTAATTGTTTCCTTTTATATTGTTCTTCATCTTGTTTAATAATAATGTAATGTTATAGTAAGTATCAATTGTTCTAGTCACATTAATAGGTTTATATTTATACATGCATGTTTTTATGGTATTTAATTATTTACCTATTCTTTTAGTCACTTTTAGCTTTGAAAATTTATGCATGCTGAATTTGTTTTATGGATCTTTAATACGTATTTAACTATTGTTTTAGTCACTTTCAGGTTTGAATTTATGCATGCTGAATTTGTTTTATGGATCTTTAATACGTATTTAACTATTGTTTTAGTCACTTTCAGGTTTGAATTTATGCATGCTGAATTTGTTTTATGGATCTTTAATACGTATTTAACTATTGTTTTAGTCACTTTTAGGTTTGAATTTATGCATGCTGAATTTGTTTTATGGATCTTTAATACGTATTTAACTATTGTTTTAGTCACTTTCAGGTTTGAATTTATGCATGCTGAATTTGTTTTATGGATCTTTAATACGTATTTAACTATTGTTTTAGTCACTTTTAGGTTTGAATTTATGCATGCTGAATTTGTTTTTATATCATAGGAGTTTAAGAGTAGCTTTGATTGCTTTTTGAAATAGAGACTGCTATTAAACAGTTATAAGCCCCGTTTGGTACTTTGAAGGGCAGTTGAACATTCTTAACACCCTGTAAATATATGTAGCCAAAGCCAGCTTTTCTCAGCATTAAAAAAATCGCCAATAGCAGCCAAAGTTTACAACATGTGTACACCGTTTCTAAACCTACTGATGACAACGTATATATATAACTTACATATTTTGGGTATCCAAACTCTATACACATACAATATAAACAGTTTTAACCAGCCAGACCAAATCCCAAAACTGGAGCGTCGAAGTAAGAGTTGCCAACTCATTATTCGTTGTATACATATTCAATCACAGGTGTTTTAAGAATCTGTTAATAAAACTATACTTTTAATTGGCACATATACATTATTATATGACCTGAACACCTGTATAGAGTTTTGATTAAAGTTTTCTTAGTGTAATTTTTGCCGTTGGCGGGATAGTTTCTTTCGTTTGTAATTCTACCGTGCATAAATTATATACATAATTTGAGGCTTGTACGATATCTTATTCTGTTTGCAGTACACAGTCAAATTCGATATATACAGTTATTAGCAAGAATTACTAATTGGCTACATGTCGAGAGGAAGTTGTCCTAGCCCGGTGCAGGATAGGGCATACACGTTATACTCATTCATATTTATTACAAGGTAGCAATTACCGGAATGTATACCCTGCTTTGCACCGTTAACGGTCAAACACATCTTATTGGAATGTGTAGACTTTGATCCTATGCGTCAAAGGTACTACAATGTTAATACTATGAAAGAGTTATTTGATACTGTAGATTTTAGTCTTGTTTTAGATTTCCTGAAAGAGATCAGACTATATAAATCATTGTAATGGGTTCTTATATATATTTACTTGTTTATATACCCGTTGCCGGGCATTTATTGATTTACATACATAGTTTATATTACACCTTATCATCCCTTATTTTTTTAATAGTTTTATCTTTATATGTTTACATTAATTTTTAATTAATACTTCATTTTTTATATTTTTTTTGCGCACAATATGACCTATTTATGTGTCGACGTGCCGTAAAACACCATTCATTCATTCATTATTTGATTATGGTGTTGAGCATTTAAGCTGAAATTGTTATTGCGTATTTTCATGTTTTTGTGCTGTTCATGTTATTGTGTATTTTCCTGTTCGCATTTTTCATGCTTTTATACCCCCGCTTTCACAAAGTAAAAAGTTTGACTTTGGTTATAAATCACCAATTTTTGACGGAGTTATGGCCCCTTTTCAACTTAGAATTTGCCCAAAAAACGGTGTCCGGACGATAACTCATGAAAGGGTCAATGGATTTAAATAATTTTTGGTACACGGGTTTAAGACCATAAAATACAGGTCAATTTCGACTTTAGTTACAAAGCACCAATTTTTGACGGAGTTATGGCCCTTTTTAACTTAGAATTTGCCAAAAAAAAACGGTGTCCTGACGATAACTCATGAAAGGGTCGACGGATTTAAATATTTTCTGGTACACAGGTTTAAGACCATAAAATACAGGTCAAGTTCGACTTTGGTTACAAACCACCAAGTTTTGACGGAGTTATGGCCCCTTTTCAACTTAGAATTTGCCCAAAAAACGGTGTTCGGACGATAACTCATGAAAGTTTCGACGGATTTAAATAATTTTTGGTACACGGGTTTAATACCATTAAATACAGGTCAAGTTCGACTTTGGTTACAAACCACTAATTTTTGATGGAGTTATGGCCCCTTTATAACTTAGAATTTTCCAAAAAAATTGCTACAATCAACTCTGGGGAACCTGCTAATTTGGGTTTGTATTAAATTTAAACAATTTATAATGCATCCTCTTCATGACCATGTCTCTTTTTATTACACTTATACATCTTTGACTTGAACGGTGTAACAGGCAAATATTTGTTAGTCTTCTTCACTGATCATTAACAGTATTGAAAACTCTCTCTCTCTCTCCTCTCCTCTCCTCTTCTCTCTCTCTCTCTCTCATATTATTTTTTTTACTGTTTATTTCATATTTTGTAGTTTAAATAATTTGTTTGCCATTGTCTAAATTGTATGAATATTTTGTGGCGGGAGGGCCGGATTTCTAATGTTGTAATAACTTGTGGCCCGACCCCATTTCCATGTACATTTATTGGAAATAAATATATTTAAACTAGACCATTGTTTTGTTGTGGTTGCCATATTTATGTGACAAGGCGGTATTATGGGGGTATTAATAACTTTCAGTGATAACTCTAGTTGTTACAAGCAGGGAGATAGGAGGTTCATGTCATGGTTGGATCACTGTGCTGTGGTCCTTTGTGTAATTGTTACAAGCAGAGAGGTAGGAGGTTCATGCCATGGTTGGATCACTGTGCTGTGGTCCTTTGTGTAATTGTTACAAGCCGGGTGGTAGGAGGTTCATGCCATGGTTGGATCACTGTGCTGTGGTCCTTTGTGTAATTGTTACAAGCCGGGTGGTAGGAGGTTCATGCAGTGGTTGTATCACTGTGCTGTGGTCCTGTGTGTAATTGTTACAAGCAAGGAGGTAGGAGGTTCATGCCATGGTTGGATCACTGTGCTGTGGTCCTTTGTGTAATTGTTACAAGCCGGGTGGTAGGAGGTTCATGCAGTGGTTGTATCACTGTGCTGTGGTCCTGTGTGTAATTGTTACAAACAGGGAGGTAGAAGGTTCATGTCATGGTTAGATCACTATGCTGTGGTCCTTTGTGTAATTGTTACAAGCAGGGTGGTAGTAGGTTAATGTCATGGTTTTATCACTATGCTGTTGTCCTATGTGTAATTGTTACAAGCAGGGAGGTAGGAGGTTCATGCCATGGTTGGATCACTATGCTGTTGTCCTTTGTGTAATTGTTACGAGCAGAGAGGTAGGAGGTTCATGCCATGGTTGGATCACTATGCTGTGATCCTTTGTGTAATTGTTACAAGCAGGGAGGTAGGAGGTTCATGCCATGGTTGGACCACTATGCTGTGATCCTTTGTGTAATTGCTACAAGCAGGGAGGTAGGAGGTTCATGCCATGATTGGATCACTATGCTGTTGTCCTTTGTGTAATGGTTACAAGCAGGGAGGTAGGAGGTTCACGCCATGGTTGGATCACTATGCTGTTGTCCTTTGTGTAATGGTTACAAGCAGGGAGGTAGGAGGTTCACGCCATGGTTGGATCACTATGCTGTTGTCCTTTGTGTAATGGTTACAAGCAGGGAGGTAGGAGGTTCACGCCATGGTTGGATCACTATGCTGTGGTCCTTTGTGTAATGGTTACAAGCAGGGAGGTAGGAGGTTCACGCCATGGTTGGATCACTATGCTGTGGTCTTTTGTGTAATTGTTACGAGCAGAGAGGTAGGAGGTTCATGCCATGGTTGGATCACTATGCTGTTGTCCTTTGTGTAATGGTTACAAGCAGGGAGGTAGGAGGTTCACGCCATGGTTGGATCACTATGCTGTGGTCTTTTGTGTAATTGTTACGAGCAGAGAGGTAGGAGGTTCATGCCATGGTTGGATCACTATGCTGTTGTCCTTTGTGTAATGGTTACAAGCAGGGAGGTAGGAGGTTCACGCCATGGTTGGATCACTATGCTGTGGTCCTTTGTGTAATTGTTACGAGCAGAGAGGTAGGAGGTTCACGCCATGGTTGGATCACTATGCTGTGGTCCTTTGTGTAATTGTTACGAGCAGAGAGGTAGGAGGTTCATGCCATGGTTGGATCACTATGCTGTGGTCCTTTGTGTAATTGTTACAAGCAGGGAGGTAGGAGGTTCATGCCATGGTTTGATCACTATGCTGTGGTCCTTTGTGTAATTGTTACAAGCAAGGAGGTAGGAGGTTCATGCCATGGTTGGATCACTATGCTGTGATCCTTTGTGTAATTGTTACAAGCCGGGTGGTAGGAGGTTCATGCAGTGGTTGTATCACTGTGCTGTGGTCCTGTGTGTAATTGTTACAAACAGGGAGGTAGAAGGTTCATGTCATGGTTAGATCACTATGCTGTGGTCCTTTGTGTAATTGTTACAAGCAGGGTGGTAGTAGGTTCATGTCATGGTTTTATCACTGTGCTGTTGTCCTATGTGTAATTGTTACAAGCAGGGAGGTAGGAGGTTCATGCCATGGTTGGATCACTATGCTGTTGTCCTTTGTGTAATTGTTACGAGCAGAGAGGTAGGAGGTTCATGCCATGGTTGGATCACTATGCTGTGATCCTTTGTGTAATTGTTACAAGCAGGGAGGTAGGAGGTTCATGCCATGGTTGGACCACTATGCTGTGATCCTTTGTGTTATTGTTACAAGCAGGGAGGTAGGAGGTTCATGCCATGATTGGATCACTATGCTGTTGTCCTTTGTGTAATGGTTACAAGCAGGGAGGTAGGAGGTTCACGCCATGGTTGGATCACTATGCTGTGGTCCTTTGTGTAATTGCTACAAGCAGGGAGGTAGGAGGTTCATGCCATGATTGGATCACTATGCTGTTGTCCTTTGTGTAATGGTTACAAGCAGGGAGGTAGGAGGTTCACGCCATGGTTGGATCACTATGCTGTTGTCCTTTGTGTAATGGTTACAAGCAGGGAGGTAGGAGGTTCACGCCATGGTTGGATCACTATGCTGTTGTCCTTTGTGTAATGGTTACAAGCAGGGAGGTAGGAGGTTCACGCCATGGTTGGATCACTATGCTGTTGTCCTTTGTGTAATGGTTACAAGCAGGGAGGTAGGAGGTTCACGCCATGGTTGGATCACTATGCTGTGGTCTTTTGTGTAATTGTTACGAGCAGAGAGGTAGGAGGTTCATGCCATGGTTGGATCACTATGCTGTTGTCCTTTGTGTAATGGTTACAAGCAGGGAGGTAGGAGGTTCACGCCATGGTTGGATCACTATGCTGTGGTCTTTTGTGTAATTGTTACGAGCAGAGAGGTAGGAGGTTCATGCCATGGTTGGATCACTATGCTGTTGTCCTTTGTGTAATGGTTACAAGCAGGGAGGTAGGAGGTTCACGCCATGGTTGGATCACTATGCTGTGGTCCTTTGTGTAATTGTTACGAGCAGAGAGGTAGGAGGTTCACGCCATGGTTGGATCACTATGCTGTGGTCCTTTGTGTAATTGTTACGAGCAGAGAGGTAGGAGGTTCATGCCATGGTTGGATCACTATGCTGTGGTCCTTTGTGTAATTGTTACAAGCAGGGAGGTAGGAGGTTCATGCCATGGTTTGATCACTATGCTGTGGTCCTTTGTGTAATTGTTACGAGCAGAGAGGTAGGAGGTTCATGCCATGGTTTGATCACTATGCTGTGGTCTTTTGTGTAATTGTTACGAGCAGAGAGGTAGGAGGTTCATGCCATGGTTGGATCACTATGCTGTTGTCCTTTGTGTAATGGTTACAAGCAGGGAGGTAGGAGGTTCACGCCATGGTTGGATCACTATGCTGTGGTCTTTTGTGTAATTGTTACGAGCAGAGAGGTAGGAGGTTCATGCCATGGTTGGATCACTATGCTGTTGTCCTTTGTGTAATGGTTACAAGCAGGGAGGTAGGAGGTTCATGCCATGGTTGGATCACTATGCTGTGGTCCTTTGTGTATGTGTTACAAGCAGAGAGGTAGGAGATTCATGCCATGGTTGGATCACTGTGCTGTTGTCCTTTGTGTAATTGTTACAAGCAGGGAGGTAGGAGGTTCATGCCATGGTTATATCACTATGCTGTGGTCCTTTGTGTAATTGTTACAAGCAGGGAGGTAGGAGATTCATGCCATGGTTGGATCACTATGCTGTGGTCCTTTGTGTAATTGTTACAAGCAGAGAGGTAGGAGGTTCATGCCATGGTTGGATCACTATGCTATGGTCTTTTGTGTAATTGTTACAAGCATGGAGGTAGGAGGTTCATGCAGTGGTTGGATCACTATGCTTTGGTCCTTTGCGTAATTGTTACAAGCAGGGTGGTAGTAGGTTCATGTCATGGTTTTATCACTATGCTGTTGTCCTTTGTGTAATTGTTACAAGCAGGGAGGTAGGAGGTTCATGCCATGGTTGGATCACTATGCTGTTGTCCTTTGTGTAATGGTTACAAGCAGGGAGGTAGGAGGTTCACGCCATGGTTGGATCACTATGCTGTTGTCCTTTGTGTAATTGTTACAAGCAGGGAGGTAGGGGGTTCATGCCATGGTTGGATCACTATGATGTGGTCCTTTATGTAATGGTTACAAGCAGGGAGGTAGGAGGTTCATGCCATGGTTGGATCACTATGCTGTTGTCCTGTGTGTAATGGTTACAAGCAGGGAGATAGGAGGTTCATGCCATGGTTAGATCACTATGCTGTGGTCCTTTGTGTAATGGTTACAGGAAGTGGGGTAGGGTGTTAATGTCATGGTTGGATCGCTATGCTGTGATCATTTGTGTAATTGTTACAAGCAGGGAGGTAGGAGGTTCGTGCCATGGTTAGATCACTATGCTGTGGTCCTTTGTGTAATTGTTACAGGCAGGGGGGTAGGGTGTTCATGTCGTGGTTGAATCGCTATACTGTGATCCTTTGTGTAATTGTTACAAGCGGGGAGGTAATGGGTTCATACCATGTTTGGATCGCTATGCTGTGACCCTTTGTGTACTTGTTACAAGCTGGGGGTTAGGGGGTTCATGCCATGGTCAGATCACTTAACTGTGACCCTTTGTGTAATTGTTACAAGCGGGAGGTACGGGGATCGGATGACTGCGCTGTGACACTTTGTGTTATTGTTACAAGCAGAGATGTAGGGGATTGATGCCATGGTTAGAACACTATGATGTGGTCCTTTGTGTAATGGTTACAGGAAGTGGGGTAGGGTGTTCATGTCATGGTTGGATCTCTATCCTGTGATCATTTGTGTAATTGTTACAAGCAGGGAGGTAGGAGGTTCATGCCATAGTTGGATCACTATGCTGTGGTCCTTTGTGTAATTGCTACAAGCAGGGACGTAGGAGGTTCATGCCATGGTTGGATCACTATGCTGTGATCCTTTGTGTAATTGTTACAAGCAGGGAGATAGGAGGTTCATGCCGTAGTTGGATCACTATGCTGTGGTCCGTTGTGTAATTGTTACAAGCATGGAGGTTTAAGGTTCATGCCATGGTTGGATCACTATGCTGTGGTCCTTTGTGTAATTGTTACAAGCAGGGAGGTAGAAGGTTCATGCCATGGTTGGATCACTATGCTGTGGTCCTTTGTGTAATTGTTACAAGCAATGAGATAGGAGGTTCATGCCATGGTTGGATCACTATGCTGTTGTCCTTTGTGTTATTGTTACAAGCAGGGAGGTAGGAAGTTCATGCCATGGTTGGATCACTATGCTGTGGTCCTTTGTGTAATTGTTACAAGCAGGGAGGTAGAAGGTTCATGCCATAGTTGGATCACTATGCTGCGGTCCTTTGTGTAATGGTTATAAGCAGGGAGGTAGAAGGTTCATGCCATAGTTGGATCACTATGCTGTGGTCTTTTGTGTAATTGTTACAAGCTGAGAGGTAGGAGGTTCATGCCATGGTTGGATCACTATGCTGTGGTCCTTTGTGTAATTGTTACAAGCAGGGAGGTAGAAGGTTCATGCCATAGTTGGATCACTATGCTGCGGTCCTTTGTGTAATGGTTACAAGCAGGGAGGTAGAAGGTTCATGCCATAGTTGGATCACTATGCTGTGGTCTTTTGTGTAATTGTTACAAGCCGGGAGGTAGGAGGTTCATGCCATGGTTGGATCACTATGCTGTGTCTTTTGTGTAATTGTTACAAGCAGAGAGGTAGGAGGTTCATGCCATGTTTGGATCACTTTGCTGTGGTCCTTTGTGTAATTGTTACAAGCAGAGAGGTAGAAGGTTCATGCCATGGTTGGATCTCTATGCTGTGGTCTTTTGTGTAATTGCTACAAGCAGGGAGGTAGGAGGTTCATGCCGTAGTTGGATCACTATGCTGTGGTCTTTTGTGTAATTGTTACAAGCAGGGAGGTAGAAGGTTCATGCCATGGTTGGATCACTATGCTGTGGTACTTTGTGTAATTGTTACAAGCAGGGAGGTAGAAGGTTCATGCCATGGTTGGATCACTGTTCTGTTGTCCTTTATGTAATGGTTACAAGCAGGGTGGTAGGAGGTTCATGCCATGGTTGGATCACTATGCTGTGATCCTTTGTGTATTTGTTACAAGCAGAGAGGTAGGAGATTCATGCCATGGTTGGATCACTGTGCTGTTTTCTTTTGTGTAATTGTTACAAGGAGGGAGGAAGGAGGTTCATGCCATGGTTATATCAATATGCTGTGGTCCTTTGTGTAATTGTTACAAGCAGGGAGGTAGGAGGTTCATGCCATGGTTAATCACTGTGCTTTTGTCCTTTGTGTAATTGTTACAAGCCGGGTGGTAGGAGGTTCATGTCATGGTTGGATCACTGTGCTGTGGTCCTTTGTGTAATGGTTACAGGAAGTGGGGTAGGGTGTTAATGTCATGGTTGGATCACTAAGCTGTGATCAATTGTGTAATTGTTACAAGCAGGGAGGTAGGAGGTTCGTGCCATGGTTAGATCTCTATGCTGTGGTCCTTTGTGTAATTGTTACAGGCAGGGGGGTAGGGTTTTCATGTCGTGGTTGAATCGCTATACTGTGATCCTTTGTGTAATTGTTACAAGCGGGGAGGTAATGGGTTCATACCATGTTTGGATCGCTATGCTGTGACCTTTTGTGTACTTGTTACAAGCTGGTGGTTAGGGGGTTCATGCCATGGTCAAATCACTGAACTGTGACCCTTTGTGTAATTGTTACAAGCGGGAGGTACGGGGATCGGATGACTGCGCTGTAACCCTTTGTGTTATTGTTACAAGCAGAGATGTAGGGGATTGATGCCATGGTTAGAACACTATGCTGTGATCCTTTGTGTAATGGTTACAGGGAAGTGGGGTAGGGTGTTCATGTCATGGTTGGATCGCTATCCTGTGATCATTTGTGTTATTGTTACAATCAGGGAGGTAGTAGGTTCATGCCATAGTTGGATCACTATGCTGTGGTCCTTTGTGTAATTGCTACAAGCAGGGACGTAGGAGGTTCATGCCATGGTTGGATCACTATGCTTTGGTCCTTTGTGTAATTGTTACAAGCAGGGAGATAGGAGGTTCATGCCGTAGTTGGATCACTATGCTGTGGTCTATTGTGTAATTGTTACAAGCAGGGAGGTAGAAGGTTCATGCCATGGTTGGATCACTATGCTGTGGTCCTTTGTGTAATTGTTACAAGCAGGGAGGTAGAAGGTTCATGCCATGGTTGGATCACTATGCTGTGGTCCTTTGTGTAATTGTTACAAGCAGGGAGATAGGAGGTTCATGCCATGGTTGGATCACTATGCTGTTGTCCTTTGTGTTATTGTTACAAGCAGGGAGGTGGGAAGTTCATGCCATGGTTGGATCACTATGCTGTTGTCCTTTGTGTAATTGTTACAAGCAGGGAGGTAGGAGGTTCATGCCGTGGTTGGATCACTATGCTGTTGTCCTTTGTGTTATTGTTACAAGCAGGGAGGTAGGAAGTTCATGCCATGGTTGTATCACTATGCTGTTGTCCTTTGTGTAATTGTTACAAGCAGGGAGGTAGGAGGTTCATGCCGTGGTTGGATAACTAATCTGTGGTCCTTTGTGTAATTGCTACTTGCAGGGAGGTTGGAGGTTCATGCCATTGTTGGATCACTATGCTGCGGTCTTTTGTGTAATTGTTACAAGCAGGGAGGTAGGAGGTTCATGCCATGGTTGGATCACTATGCTGCGGTCCTTTGTGTAATGGTTATAAGCAGGGAGGTAGAAGGTTCATGCCATAGTTGGATCACTATGCTGTGGTCCTTGGTGTAATTGTTACAAGCAGGGAGTTAGGAGATTTATGCCGGGGTTGGATCACTATGCTGTGGTCCTTTGTGTAATTGCTACAAGCAGGGAAGTAGGAGGTTCATCCCATGGTTAGATCACTATGCTGTGGTCCTTTGTGTAATTGTTACAAGCAGGGAGGTAGAAGGTTCATGCCATGGTTGGATCACTATGCTGTGTTCTTTTGTGTATATGTTACAAGCAGGGAGGTAGGAGGTTCATTCCATGTTTGGATCACTTTGCTGTGGTCCTTTGTGTAATGGTTACAAGCAGAGAGGTAAAAGGTTCATGCCATGGTTGGATCACTATGCTGTGGTCTTTTGTGTAATTGCTACAAGCAGGGAGGTTGGAGGTTTATGCCGTAGTTGGATCACTATGCTGTGGTCCTTTGTGTACTTGTTACAAGCAGGGAGGTAGAAGGTTCATGCCATGGTTGGATCACTATGCTGTGGTCCTTTGTGTAATTGTTACAAGCAGGGAGGTAGAAGGTTCATGCCATGGTTGGATCACTGTGCTGTTGTCCTTTGTGTAATTGTTACAAGCAGGGTGGTAGGAGGTTCATGCCATGGTTGGATCACTATGCTGTGGTCCTTTGTGTATGTGTTACAAGCAGGGAGGTAGGAGGTTCATGCCATGGTTATATCACTATGCTGTGGTCCTTTGTGTAATTGTTACAAGCAGGGAGGTAGGAGGTCCATGTCATGGTTGGATCACTATGCTGTGATCCTTTGTGTAATTGTTACAAGCAGGGAGGTAGGAGATTCATGCCATGGTTGGATCACTATGCTTTGGTCCTTTGTGTAATTGTTACAAGCAGGGAGATAGGAGGTTCATGCCGTAGTTGGATCACTATGCTGTGGTCTATTGTGTAATTGTTACAAGCAGGGAGGTAGAAGGTTCATGCCATGGTTGGATCACTATGCTGTGGTCCTTTGTGTAATTGTTACAAGCAGGGAGGTAGAAGGTTCATGCCATGGTTGGATCACTATGCTGTGGTCCTTTGTGTAATTGTTACAAGCAGGGAGATAGGAGGTTCATGCCATGGTTGGATCACTATGCTGTTGTCCTTTGTGTTATTGTTACAAGCAGGGAGGTGGGAAGTTCATGCCATGGTTGGATCACTATGCTGTTGTCCTTTGTGTAATTGTTACAAGCAGGGAGGTAGGAGGTTCATGCCGTGGTTGGATCACTATGCTGTTGTCCTTTGTGTTATTGTTACAAGCAGGGAGGTAGGAAGTTCATGCCATGGTTGTATCACTATGCTGTTGTCCTTTGTGTAATTGTTACAAGCAGGGAGGTAGGAGGTTCATGCCGTGGTTGGATAACTAATCTGTGGTCCTTTGTGTAATTGCTACTTGCAGGGAGGTTGGAGGTTCATGCCATTGTTGGATCACTATGCTGCGGTCTTTTGTGTAATTGTTACAAGCAGGGAGGTAGGAGGTTCATGCCATGGTTGGATCACTATGCTGCGGTCCTTTGTGTAATGGTTATAAGCAGGGAGGTAGAAGGTTCATGCCATAGTTGGATCACTATGCTGTGGTCCTTGGTGTAATTGTTACAAGCAGGGAGTTAGGAGATTTATGCCGGGGTTGGATCACTATGCTGTGGTCCTTTGTGTAATTGCTACAAGCAGGGAAGTAGGAGGTTCATCCCATGGTTAGATCACTATGCTGTGGTCCTTTGTGTAATTGTTACAAGCAGGGAGGTAGAAGGTTCATGCCATGGTTGGATCACTATGCTGTGTTCTTTTGTGTATATGTTACAAGCAGGGAGGTAGGAGGTTCATTCCATGTTTGGATCACTTTGCTGTGGTCCTTTGTGTAATGGTTACAAGCAGAGAGGTAAAAGGTTCATGCCATGGTTGGATCACTATGCTGTGGTCTTTTGTGTAATTGCTACAAGCAGGGAGGTTGGAGGTTTATGCCGTAGTTGGATCACTATGCTGTGGTCCTTTGTGTACTTGTTACAAGCAGGGAGGTAGAAGGTTCATGCCATGGTTGGATCACTATGCTGTGGTCCTTTGTGTAATTGTTACAAGCAGGGAGGTAGAAGGTTCATGCCATGGTTGGATCACTGTGCTGTTGTCCTTTGTGTAATTGTTACAAGCAGGGTGGTAGGAGGTTCATGCCATGGTTGGATCACTATGCTGTGGTCCTTTGTGTATGTGTTACAAGCAGGGAGGTAGGAGGTTCATGCCATGGTTATATCACTATGCTGTGGTCCTTTGTGTAATTGTTACAAGCAGGGAGGTAGGAGGTCCATGTCATGGTTGGATCACTATGCTGTGATCCTTTGTGTAATTGTTACAAGCAGGGAGGTAGGAGATTCATGCCATGGTTGGATCACTGTGCTGTTGTCCTTTGTGTAATTGTTACAAGCAGGGTGGTAGGAGGTTCATGTCATGGTTGGATCACTATGCTGTGATCCTTTGTGTAATTGTTACAAGCAGGGTGGTAGGAGGTCCATGCAGTGGTTGGATCACTATGCTGTGGTCCTTTGTGTAATTGTTACAAGGAGGGAGGTAAGAGGTTAATGTCATGTTTAGATTACTGTGCTTTTGTCCTTTGTGTAATTGTAACAAGCAGCGAGGTAGGAGGTTCATGCAGTGGTTGGATCACTATGCTGTGGTCCTTTGTGTAATTGTTACAAGCAGGGAGGTAGGAGATTCATGCAGTGGTTGGATCACTATGCTGTGGTCCTTTGTGTAATTGCTAAAAGCAGGGTGGTAGGGTGTTCATGTCTTTGTTGGATCACTATGCTGTGGTCCTTTGTGTAATTGTTACAATCAGGGAGGTAGTAGGTTCATGTCATGGTTGGATCACTATGCTGTGGTCCTTTGTGTAATTGTTACAAGCAGGGTGGTAGGGTGTTCATGCCATGGTTGGATCACTATGCTGTGGTCCTTTGTGTAATTGTTACAAGCAGGGTGGTAGGGTGTTCATGCCATGGTTGGATCACTATGCTGTGGTCCTTTGTGTAATGTAACAAGCAGGGAGGTAGGAGGTTCATGCAGTGGTTGGATCACTATGCTGTGGTCCTTTGTGTAATTGTTACAAGCAGGGTGGTAGGGTGTTCATGCCATGGTTGGATCACTATGATGTGGTCCTTTGTGTAATTGTTACAAGCAGGGTGGTAGGGTGTTCATGTCATGGTTGGATTACTGTGCCTTTGTCCTTTGTGTAATTGTAACAAGCAGGGAGGTAGGAGGTTCATGCAGTGGTTGGATCACTATGCTGTGGTCCTTTGTGTAATTGTTACAAGCAGGGTTGTAGGGTGTTAATGTCATGGTTGGATTACTATGCTGTGGTCCTTTGTGTATTTGTTACAAGAAGGAAGGTAGGAGGTTCCTGTCATGGTTGGATTACTGTGCTTTTGTCCTTTGTGTAATTGTAACAAGCAGGGGAGGTAGGAGGTGCATGCAGTGGTTAGATCACTATGCTGTTGTCCTTTTTGTAATTGTTACAAGCAGGGTGGTAGGAGGTTCATGCAGTGGTTGGATCACTATGCTGTGGTCCTTTGTGTAATTGTTACAAGCAGGGTGGTAGGAGGTTCATGTCGTGGTTGGATCACTATGCTGTGGTCCTTTGTGTAATGGTTACAGGAAGTGTGGTAGGGTGTTCATGTCATGGTTGGATCACTGTGCTGTGATCATTTGTGTAGTTGTTACAAGCAGGGAGGTAGGAGGTTCGTGCCATGGTTAGATCACTATGCTGTGGTCCTTTGTGTAATGGTTACAGGAAGTGTGGTAGGGTGTTCATGTCATGGTTGGATCACTATGCTGTGATCATTTGTGTAGTTGTTACAAGCAGGGAGGTAGGAGGTTCGTGCCATGGTTAGATCACTATGCTGTTGTCCTTTGTGTAATGGTTACAGGAAGTGTGGTAGGGTGTTCATGTCATGGTTGGATCACTATGCTGTGATCATTTGTGTAGTTGTTACAAGCAGGGAGGTAGGAGGTTCGTGCCATGGTTAGATCACTATGCTGTGGTCCTTTGTGTAATAGTTACAGGCAGAGGGGTAGGGTGTTCATGTCGTGGTTGGATCGCTATACTGTGATCATTTGTGTAATTGTTACAAGCGGGGAGGTAATGGGTTCATACCATGTTTGGATCGCTATGCTGTGACCCTTTGTGTACTTGTTACAAGCTGGGGGTTAGGGGGTTCATGCCATGGTCAGATCACTGAACTGTGACCCTTTGTGTAATTGTTACAAGCGGGAGGTACGGGGTTCGGATGACTGCGCTGTGACCCTTTGTGTTATTGTTACAAGCAGAGAGGTACGGGGTTGATGCCATGGTCGGATCACTGGGCTGTGACCCTTTGTGTAATAGTTACTAGCATTGAGGTACTGCGGTTCATGCCTTTGTCGGATCACTGTGCTGTGATCCTTAGTTTAATTGTTACAAGCCGTGAGATAGCAGGTACAAGCCATGGTTTGATCCCTCCCTCGGACCCTTTATGTAATGATTACAAGCCGGAATGTAACAGGTGATAGCAAAATCAATGTGTTGTCGGATCACAGCCCTTTTATGATGGTTATGAATCAGGTGATTGCAAGTTCAAGCCATTGTTGGATCACGGCCTTGAGCATGCCACTTAATAACACGGCTTGTTAAGGTCATCGTGGAATACTCATTATAGTCTTGCTATTTCTTATGGAGCAGCTTTAACACTTAACCCGCTAAGCACGACTATAATAGCCTTTGCGTCCATTGTAAACCCAGATCAGCCTGCGAGTAACCCTTTGTCACATAAATGGAATGGCCTTAATTCAAAGGAATGGTCTAAATTCAAAGAAAGAACAGTCAATTATATATATGTAGCGGGTTAAGGGTTAAATAACTTTATATTTGTCGATGAGTTATAATACCTTCTATGTAGGCAGTTTTGCTGTAGTAATTTTAACCCTATTGTTCAGGGGCCTAAATGTTTCATTCAAGGGGTTTTCAGCAGTTACATGATGAATATTAATATTACTTACATAAATAATATATTATTAGAACTGGAATTTTTAGTGGTAAATAAAAATACCATAGTTTGGATTCTAATTTTTGATGCAGCAGAACTCCACCGAAAAACGATGTTTATTTGTGATTTTTTTTTTATTTCTCAACCAATTTTGAAAAGTAAGATGTTTTTTACTGACCACTAAAATGTCTGTTTTACTGATATAAACTATTTTTCAGGTACCAGTTTAATTTTGTCTGAAAAGTCAAAAAAAAATCAAGCGCTCCAAACAATTGTAAAAACTGTATAAAGAGTATTAGTTTTCCAGTATTTTTTGTTTAGAAAGAAGTACTTTTCGTATATCCTCTTTAAATGGACAGATTGAAGTAATTAAATGAATTTTTGAGTTTTTATTCTGCCTTGGCTTTGGTGCAATATAATGATCAATTAGTAAAAAGTCAATTAAGACACAATTGGACTTATTCAATTAAATAATAATAATTATATGCAAATTATGTAGAAAAAAATCAAGGTTGCCATGCCTTTTTTTTATTGCTTCATTTTTTAAGGGGGAGAATTCCTTATAGCCACTTAAGTTTTTCACCTCTTGTAAGAAAATGCTGTAGCTATATGAGAAAACGCCGTTACTAGTTTCTATGTTTTTGTGTGCAAGTTAACACAGAACATCCTCTTCAGATATTGAAAATACATACTACTAAAATTCAAAATACTACAAAAAAATTTATTGAAATACACAATGCTACAAATGTATAATGAAAATACATAATGCTACAAATTTATATTGAAAATACATAATGCTACAAATGTATTATGAACATACATAATGCTACAAATGAATAATGAAAATACAAAATGCTACAGATTTATATTGAAAACACATAATGCTACAAATGGATTATGAAAATACATAATGCTACAAATGTATAATGAAAATACATAATGCAATACATGTATAATGAAAATACATAATGCAACACACACATAATGCTACAAATGTAGACATATAATGCTACACATTTATAATGCAGATTGAAATAATAAAAATGTATAATGCAGATTGTAATAATACAAATTATGTATAATGCAGATATGTAATGCTACACAAGTTTAAGGCAACCTGATACATGATGCTATAAATATATAATGTTACACATTTTAATAAAAGCCCATAATGCTACAAATGTATAATGAAAATAAATGTACAAAGAAGTTTTTATATATTTCAGAAAAGTAGGAATTTTAATATAAAACCCCTGAGATAAGGTTCAGATAATGTATAAATGAGTGAAATTGAAGAGATACGGTTCAGATAATGTATAAATGGGTGAAATTGAAGAGATAAGGTTCAGATAATGTCTAAATGAGTGAATTTGAAGAGATAAGGTTCAGATAATGTCCAAATGAGTGAATTTGATACGGTTCAGATAATGTCCAAATGAGTGAATTTGAAGAGATACGGTTCAGATAATGTCTAAATGAGTGAATTTGAAGAGATAAGGTTCAGATAATGTATAAATGGGTGAAACTGAAGAGATACGGTTCAGATAATGTCTAAATGAGTGAAATTGAAGAGATAAGGTTCAGATAATGTCCAAATGAGTGAATTTGAAGAGATACGGTTCAGATAATGTCTAAATGAGTGAATTTGAAGAGATAAGGTTCAGATAATGTCCAAATGAGTGAATTTGAAGAGATACGGTTCAGATAATGTCTTAATGAGTGAATTTGAAGAATGAACATTTTGACAGTCCTAGTTTATTGTGAAACTTTTTATAATCCAGTCACCTGTTAGAAGCATATTAGAGTGTGGACAAAGTGTTGAGATATAATTGTGGGGCGCAACTTTTGAAGAAAAAAATAATAAGAAGAATAAAAGACAACAAAAAAAATCATCATATAAATGAATTTTCTGTCTTTAACTCCACTGCAACAAACACTTGATAAGTCTGAATATAAACTTCACACTTAATTGTACAAGGTCAAACATTATCATTTTTTATACACATTAAAATAATGAACTGGTGTTTTAAACTCATTTTATCAATGTAGCGATAGACCTGTAGGTTGAGGCAAAGCGTTTATCATTAGTTATATATTGCATGTGGTGTATATACATGCTATTAAACACATACTTCAGACAGCTAAATGTTGATATACTAAGATATACTCAAGATACAACATACAGGATTGTATTAACAAATTAAGGGCCCTCAAAAGGGCAAGTAATTTAGTATGTTGATTACAATGACTGGTAAATAACAATGACAAAATGACCAAAGCACATACTGAGCAGAGACGTCTACAGTCCTTTAAAGTTCTCCGGCCATGTTTTGTTTCATGAACATGTTTATGTTTATTTAAATCAATATCAATATACAACAATAGATATTTACAATTCACACATTGAAGTATCTGTGAAAAGCGAGAATAAGATCTTATTTGATGACGTAGAAAACTTTGAAAAGGTAAAATAATGCACAGGTAAATGTATTTATCAATTATCTGGTAATAGCATTGCAACTATACAATTCAGATTAACCTCATTTCCCCGTGCAATCACGCAGTGGTAAAAGTAATATCTACGTCATGCAAATAATACTAATTTTTACACACAACTTAGTAGTGGTTTTCAATATATGTTTCTCTCCGGGACTATCAAGAAATGTTCATATGATGTTTATGAGTTAAATTTGTTAATTGATAATACTGCATAAAGGGTGGCCATTCATCTTTAAACTAAGATCACACCAGTAATTTTATAGTAATTATATTATTGGTCTATTAATGTTTTGTTTTTTTGAAAGACTGTATTAAATAAGTACCAATGGTTTCAGAATGTGTATATTTTCACAAGATAATAGCCAAATAAGTTGATTATGCAAATCCAGCCTGGAAAAAATAGAACATTCTGAAGAGATGCATGTTAATAAAGTAGTTGTTTCATCTGAATATAAGGACATGTTAGGAGGACATGCATCTCATCATCTATAGAATTACTGGTAGGCTACAATGTTCACATAATCTATGTTCCACGGGAGTATTATTATATCTACCAGTTTCGATTTTCAGTTTATGGCAGTACGTTTTTCAAAATTATCGATACTACACAGGTACTCTTCTAATTGAAAATCATGTTTAAAAGTGAAGTTAGTTCTCAGTTTTCCAGGACTGAGCTTAGTTCTGTCTTTGTCCCAGTTTTCCAGGAATTTTTCAAATAATTTTAGTTTTACTGTTTTTACAAGTTTTGACACTGACATTACTGAGGGAGAGTGATTAAAATTGATCAATGCCCATGTTTAGAATTTTAAGAATTGATACAATTTTGAATACCATGAGTGAATACCTTTATGATGAAGACTTTTGGATCCAAGCAAACCATCTGCAAGAAGGTTGGACGGAATTTTGACTAGACGATGATAATATTTTAACATTGACATGACAAATCAAAGTACACAGGCTGAGGAAGATGACCCAACTCAGACATAATAGAAAAATTAGTGGTTTTCTTATCTACCCCTAAAATATATTAACAGTATTTTACATGTAATTTTTCAAATTCAAACATATTAGACAGCTTAGTAAAGTCACAATGATTAAAATTCCTTCTACCAAAAGATCCCCAGCACTCGCTGCCATATAGTAAAATTAGCTTGATTATATGGTCAAATACGTGAACACTTGTGGATATATCCGGAAGTAAGGAGTCAAAGTTTTTTCCTTAACATAAAAAGGGTTTTCAAACTTTTCTTATACAAGTCACTTCGAGCTTTTGTAAAACAACCAGATGCAAAAAAAATTCAACTCCAAGATAAATATAAGAGGTGACACGTTCTAAAGACTGGTTTTGAATAACGCAAGTCTACCTGCCTTATTATTAAAGATTAACACTTTATATCTAAAATCATTAATATTGAGACACCAGTCCTGACAAAAAATATTAAACTTGTTCACTTTTTCATGTAAACCAAGGGCTGTAGCAGATAAAAGAACAATATCGTCTTTATCAATTTTGAAATGGAATAACTGTGCTTTGAGCATAAGTTGGATTGAATCCCCTCCTACTAATTTCCTAAGTATGACAATCCTATAACGAGATGTTACTTTGAGTTGAACTCATTTTAAAGTTCATATATATGTTTACTATATTTCATCAAAACATCATCATTGGTGAAAAAAACATGCATCCAAGGAGGCAGTGACAACTTTGACCCAAGATTGGAGAATACTTTGTAGACAAGAATAGATAATACTCGTATTAAATATCTCGTATATATAACATAATACTGATACGCAACTCATTTATCAAAACTGTTCTTCATGCTTTAGTCATAAGGTAACATTGTTTATATATCATTTGTGTTAGGTATGATATTGTAATAGTAATTGCAATGTTAAGACGGATAATACTCTGCATATAAACTTTCTGGAAAGTTATAATTCGGTAAACCATTTTTATGGCAGAGACTTTAGAAAACAGTCGTGTAGTTATTGCGGCTATAGATTTTGGTACAACATTCACGGGATATGCCTTCTCTTTTCGCCATAATTACCAGACAATTACCAGACACTTATCACTTCTACATTTGGAGGAAAATTACAAGAGGACCGCGTACCTACCACTGTTCTACTGAAACCTGATAAAACATTTCATTCTTTTGGGTTCACAGCAGAAGACACGTATGCGAGATTGTTTGGCCACAAAAGAAGATGCAGAAGAAGAAAAAGAAGAAGAAGATGATGATGATGATGATGATGATGATGATGATGATGATGATGATGATGATGATGATGAATCAAAAGATCCTAAAGACTGGTTTTATTTTCGCCATTTTAAAATGGCTTTAGATTCAACTAATAATACAACAGAAGAAATTGAAATTTACGACAGTGAAGGTCGATCAATGAAGGCTATGACAATATTTTGAATGGTAATCAATTACTTGAGAGAACTTGCAGAGGACATTATCTGTCAAACCAAGAAGGGAATAACAGGGAATGACATCCAATGGATGATAACTATTCCAACCATTTGGACAGACTCGGCCAGACAGTTTATTAGGGAGGCAGCAGCAAGCGCAGGAATCCATAAAGACCGGTTGCATTTAGTTCTAGAACCAGAGGCAGCTTCCTTATACTGCAGCATGCAACATACACAAATGGCAGATGAAAGTCATCAAATTGAAAGGCTTCCTGTTGGCAGTAAATACATCCTAGCTGACTTAGGGGGAGGTACCGCAGATATATGTGTACATGAGATAATGACAGACGGGAAGATTCGTGAGATATACAGGGCTAGTGGTTATGCCCTTGGAGGGACGTGCGTGGATAGGGAATTTAGGCAGTTTCTCATCAAACTAGTGGGTGCTGATGTACTTATGAAGTTTAAACTAGGTTTCCCAGAGCATTACTTACATCTTATGAGAGACTTTGAAAAAGGAAAAAAACTATTTGATATGAAGGCAAATAGGCTTATCTTTACCCTGAGTCCAACATTCACAGATTTAATTCAACTCGAATTTGGTCAGTCTTTGCAGGAAATAATTCCCAACACAACCTTTCCACTTAAACCAAAGTTCTTACCGCGTAGAAACAAACTTCAGATTGACAAGACGATAGTGAGAGTTTTTTTTGACAAATCAGTTGATGGTATCCTAGAGCGTATTAAAGAAATAATACAAGAAACTGGCGATCATGACATCAAAACACTGATTCTTGTTGGAGGATACTCAGAGTGGCCATATCTCAGGGAGAAAATTCAAGCAGAAATGGAAGAATTGACCGTCCTGCTTGAACCTGAAGCAAGTTTGGCCGTTCTGAAGGGTGCAGTGTTGATGGGGTACAAACCGAGAATCATTGTAGAGAGGAGAGCGAGGTTTACATATGGGTTCGCTATAGCAAAGTCATTCATAAAAGGCGTGCATCCCGAGTCTCTTAAGTTCGCACGAGATGGAAAGCTATATTGTAGAAACATATTCGACAGGCTGACCAGCCGAGGTCAGATATTAACATATGGACAAGTATTTACAACAGAAACAAGTAACAGTATGGCAATGGCAAAATCACCGGCGGTTTTGCACGAAACTGTACAGATCTCCACGGACAGATCCCATGTATTGCACAGAAGAAGAGGATTGTACTGTGGTGGGGGATATTTTAATGAAACCACCAGTAGAGGGTTGGCCGGACATGGTCGTGTTTGAAACTCAGCTCATAGTTGGAGAAACAGAGTTCACTGTCAAGGTGTATAACAAATCCACAAAGAAGGAAATAGAAGCCAAGATGAATTTCTTGTTAAAATAGTGACCCTTGACACGTTTATGAAACACTGTGTGAAGCCTGAGATTTGCTTGGACATAAACATTCCTAATGTGCACTTGCTATTTAACATTACATTTTTCTTCAAAAGATGGTTATTTGAATTGAATTGAATTCATTAATCATGATTATTGGACGGTACGGTTAAAAACGAACTTGAAATAGGGATAAATCTGGACTAAATGTCAATGACGTTATACATTGTGTAAACCTCTCAATACGATGTCCGACATATTATACCTGGGTTTGTATATATACCGCGTAAGCAATGAACTGTTTGTCCGAAATCATTGACCATTTCAAAAAGGTTTTAGAACATACTATAACTGAGATTTAGCTCTATTGAATATTTAAGTGACACATGAAAACAGATCACTTACATTTTGCATCTATATGAATATATAAAGACCACATTTTATTCAGACTATTACAGTGTGAAGTCACCCTTATCTTCCCCGTGTGGATGCCGGCGAAGAATGCAACGACTGCAATATCACAAACGCACTGTCCCATGCAGAGGGGTAAGACCACCACCCACCCCCACACCGTCATATTCATTTTGTCATTGTTTATCATGCTCTTTCAATGATTCAAGTTCTTTATCATGACAACGCGTATGCAAACGTGGAAACGTGGCTCCATCGTAAATGGAGTGTCTACTTTAGAATTAGCAGCGACTCTGCAATTCTGCAGATAAGAAGGTTGTAGGCCCATTCTCCATATTTTATCTTGATGCAAATGGAGGAGTTTCATGGGCACGTTCATTCCTGTTAGGCGTCATATAACCTTTCGTGTGTTGGTGCGCCTTAAAACCCAATTCAACAGTGTTACATTGAAATGTTTCATTAATCCATTTTATGTGACTGACAGCACTGAAGCAGTGCATCCGTGTCCCGTGTGTCTATTTCTAGTTTAAATTTCCTTGCCCTTCTGTCAATATGTATTATTAAGTTTTGGTAGACTGCTACACAGCCGTCAATAAAATTAACTGAGTGAAACGGTAGGACATGCGCCGTGAAGCAGTCTATAAGGTTTGGAAGAAATTAATAGTTTTTATATTACAGACTGGACCCCAGGCTGCCGTATAACTACCATTTTGTTGTTATGACTTAAAGTTAAAGACTATTGGTCGACCATCTTTAAAAAATAATCCAAAAAGGGTCAAGAGAATTGTTCAACCAAATACATTATTTTAGGCAGAAATTGCGCGCTTTATATTTGAAAAGTTCGGTAAAGTCCCCACCTGGAATGGATGGAACAACTTATTTTGAAATCACCTGCGGTCGGGAATCGAACCAGGACCGCCAGCGTCACAGACCAACCTGCTAACCATTACAACACTGACTCCCTTATAACTCTAGTACAATTTTACTCAATGTTTTTTTGTTTTTATTTGAAATAAAATGGTTCATTGAATAGTACATTTATCCAGTGAGTGCAGACGAGACATCATTTACAAATAAAATAAGCCATTTTCAAAGATGGCCTGCCAATAGACCTTAATGGAGAAATTATTACGGTTAAGTACAAATGTTTAATTTTATTCAATTTTATAATAATAATAATAATAAAATTTGGTAATAAAGAACTTTGTAATATGTATATTGAAAAAAGGTGATATTTAAAACATCATAATATGCACTTAACTATCAGAGAAACAGTGTAAGACATTAAGCCAAGGCTATACATAGGTAAATGCCGTTGTCAAGTTCACCGGATAGTTGTGTTTCTACAATGTTAGCATATAAAAAAGCTGTTGAAAATGGTAGACAAGTTTTGTATGGGCGGCCATTACCGCCAAAAGTACCTATCAATAACTATATACATTATTTTCTTACAGTGGAATACAAAAACCTGTATCACCTCTAGAGTTTTTCTGAATCCGTATAAGTATGCTACTAAAAATAGATTCCGTATATCACTATCCTACTTAAAATAGAACCGGGAAATTCTTAAAAATGCACGCATGTACACCAATTTGCACGAGAATGTAAAGACGATGTTACGTCAAACAAACAAAACAAGTACGTCACACCAATGAACTATAACTTGTAAGCTGTAGCTACACCCCCAATTCTAATACACCCACACTATATAGTATGGTGGCTGATATGAGCCATCTCTTCTTTTCTTTATTTTGCCGCCGGGCGAAATAACGAAAAGACGCGGAGCAAAATATCGAAAAGACGAAAAAACGCCGGGCGAAATAACGAAATAACGCGGGGGGAAAAGACGCTGGGCAAAAAGACGCGAAGCGATATAACGTAAAAACGCCCGGCGAAATAACGCCAAGCGAAGAGCCGACAAATCAGAACACCGGGCAAAAAGACAAAATCACGCGACTGGTTCTATGGAGTCCGCCCTTGCCCATCCGAGTGCCGGAGGGCGACTCGGAACAATTCACAGGAGTCAGAAGGTGTGGGTTGCTGAGGAGGTAAAGCGTGTTCAGATACTCACTCAACCTAGCACCAAACACGCTATCCTACCCAAAGTATTCACACAATCTTCCTCCGAACACGCACTCCTATCCCAGCTATCCACATCTAACCAAGCACGCTATCCTACCCAAAGTACTAATTCCTCCTAACATCGAGCACGCTATCCTACCAATACTATTAGTGTATCTTAACACTGAAAACGCTAACCTACCCAAGCAATTCATAGCACGCTATCCTACCCAAGTAACTCATGCCTCCTAACACTGAGCAAGCTATCCTACACCAGCTACAAACAACTGATATCATGCGCTAGCTACCCACATCTAGCGCCGAGCACGCTATTATGCCCCAGTTGTTCATATCTTGCACCAAGTGCACTATCATGCCCGGCTTCTACACATCATATCACCAAGAACGCTAGCCTACCTATATACCCACATGTCCTAGCATCGAATACGTTGGCATTCCCAAGTTATTCACAGCTCCTAGCACCAAACACGCTACCATGTCCAAGCAATCAACATGTGAGGAACCGAGCCTGCACGCTATTCTACCACAGCTACCCACACCTCCTACCACTTGTGAGTTGTTTCTAATCGCGTTCTAATACTCGGATGAACGAAGGCGGACTCCACATGACCTGACGGGGATTTGTCTTTTCCCACAGCATTTTGACTATTTGTCGTCTTTTCGCTTGACGTTATTTCGCCGGGCATTTTTTCGTTATTTCGCATGGCGTTTTTTTGCCCGGCGTTATTTTGTTATTTTGCCCGGCGTTTTTTCGTCTTTTCGTTTTTTCGCGCCGATATAACGAAAAGACGAGATGGCACATATCAGCCATCATAATATAGCCTAGTTTAAAATATCTCATTATATTCAACGATATATCACTGTATTTTTGCAACGTTAGGAGAATATGCAAAGCAATGCAAAATAGTTCAGTTGTGTGCACTTTTTCTGCATTTTAGGGGTATTAGAATAGAAATAAAACATCGTTTACTGCGAATTATCAATAATATATCACAGTTTGTCGTTCAATTGTAAACAATAATTTCACTCGCCCTTCGGGCTCGTGAAATTCTTGTTTACAATTGAACTCCAAACCATGATATATTACACGATAATTCACAGTAAATGATGTTCTATTTCTTAAATATATTAAGATACGCCCATTTTCCTTCTGCACTTTATTGAAAATTAACATTGAAACATTTATAAATCTTCTTTATTGCATCAGAAATGTAAATATTATGTTTTTTAATCATATGTAGGAGGTATAATAATAAGATCATTACTAGAGTAACGTGGTCTGGAAGTTTATGTATCACCTGTCGCAGGTAAATGGCAGATCAAGGATCACATTTATATATAAAAAAATTATGTTATCAGTAGTTTATGTAGAAATGTGACGTTTGCTTACCGAAACATTTATTACAAGCTGATAAAATAGGATTATTACTAGAGTAACATCTTCTGGACGTTTGTATCACCTCGAGTAGGTAAATGCCAGATCAAGGATCTCACAGTATTTTATCAGCTTGTAATAAATGTTTCGGTGTGCAAACGTCACATTTCTACATAAACTACTGATAACATATATATAAATCCAACATCATTTTGACTTTAAATCTGCTTACCAATAATTAAATAAAAGTTTCACTTTTTTCTTCTTAGTCTACCATAGGTTTTAATATCTTACTATATTATTGGTGCAAACATAATCACCAGTTAGTATGCAAACACAATTAGTTTTATACTGTTCAAATTAATATTAATGATTGGTCAATTGCACGTTATGTGAGAAACTTACGGGACACCATGAGTTTTTAAAAAACAAACAAGATTGCCGCGTGTCCCTTTAAAACTGCCTATGTCTGCTGAATTGCTTTGTATATGTAAACGTTTGTAACGTCATGTGTAATGAAATAACAAAAAAGTGTGCTTTCTGTCATACATTTATGGTCTTACAAGGATTGAAGCTAATTATGAAGAGGAAAAAAACACCAACAAAATATAACTGATAGTGCACCCACTCGCCCGCACCCAACCCCTCTTGATGATGGATGAGTAGGGGAGTAGGGCTTGAAGTGGACACCATTCAGCATATACTGAAAAATATAAAGTTTAGAAAGCCCTTATGTACATCTAGCTTAAATAAATGTAATGTTATTTTATATTGTGAAGTATTTTAAATCATCGGCATGACTTAGGTCGATCTTCTTTTTGTATTCCAATGTAAGTATCAGAGTTATCTCCCATTTAGTTAAAACATACTATTCATAACTTTCACATCTGGTCAACTTCCGGTAGGTTGAGATATTCAGTAGGTGAAAATAAAGGGGTTTACTCGGACTTCATCCTCAATATCTATATGAAAAATGAAAATATTAGACCATGATTTAAATTAAATGTATCCATATTGGTGTTTTAAAATCAGACAACACCAAAAGAAGATACATAGATGTACACAAAAAATAAAGCTTTCAATATAATTATCACTACAAACTAGTTTTATAAAGGGCTAAAGTCAGTTGAGCGCCAACGATAAACACTGAGTTTACCCCCTACCAGAATGTGGAGGTCTTTTATTTTATTGATCACTGATTGGTCAACTTATTTTGATAATGTCATGTGAAAGTTAGTAAGGCAAACAGCAAGATTAAAAAATAACCGTTATGTGTCTCAAGTTATAACAAGAAATATCACTGTAAGTGATAAATGCCCCCGAAGTGTCCTTTGACCTCTAAGTATGAAAAACCCTAACCCTAGCTTCAACGGTGCTTAGGGTCAAGGTTTACGGTTTTGACATTGACATTGACCTTGGATCCATGGACCTGGACGTTTGGTTGTGGTGAGCACTTGTGCCAAGTTATTTGAAAATCCATCCAGGCATGCAAAAGTTATTGACCGGACACAATTTGACATTTGACCTCTAAGTGTGACCTTGACCTTGGGGCCACAGACCTGGATTTTGTGCGCGACACATCGTCTTGTTGTGGTGAGCACTCGTGCCAAGTTATTTGAAAATCCGTCCATGAATGCCAGAGTTATTGACCGGACACAATTTGACTTTTGACCTCCAAGTGTGACCTTGACCTTGAATACCTGGGTTTTGCGCGCGACACATCGTCTTGTTATGGTGATCACTTGTGCCAAGTTATTTAAAAATCCCTGCAGGGGTTGTGACGTTACGGTCCGGACACGAAATTGCGTACCTGCTTTTGACCTATGAACTGCAAGTGTGACCTTGACTATTGAGGTACGGACCTGGGTTTTGCGCGCGACACATCGTCTTATTATGGTGATCACTTGTGCCAAGTTATTTACAAATCCCTGAAGGGGTTGTGACGTTACGGTCCTGACACAAAATTGCGTACCTGCTTTTGACCTATGAACTGCAAGTGTGACCTTGACCTTTGAGGTACGGACCTGGGTTTTGCGCGCGACACATCGTCTTGTTATGGTGATCACTTGTTCCAAGTTATTTAAAAATCCCTGCAGGGGTTGTGACGTTACGGTCCGGGGCCACGTCTATGTATGTGCTGATGGGACACGTCTCTGTATGTGCTGATGAGCCACGACTCTGTATGTGTTGATGAGCCACGTCTCTGTATGTGCTGATAAACCACGTCTCTGTATGTGTTGATGAGCCACGTCTCTGTATGTGCTGATGAGCCGCGTCTCTGTATGTGCTGATGAGCCGCGTCTCTGTATGTGTTGATTCTGTATGTGTTGATGAGCCACGTCTCTGTATGTGTTGATGAGTCACGTCTCTGTATGTGCTGATGAGCCATGTCTCTGTATGTGCTGATGAGCCACGTCTCTGTATGTGTTGATGAGCCACGTCTCTGTATGTGTTGATGAGCCAAGTCTCTGTATGTGCTGATGAGTCACGTCTCTGTATGTGCTGATGAGCCGCGTCTCTGTATGTGTTGATGAGTCACGTCTCTGTATGTGCTGATGAGCCACGTCTCTGCATGTGTTGATGAGCCACGTCTCTGTATGTGTTGATGAGCCACGTCTCTGTAGGTGTTGATGAGCCACGTCTCTGTATGTGTTGATGAGCTATGTCTCTGCATGAGTTGATGAGCCATATCGGATGAAATATTAGCCATCAACCAACGATCCAATTTACTATGGCCCAGTCCGATACCCTTTTCCCGTTTTTAAATTAGCCGAGACAGACATTTTCTGTTGAATACTTGATATGCAACTGATACTTTATGCGATTTATTCCATCTCATCTTCTTCTAAAATACAAAAGATACATTCAGTGGTTTCATCGTAGTATATGTCCAACGCTACACAACCAGTGCAAATACAACGAATAGTGTGCCACACAAATAAAATAAAACCTACCTACTTAGCTTGTTTGAATTATAAAACCTACCTACTTAGCTTGTTTGAATTATATGTACGAATAAAACCTACCTACTTAGCTTGTTTGAATTATATGTACGAATAAAACCATCATAATGTGCTTCATTTCCATAGTCCATGTGCACAAAACTAGGCGCCGTGATCCGTCCCATTTAATTATTGTTAAAGGGACACTAGGCAATCTTGGAGACTTTCTCAAGCACTAAAATTAGCTTCTCAATTTATTAATCCAATATCATTTTGACTTTAAATCTGCTTGCATATATTTAAATAAAGTTTTAAGTTTTCAACTTTACTTTGTTATTCTACCCTAGGTTCATTACGTGGTTCCGCCTTAATGCCATTAAGCGATGGGAAAGCTTATATAAGCAGTATTTTATAACGGGTATTTCACCAATAAAACATGTTCAAAAACATATTTTACTAATAAAATGCGACAATCTGGTAAAAATATCTATTAAATGTTTTAATTTTATAATATGCAAAGTTTTTAAGCCGAAATTAAGGTTTTATGTCATACCCCATCCAACCCCGTTTTCGCTTCTTGGAGAAGGGGTTGGATGGGGTATGAAAGTTAATACTCGTACCACGTAATGTTGAATATATTATTGGTGAAATGTAATCAACAGTTAGTAATATACAAAAACAAATTGCTTTATACTATTCTTATAATTAATATTAATGATTGAACAAATGCCATATATGTAGAAAAACTAAGGGGACACCTCAAGTTTTTAAAAAATCAAGATTGCCATGTGTCGCTTGACATAGTTTGTTCTGCAAAACTCGATGAATCGGCTAGTTTATGTTGTATACATCATTAATATCGATTCGTATGATGCTAAACTACGGTAATACATTCTTGTTTTTTGTCCGAAATACACTTTTATTTATTGAATTATATGTACACCAACCCAATATGAATTAATATTTATCACATGGCTTGGGTGTGGAAGAGTGCTGTAATAGCAATGAACTATATTATAATACACTAGTGTAACAAATAAGCAAATGAAAGCCGACTTTTCCGTTCAGCTCAGTGCGCTATCGAAATTGCCTCGTCGATTTTAAAAACCGGCAGTTACAGGGTTGCAGAAATCAACCATTGATTCTCGATAGAGCCTCACATAATATAAAGTTATCTAATTCGTTTAACAAATTCAATATTAAATAGGCACTCATCTCGGATCCTGATAACACAATCTGGACATGGAATAATGGCAGTAAATAGGGCATGTCCGTCGCCAAATGCATGCCATCTTCGGGATGGTTAAAATTCTGTACTATTGATTTTATAAATATTGAGTTCTGCTCAACCTGGGCCGAGGGCGCGTGAACGGTAGCAAGCATATTTCACTACCGTTCATGAAGAGTCTCAATCAAACCGAGACTACAATATTTCGTATTTATCGTGTTCGGCCGTTTCCAAAGGTCCACTATCATACCCTTTTAACAACAAGAACTAGCCGAGATTTCACTTTTCCAGATCAAGCATTTTCATAAACAATAATTAAACCGAGAGTGACAAAAAGGTCAAGAAAGCTAATTTTGCCAATTCAAGGGGAGGTAATTCATAGACCCTTTGACCAACATAGCTGAATTAAAATAGGAAACAACCTCGCATTTATATCGACCTACTATGCAAATATGATTAAAATCAAATGAACACGAGTGTAGTCTGAAAGACAGCCATATCCCCCGCTGCACAAAGATTTATAATATACAAATTTAAACATGGAATGGCACTGTAAAGTGACAAATTCTCCCTGAAGTTTCCTTGTTCCAAAAAGTGTGATCTTCAACTAATAGAACATATGTTTTACACACAACTTGTAGTAGAGACATACAGACTACACATATACAAAACATAACATAAATTAAATGTGCTCCTTTGATTTTAATCTCACAACTCGGAGAATCCCTGGTCTCGGTATACCGTTATTTATTCTCACAACTCGGAGTTCGATTTAAACATATTTTATTGCCAATATGTTACATACAGAGCAAACATAAACATATATACGATAGAAATATTATAATGACAAATGGGTTGGGTAACAAGTTCTACCAACATTAGATTAAACCCTTCCTAGTTAACATTTTGAAATTTCAAATGTATATGGCTGAGAGTAGTAAAATACAATGGCAAATACATTGAGATAGAAAAAAGCTGAATAAGTAAATAAAATATAAAGAGAAAATATAATTTAGAAAGAAAGAGAGATAGAATAATGAGAATAATGAGAAAGACTAGTTTACCCCAATTTGAATTCCAGTCAGTTTAAGAAGCCTGAGCGCTATCTAGAAAACATTTTCAAAATATAGTATACGCGCATAGTATTTTTGGATTGTTGAAAAACATCAGAGACAGACTATGTAAACCTATGTGTTTCTCGTATATATGTTTGAACTGCTTCGAAGAGATATTCATTTTCTCTGTCAGTTAACTGTTTACGCCCATAAAGGATTGTTCTTATATTTGTGAGTGGATTGAAACAGTTGGAGCCGGTATGTGAAAAAAGTGTTACACTGGAATAAATAATGTTCAGCATCTTCTACTTCAAAACCGCACTCGCAAACGGATGAATCGCGTAAATGATTAAGGTATAAATCGCTATTAAGATACACAAATTCCTCATTTTGGCATGTAAAACAGAAAATAATCGTTGACCACTTAAGTAGTATTTTGGTACCTTTGTACTCGGAAATACAGATGTTAATAGTCTTCTCTTGAAAATTGATATAGATTCCGAGTTTCGTATTTCTACTGACAGATTATTCCATAGGTTAAGAGAAGACGGAACAAACGATTTGTTGTATATTTCAGTTCTCCTAGCAATAGTGGCATAGTTGTCGTTATTTCTGAAAGGGTATGCACTGACATCTCCTACCAGCTGCGGAAAGATGTTTGAGATATAATTTGGAACGGATCCATTTTTAACATTATAGACTGAAATAAGTTTTTGCATTTTCCTTCTATCGGAAAGTGATACCCATCCTATTTCAGATATTAAACGATGTATGGATACTGAACGAGTCAATCCCGTCACAATACGAGTTGCTTCATATTGTAACTTTTCCTAGCTATCTTTTCCGAAAGAAGTACATCCATCCCATGTAATGGAAGCATATTCCAATATTGGACGCATATAAGACAAATATATCTGATTAAGTGTTTTACGAGGTACTTTATATTTAAGTATTCGCATTAAACCAAGAACCTTTAAAGCAGAAGCAATACTATTGCTAATGTGTTCGTGCCATTTTCCGTTATTACTTAATGTTACTCCTAAATGTTTATGGTTGTCAACAAAAGTCAACGGGACATTGTCTAGATATAAAGTTGGACGACGATCATTATCAATTAAAGAAAAGAACATTACTTCTGTTTTGGCAGGATTAAATTGTACAAGCCATTGTTTTGACCCTTGCATAATCATTACTAAAACATGAGTAAGGATTCCTTCTATGTCGTTTATACTAGATGTTGAGACTGATAGCGAACTGTCGCCAGCAAATAACGAGTTATACTTAGCATGTTTTCGGCAATATCATTTACATATATTAAAAATAAAAGAGGGCCCAAGACAGCGCCTTGAGGAACTCCGGCAGTTACAGTTTTTGACTCGGAGGTTGCAGATCCAACGCGGCTAAAGTTTTCTATTAATACCATATTGTTTTAGCTTAAACAAAAGCCCTTTATGCCAAACACGATCGAAAGCTCTAGACATATCATTAACAAGAAAAGGTATAACACATATATTATACCATGGGAAGTACGGACTGCATGTAGATGTTCTGGATCCGGGATCGTTTTGATAGTGAAGGTCACCGGCACCTTGACCTTTAAATGAATAAGGATAAGGGTCATGTACTGGTCATGAGCAACCATTCATCCTTTCAAGTTGGAGGACCTAGATCCATCAAGTTTGTAGTTGTTGATAGGACATCATATTGATAGTGAAGGGCACCGCAACCTTGACCTTCGATCTAGTGACCGGAAAATAACAAGAGGTCAATGACCTTGAAACTTTCAAGGTTGAGGAGCGTAGGACCAACCGTTGTGTAGTTATTGATCGGACATCTTTAGATAGCGAATGTGACCGCGACCTTGAACTTTGATGTAGTGACCCCAAAATCAATAAGGGCCATCGACTGGTCATGAGCAACCATCCCTCTAAGTTTGGGTACCCTTCTGCCAACCATTATGTAGTTATTGATCGGACACCGTTGAATGAATAGGTGTCATCTAGTTGTAATGGTAAAGCGTTCTTCCAAGTTTGGGGGCCCTAGGTCCAACCATTCTGTAGTTATTGATCGGACATCGTTTCGATAGTTTATGTCAACACGACCTTGACCTTTGACCTAGTGACCCCAAAATCAATAAGGGTCATCGACTGGTCATGAGCAACCATCCCTCTAAGTTTGGGTACCCTTCTGCCAACCATTATGTAGTTATTGATCGGACACCGTTTTGATAGTCAATGTTAGCCCGGATGTGACCTTTGACCTGGTGACACCAAAATCAATAGGGGTCAAAATGAACATGGCGCTCCGACCACACTTTGTTGTGGTGTGCAATAATCTATTAATTGAAGGGCACTGGCTTAGTCGTTGCTGGGGTGATTTACGGAAGAATAACCGTGTGACAACCTGCTGTAAGGATGAGTATTACTACCAAGATATAACGGTCATGATTGAATAATCTGTAGGGAACTGAAGAAGTGAAGGGACACTACAAAATCTGAAATGAAGATTGCTGTGCATCCCTTTAAGTGGGGTGCATGAGATGTTGTAGATTTGGCGGAAAGTGACAAATGAGAATAGGTATTTTGTTGAAAAATATGTTTAATATACAAAAACAACATTACTGATGTGGAAAAAAACAATTGTATGTACAGTACAACTCAGTGTGTCAGGTCCCTGCCAAGACTTGAACTTGAATCTCTTTTCTCGAAAGAAAAGTGTGTTTCCTTACACTACAGAGATCGCCCAGACATCACAGAAAGAGTGTACAAAACTAAGCGAAATTATTAAAGATGTAGCAGGGCTGTACAAATCATATAGCCCGACACCCGGGACTAGTCCAAAACCAAAGTTGGGCGTGTCACTTTTTCAAAGATTTCAGTCCTGGACTAGTCCAATTTTAAAAAAAGAGAAAGTCGGGCGTGTCACTGTTTGAAAGATTTCAGTCCCAGATTTGTCAAATTTACAATGTCGGCCACCTGTCATAAAACAACCCCAGCACACTTCTCAACGTAATCCTTTAATTGCACTCGCTTATGTAATGCAATTAACATCCACAGCGGCGATCATCCAATACCCCGGGCAATTTTATCAACAATCAACCATGCCGGAAGTCCCGCCTCCAAATTACTTAAATTGACAGTGGGCATTGTCGACATTATCCAATCAATTGACCCGATCTATTTTAATCCAGACCCGCTAGCCAATGAAACGACTACCACATGTAAATCACATGTTCGTCACGTGATTACCTGTTTGTCACGTGGTGAGCTGAAAATGGCGATACACTGAAACAATAACACTAACACGTTGATTAATTCGCAATCAGGCCGATTTGTCGGCAATCTTTCGATGAGTAAAGAAACTGGGGACGTTTGATAATGGAAGCATGTTTGATATGAAACGGTAGGTGTGATTTGTTATTGTTTCTCAGTGTATTGTTGAGCGTAATTGTAACGGACTTGAAAGGCGGATGGGGTAACGGTTTGTGCATAGTTAGTGTACTAATTACGTTCGAAGAATTGAGTTGTCAAACAAATAAAATAAAAATAAAACGAACTGATACACATAATCAGTTTGATTTCGTATTTGGCAGTGCTAACGTTTACATTTCAAAAATGAGTTTGTTGAACTCTTTCAGTGTTAAAAATAAGGATAATTTTCAGAGTGAAAGTGAAAGTAAAAATAAAAAGAGGAAAAATGTAGAATGTGATACACAGCCAATCAAAAAGTCAAAATCATCTAGTGTAGTGGACAAAAGCATAAAAATAAAATGTTTATGTTGATTCACATGTTATTTATTTTTTGCATTAGGTAAAATGGTAATAAAGTTAAGAATCTCATCTGTAGCCCGTTACATATATAAAGTTATGACTTTTTTCTTTCCATTAAATGATTATCTGAACTGTAATATGAAACTCAATATCTATATTGAAATTTAAAAATGCAGATGTGATTCTTACTATTGCTACTGTTTCACCCAATGGCAGTCTACAATCTATACCACTGAAACACACATTAATTGTCTGAAGAGTACATAAGGATTGTTTCCTTTACTGTGTGTAATGAATTGTAATGAGTATGCAAGATGCAGTTTTAACTGTGTAAAATTAACATATTGAGAAATCGAAAAAATTCAGGACTTGTGTCCATTTTTTGGGACTATTCACAATTTTTTTGGGACTAGTCACTTTTGACAGGGTGACTAGTCCCGGACTAGTGGCTAAAAAAATTATTTGTACAGCCCTGTGTACATCAAAAGAATGTCAAACTAAAACTAGAAATTGTTATTGGACAAAAACGTATGGCTCCCCCACTCGCCCGAACAGACATAATTGACGACTCTAGGTCCAACCGTTCTCATTGATCTGAGATCGTTTTGATATTTAATATCCCTGTGACTGTATCTACAACCTGTATCAGTAATATTTATTGGTCAACCATCCTTCCAAGTTTGAGGATCCTAGGTCCAACCATTCTCTAGTTATTGATTGGACATTGTTTTGTTATTGATCGGGGATCGTTTTGATATCAATAGGGGTCATGTTCTGGTCATGACCAACCATCCTTCCTAGTATGAGGACTCTAAGTCCAACCATTCTCTAGTTATTGATCGGACATCGTTTTGATAGCCAATGTCATCGCTAGCTTGACCTTTGACCTAGTGAATCCAAAATCAAAAGGGGTCATCTGCTGGTCATGACCAACCATCCTTACAAGTTTGAGAACCCTAGGTCCAACCATTCTCTAGTTATTGATCAGACATTGTTTGATAGTCAATGTCACCGCGATCTTGACCTTTGACCTAGTGAAAATCGATTTGATAGTCAATGTCACCATATGTTGACCTTTACCTAGTGACCCCAAAATCAATAGGGGTCATCTACTGGTCATGACCAACCATCCTTCCAAGTTTGAGGACCCTAGGTCCAACGATTGTGTAGTTATTGATCGGATATAGTTTTGATAGTCAATGTCACCACGACCGTGACCTTTGACCAAGTGACCCCAAAATCAATAGGGGTCATCTACTGGTCATGACCAACCATCCTTTCAAGTCTGAAGACCCTAGGTCAAACCATTCTCTAGTTATTAATCAGAATCTTTTTGATAGTCAATGTCACCGCGACCTTGACCTTTGACCTAGTGACCCCAAAATCAATAGGGGTCATCTAATAGTCATGATCAACCACCTTCTAAATTTGAGGACAATAGGTCCAACCATTCTCTAGTTATAGATCGGACATCGTTTGTGACACAGACAGACAGCACAAAATCAATTAACTCCCCTCCACACTTCATACTGATGCTTCTCACAATGTTTGGGGTATGACAGAGGTCATAGTGACCTTATTTTGGTATGCGACCTACCGTTTTCCCAAGATGTATCAACATACCAAGTTTGGTATTTCTAAGTGTTATTGTATTGAAATATGGTCCGGACAAGCATTTTCTATGACAGAGGTCACAGGTCAAGGTCACAATTACCTTATTCTGGTACGTGACACATCACCATCCCAAGATGTATCTAAATACCAAGTTTGCTATCTCTAAGACTTAGTGTTATAGTATCGAAAATATGGTCTGGACAAGCATTTTCTATGACAGAGGTCACAGGTCAAGGTCACAGTGGCCTTATTTTGGTATGCGACACACAGCTATCCCAAGATGTATCCACATACCAAGTTTGGTATCTCTAAGTGTTATAGTATTGAAAATACGGTGCAGACAAGAGGTGAAAGTGTCTGGATGTTCTACCGTCTAAATGTGCAGGGGACTGTAACACATTTCCAACATTCATTCAACCGGCACATGGCAATGTTATAGGTCACTAGTTGTTGAATGCCAGCCAGGGTAGCAGGAGAACTAGTCTGTACAAAGTAAGTGTATTACAGGGTTCCCAGTTTTTTGAAAACAAAATTCAAGGTCTTTTCCAGGTTTTCCCACTGTTTTCAAGGACAATTTATAAATACCAGTGTTTGTCCGACACCGTTGTTGCAAAAACGTTAAATTGTTTGCAGTACTAATATGTGACACCACACAAGATGTTAGTTTATTGTTTTTGACAAGTATTGACTTTAACCCGCTGTTTTTAGGCTGTTCTCCATCCTATGAAGGAAATTTAGTGTTGACATTTAACTTGTTCTCAGACGACATGCTTTATCGATTCAAATGATTAGACGCTTGCATATACGACGGAACATTGTGAGTTTTATTTGAAAATACTCGGCTAAAATCGTCAACATATTTTATGAGTCAACCGGTGAGGTAACGAATTTGTACGACAGCGATCGAAAACAAAAGTACAATTTGGGGTTCATATTTCATTGATCAGAGCATTAACACATCTATACGACTGTTCACGAATATCAATGCTTATTTTTAATGGGCTTACTAGGCCAGTCGCCAAATCACCATAGGCAAAAAATTAACCTGAACTGGCGAATGAAAACCGTAAGAAATACACACCAAATTCGCCAGACATCGGCGGTCTGGCGAATCCAAATTTCCGACCGATTTTGTCTAAAAGACCTCGGAAAATCCCGAATTCCAATTCACAAAGTCTTTCACTGTTTATAAGCCACTATCCCGCTGAGTGTTTTAGCTAATTAGTGACAATCAATTTAGATCGATAAACTAATTATGTCAGCGTTTAGTGAAAACCAGCGTTTATTGAAAACCAAATTGTCGGTGCGATAAGACTCCGTCCACTGTTACGCCTCTTGCTGCCATTCAACCGGTTTTGTGTCCCCGCGCTCAACGTTATCTGTCATATAAAGTTGTGACATTTTTCACAGATTTTAACTGCGTGATCGAACCGGGTAAAACATCAAATAATGTGGCGCCCTCTAGCGGCCAAAATGGCTGATCAAAACAGAAAATTTGAAAATGTTTGCTTATGAATTAGCCAGAGATACTCGGCCCGTCTGTGTTTTTGAACTTTACAATCACTGGTAAGTGTTAAAAGAACACATGGCAATCTAGAGTTTTCAAAAACTAGCAGCGCCCCGTTAGGTTTTATCATTAATGTTAATTATAAGAATTGTATTAAGCCATTTGTTTTTGCATATTATTATTTTTTATCTTATTGCACCAGTAATATATTAAAAAACTTATAGTATAATAAGACGAAATAGTGAATACTTAAAATTTGATTTATTTAAATGTAACCAGGGTAAAAGTAAAAATGATACTGGATATATAAATTGTGACACCCATTTCAATTACTGCAAGATTGCCATGTGTCCCTTTTAAGTGCCTACTAATTAGTTGTACACCGTTGTATTTCATATACTGGAAATTGAAGTTGTATTTGTTTATTATACTGAAAACCACATTTTGCAATATATATACAAAATTTACGCTTGTGGGGAAGCAACGCGCCATTGCAGGTGACAACATGCGGTATGATCGCGGGGATTTGTGACTACCATTGAGAAACGGCCGTGGCGATGGCAGACTGCATGTGGATTTGGATGGGAAATTATCGCAAAACTGGACAAATATAACCAAGGGTATGGTGTAGTAGGAAAGGAAAGCAGTTGCTAAACCACATCATGACCGTCAGTGTGACCTTCAACTGTTATTTCTGTAAGGACATGAGACAGTTCTATGCTGTATTGTAGCGCTGATGGAGTAATATGACAGGACATAGAAGTTAAAGTCAGCTTCTTCTTTTGAGACGGACCAACAGAACGCTGACAAACTAATCCCATGTATCATAATAACCTTTGGGAATGTGGCACATAAGTGACAGACAACACCATTGGTACTACCAAGTGGAGTCATTTACAGCAACAGGTACTTATACAAAACTGCAACCAACACAATCAAAGATAACGTTGCAGCCTCTGTGATTACATTTGACACTTACATTTTGTGGTTGGCTTGTGTCCCTTACATGTGTCGAATCACAGCTATGCCGGTTTCCGTAAAAGGCAATGTAGCGGGAACCTGTCAGACTGAAATGAAAGCAGGATAGGTATGAACATTGGCGTACATTGAACTCTGTGAATGTTTCGGTTTCACATATATGTCACGGACGGCTTCAGCCGGTAGAGTTACCGTACTATTCTTTTTGTACTATATGTGGCAACATGTTGTGGTGGTCGGTGGTTCAATTCTGTTTGGGACACTGAAACACTGTAACAATATGTATATCTTAGATATATATATATATTTTATTCACAAATAAATACTCTTGACCACACTGGTCAACGTGTAGATGGCGAATGCCCATCATTATATTATAAATACACAAATGGTGAACACATAGCAAACATTGATGGAATGAAGGAATGAGTTGTAAAATACATGGTTATTAACTTATTCATAAGTATCTTTTAAACTAATACAATATTGCAGAGTACAAACTAAAACATAAGTGTGACACTAACCTGAAACAATATGTATATCTTAGATATATATATATATTTTATTCACAAATAAATACTCTTGACCACACTGGTCAACGTGTAGATGGCGAATGCAACGCATCGTTGCATTCATCAATCAACATTGCATAGTGTAGCCAAGGGTCACAGGTTAGTAATTGGTCTTAGTGAGTGTTAACTGTACTTTGATAATAAGGCTATTGGAAAAGCAAACTGATTTAAGGTTTATATAAGGCATATTGGAAGTAATTTATGGGGTTTCAACATATTGATATACACGTGCTGTTTCACATTTAGATTAAGGAATACAATGAAAACAACACCCATCTATTTTATTTGCGGAACCAAAACGATAACAATCTCGGTCCTACGACATATACAGAAACGTGTTTGTTGGAGATAGCTGCTTGAGCTTGCATTCTTTGCAGTGCCTGGCTGCGGTAGCATGCAAAATGTAACACATGCAGACTTTCAGCACAGGATACACACAAACGTTGACACCTGCCGCTGACATACACATGTAAGTTAAACAATTATCTTCACAGGCGCCCCAACCTTTCCACAGGGGTCCGGCTCATGTGCTTTGTCGCTAAATACCAGTTGAAATCGAACAAAAGTGTCCTACATGAGTTGGGAAGACATCTGAGTCCAGCAGCAATATCATAGAATAGAACATTATACAAGGGTAATCACTTGGCATACAGGAAATTCTCACTAAGTTCAGTATATGCACAATATTGTTTTAATTAAAAGAGCAAATCATTTAACTCTACATGCCTTCTATACCCAAATGTTCAAGGTGTCCAACATTGGTAAATATTTTAATATCGCTCAATATAGTACTGAGAAATCGTCAACGAAACGTTGAAAAACTGGTCAAATTTTTTAGTCGGAAGACCCCGTGCCTAAACGCAGTCTCTCTGTAAACAACAACTCTACTCAGTAATGGCTGTTGCGTACGAAACTAGACCACGGATCATTTAGTCGTCACCGCAGATAATGAATGCTAATTGTTTCCATACCAGTTAATTCAATATAAGCTACATTTTCTATTTTGTTTACAACCGTCAAATTTTGTTTCAATTGGCAGCCATATTGATCTGGTACCCGTCCCCTACTGCGCTCGCTATTCTCTCTTCGAGCGCAGTAGGGTAAGGATACCAGTATGTATTTTATTTTATTTTTTCATTGAAAACCAAGTAGAACAGTTTATTGAAAACATATTTAAGGGGGGTAGTAGAGAAACAGGTGGGGAGGGGGTAGTAGAGAGGGGGAGGGGTTAGTAGAGGGGGAGGGGGTGGGGTAGGGTACGCGCCGTCTGCCTGTGGACAGGAGTCGAGAGCTCTCGATAGCGCTTGAGACAAAAATACATTTAACCAATACATCATCTCCAAACTCACAACATATACACGTACCTACCTTTCGTCGCGAACTTTTGGACAAACGTTACTCTCCAGCTCTAATGCATTTAGTTTAATATCCGCTATGGAAATGCCAACGATTATCAACTGTGCTGCAATAAAAATGGCGTCCGCAAAATGTCTCTAAAATTGTCTGCGCATGCGATGTAAACGTGACGTAGACATTAACACCAGTTTTATAAGTACATATTAGTATTTATCCAAGAGATAGCAACTTATGTAATACCAAATTCAACGTCCCGTTCATGAATCTTTATCCACTACTGTCTTTCCGTACTAGAAAACAATACACGTAAATTGTTTAGCATCGAATGCCTGACATATATAGTGATACATATCGACAAGTTGATATGTAGTAGAATGACCAGGGAGAAAAACCGATAGGTTCTTAAAGATAAGAATAAACACAAGTAGAAAATTATACATGTGTTTTAATACTATTCTTTCCATTACTTTACCAACGCAACTAAGTAACGATATTGGTCTATAGTTCATAGGAATATAGGATCTGACTTTTTGAAAAGTGCCATAACCATAGCACATTTCCATAGGTCGGGAAAAATACATTAATTTAATGATCTGTTAAAAAGTATAGGTAGAGGTTTTGAGATTGTATTTACGGTTTCCTTTAACATCTTATGACTTATTTCATCTCCGAGTCCATATGCTTTATTTACGTGATATGATAATATTAGCAATTTCGGATTCTTCTATATAAATAGTTTCTAATTTATAATTGGATTTTAAATGAAAAATAGGTAATTCAACATTAGAGTCCTTGAAACAAAATATTCATTTAAGCATTTTGCTTTTTCTTGGTCAGTTATTGAGTATGACGTATCGCCATTAGGTAAGACTGTTTTTAAAGGTGGAATAGTTTCCGAATTTTTGTTTGACTTCATGAAATATTTTAAAAGTTTCCAATACTGACGTCTGTCCGTAATAGTTGTTTCAGTAATTATAGTTTCCATATTATTAAAGAAACGTTCTTTCAAATGTTTTTTAAGATTATTAACATTGTTTCGTAATCTTTTATATGCTGCTAAATCAGAGAATGATTGAGTACGCGTTGCTTTAGTTTTTTGACGATCACGTTGTCTTGAAACACGTCTTAATTCTGAATCATACCACGGTTTGTCATTAGGACGAATTTTTACATATTTCGATGGGATACACACATTTATTGATTCAAAAAAAGATTTAGTAAACTTTTCGCACGCAACACACAGCGAATCCTTATGAAAGAAATACCAGTCTGTATGTTGAATAAGGTCATTGAGTTTTATGAAACTGGCTTTCTTATAATTCCAAACTCGTCGAGTAAAAGTCGGTCGAACATTGTAACTGTATTGAAACATTAAGTATGTACCATGGTGGTCGCTTATATCATGTGGTATGTTTACAATTCCGGAATCTAAGGGTTTAAGAGAATCCAATCTCATTAAAATCAGATCCAAAATATTCGCAATAGCGGAAAGTAATGGAGCGAATATTTTGTATCTGATTTTAAATAGCGGAAAGTAATGGAGCGAATATGTTGGATCTGATTTTAATGAGATTGAAGAGAATCAGAAATAACTATAGGATCTATCAATGTAGCAGAGTGGTCGGTAAATCGAGTTGGTTCAGTTATAATGTTTGTCATATTATTAAGCTGCATTATATCTTTTAAAAAATGGTTATCAGTATTAAGTTGGTTCTCGTTGAAATCACCCGCTATAATGATGTTATTCGATAATTCAAAAGCCTTTTCTAAGCTAATGTGTAAGTTATCCCAAAAAATATAACTCGAATTAGGTTTGCGATAAACGGCACATACTAAAATAATTTCACTTTTATCTCTTATTTCAATCCAAAGTGAACTGGGTAATAAATATTCCAGTTCTAATACACGTCTTGGAATAATGTTATTCGCAGTTTAAATTAACAGTCCGCTAGAATGTGCAGATGTATCCTTTCGGAAAATATTACTATAACCGTCCATACGTATAAAATCATTGGACACGTTTTCCGATAGGTGGGTCTCTGTAAAACACAAAACATCATAATCTAATAAATGATCCTTAATATATTCCATTGTGTTACGTATACTACGAGTATTTAAGTGAAATAAAGAGAGGCTATGTTTTTCTATTGTATTTTCAGGACCTGGATTTATTTCAACGTCGCCTGACATAATAACTAATAACAAAATAACAAGAGAAAACTCAATGTTTAAGAGAGATTTAGAGACGCATGCAGAAATGGACAGCACACTTCGAGGCAATTTCAATATACCGTTACTTAAGCAGCTTAGGAACATGAAAGGTTTACGAAGAAAACACATGCTCTTTGTGAACGATTTAAATCTGTTATTGAATGTGCCTATGGCCATTCTCCAGCACCTAACATCATTACCCATTGTAGGTAGATCAACCATACGTACATGCACTGTGAACGGCCACATGGCGTACCAACTCGGAGTACCACTGTTCTAGGGATACTCGGAGTGAACATGATCATACACAATTATTTCGTTGTTATATTTCTAAACCATGTATGTGAACATGATGTGAATGCCCGGGCCTTTTTGGCCTAATAGGTAGCTACGCTACTGAGAATTTCACGATTCATATCCCTAATTGTAATTTTTACGTGCATTTAATTTTAAGTCGACAAATAGTTTGTTGACAATAATCACCAATGTCACGGTAAATTCCGTTTACTACCTTAGGCCTAAATAAGAAAGTGTTTTGTTTCCTGTCACCCAACCGAATCTCCGTTTCTACCCACGACACAACAACTCTTTTACCCCTTCATTTGTTTGTTGCTTTGTTTTGTTTTTAAACATATTTGTGTTTTGGCCTTAACAGAATATAATTTAACCAGTTTTAGATCTGTACTCTTGTTTGTGTAATGTATATCTCTCAATGCTACAGTCATACGTTCGAGTCCCGCTTGTTCCACGTTTACACATTGAAGAATGTTTGACAGCTACTCACTAACGCGCGGCAGGACTGTGGTTCTACGAGTTTGTTTCAAAACAGATGAGGTCTACCTCTACCTCTACCAAATTGACGCATAGATAAAAGTCGTAAAAATCTTTTAAAAAATCCCCTCACTCTCCACACACACACACACACACACAATTTGTTTTCCCACTTAAGTCTTAAAGGGAATACATCAGGCCTTTGATGGGGTCTAGGTGTCCGATTTAAAATTGACAAATATTAATATCTTTTATTCTACATGACCAAAACATAATGAGCCTAAAAAATCTTTTATTTGCAAAACAAATCATTCTGCACAGTAATACGTGCTGTCCTAGGTGACGCACCAGGGTTAATTTCAGCATATTACGTGCGTTTCCACCCTAGCTATATGGTGTTCTGCAACTCTAGACATTAAGAAAATGGTTCTAGCTTCACATGCTGATTGATAGTGTTTTATATCTTGAACTGGAATTTTTTTATATTAAGATGTTTCTAGAAAAATCCTGATGTACCCCTTTTAAGACCATTGGGCATGAATTAAACAAACTTTTTTTACATAAAAAAAAAATTAGAATTAAAAAATTGGGTCTAGCCCAGATTCGAACCCATTCCGCTCGCTTTATAATTTTCTCGGACTGCCGCTCTCCCGACTGAGCTAACAATCCTTTAAAAAATTTATGAACTATAATGGGATTTATTATAAAACTAGAGTGTCCGAATAGACCTGAAGTCTAAAAATAGTCACTCGGGATCAAATGACGACATACACCATGTCCATACGTTACCCTTTGATGTGGTGGAAGTAACATTTTGTGGCGGAATAACGCCTCGGACGGTTGCAAATTAACACCGAAGGTAAGAAAATGGTTATTTGTTTGTTCTTATTTATATATTCCAGAAGTGTTTTTCAAACATTCGATGAAATTATGACTTTCTACACAAACACAATAAATTGCACAGAAAATTTCAAAAGTTAACCGGTCAGATGCACTAAATCGCGTTGTAAAGTATTCTGTGATGTAACGGACACTCTCCTACGCAATGTTTTCAAGTTTATTTGGTATCTTTAAAATCCAGAATGACTTTGTAGACGTATTTCGGTCCTATTTTTTTATAACGCCCGTGATGTGGTGGAGGTACGCTAAAACAAAGTAACGCTTCAGGTCAGGTAACATTTTAAAGAACCTCTTTTATTTCATTTTTCAAGCAAACATACACGTTTTTGTCGTCCGCATGTTTCGGCATTTGCTAGCTCACCCTTTTAACGATTAAATTGGATACATTGGAAATGCTCTCTCCCTTGTTTATGTTCTTAAAAATGTCATAGACACGAACGTGCCTACTACCGTCTTTAGTGAATATGTTCTGGAGTATTTCTTATGAAAGATTCAGTTGTTATATCGCCTTTTCTAAGTAATAAAAGAGGCCTATATGTGGTATTTTTTTCATCGACGACGGCGATGAAGGCATCAACGTTATGTTTATGCATTTATCTCTGTTTCACTTTAAAAATATGCCATAGAACAACCAAGCTTGGCTGATATTTGTATAACTGCTAAAAATGTAAAGATATTCCGTAATCTGGTGGACATTGTAATCCATGATTCATTATCCTCAATAGAAACATACGTATCTTTTCGTTATTATCTTGGAGAAGAAAACCTTAACCTATTTTTGGCTTGCACCATCGGGTGCTAGCTTATGTACTGATTTTTTCCGGTTTTTCACAGGAAGTAACCGGTTCCCTGCTCAAAACGTGAAGGATTTAACAGCGCGGACCAATGTTAACTTCAATTTTTTACCGGAAGTAACCGGTTCTCTTATCATAAGTTGAACGCTTGACGAGTACGTTCAACAACGCGGGGACCAATACGGATTTTCTCTGCTCAAAAGTTGAGCGTTTAACGTGTACATTCAACAGCGCTGGAACCAATACCAGGTGTACAGTGCTTATAAAACATCTTTTACCCATTACTCCCGGGTACCGTCTGGCGTTAAGCCCACATATGTCTGATGATGAACTAACATTAAATGAGGGATGTTACTGATCATTCATCAGTCTGTTGTAAGCATGATTATTACTTATGTTTTAATAACAATAACGATTAAACATTATGATCATAACACAGCATTCACACGGACAAAAAAAACTGTATAATGCACAAATCGCAAATGTAGCCCATATTTTGTAGCAGGTTTAGTATAATCAATACTATTTCTGTTTCCGTTCCTGCACCGGCAAGCCGTTCCTTTTAAAAGGAACCTTTATTACAACTTGATCTTGGTATTAAATTTCTCTTTTTTGTACAGATTTTTGGTGTAAAGAATCTACTTGGTGTTTGTCTAGGTGATTTAAATAGTGTCTTTTTGTCACATTTCGCATTCTGTTTGTTAATGCTCTTTTCGAGAGAGGCCAGTTATACCTTTTATATAACGATAATTTCGATCTTTTTCTCATGTTCACTCATGTTAAGACTGAAATAAATGGAGAATGAATATTGTTATTTAGAAATTAAACAAAAGGCAGTGACTATGCGTCCGCTTCCTGGACACCCAGATAACAGCCGCTGACCTATACTGGCACGTAGTAAAGGGAAGGTCATAGAACTAATATGTAGATAGATAATAGTTGCTGACTGCTCTTGAGCAATTTAATCAGTCTCTCCCAGAGGCCACTGCATTGACCTCTGTCAACGTCTAAGAAAGTAGCCTGCGATCACATGATAATTTGTCTCATGACCATAGCTAGAATATCAAAATGGCGAACAGAACTTGAACACCGTGACACCGTGACACCACAACTATCGGCTGCTGATTTACTCGTAAACTGTCGAAAGAAACACGACTTATTTTCTACATTTTGATATATATTTTAAGTTAGTAATTTAATTTAAGGTAGGTTGTTAAGAGCTATGTTATACTGGAAAGTGCTGGTAAGCGAAATGCTGTACTGTAACACTATGGGAACGATTTGGTGGTGCGTATTCAGTATGAATGTTTTGACGGCAGAGTGAAACCTGTTTTCTACCGCAATATAATTCTGAGCATAATTTACTGTATATTTAAAACATTCAAGCCGAAAAATTGTTTTCTTTTTTAATTTAAGCATTTTATATAAAGTTAATTCAGAAACATATTAGTGCAATCAAGAAATTTTGCATTTCCATCGATTTTCATCGTTTGCCAAGATTCTTGGTATTTGATGAGACGTTGACAGAGGTGTATGTGTATTCAAGGAACGATAACTCTGGGTAGAGATTGCAATTAATAGTAAGCTGTTGTTATATTTACAAACATATTCGTTTCAAATGTTCACTAGGCCTGAGAGAAAACAAATACGTTTTTTAAAGGGACACAAGGCGATTTTAAATTCTTTATAATTCACTAAAATTAGCCTCTTAATTTATTGATCCGGTATCATTTTGACTTTAAATATGCTGGCATATATTTAAATACAATTTTAAGTTTTCAACTTTTCTACGTTATACTAACTAGGTTTGAATATATTATTGGTGCAATATAACCAACAGTTAGTTATATGCAAAAACAATCAGACGTATACAAAAAAGTAACGAGACGCCGCGAGTTTTCAAAAAAAAAGTGACGTGTGTCCCTTCAATAGAGACTGACTTGACATAGCACATATTCCGACAATTTCGTTCATCTTCAATTCATTTATGCATATTTACAATTTAACCAAAACAGCGTTGGTCAATCATGTGTTGGTCTAGTCTATATAGCGTTGAGCTGTACTACTACACCAGGGGCGTAATGTGGCCTGTTAAAACGAGGGGCAAAGCTTTAATTGATAATGTCCAACCCTTACCCCGCTCGCCCCTCTTATTTTTATTGAATTTTTCAACTTTTTGGGGTTTTTTTTTTTTTTTTTTTTTTTTTCAAAGTTACTCACCGGAGTAAGGGAGTATGCCACGCTACGCCCCTGTGTAACACCTTATACAATTATGAACCATGCTTGATTATTCTACTGCATGCTTCGTCGGAACCTTGTTCGACTGCAACTACGTTACTCTTCGTTAATTACGTAATCAATCACTTTATTATATACCTATCAATAATATATACATAGTACCTTCATGTTCTTACAATGGAATACAACAACTTGTATCACACTCCAGGTTATCACTATCCTACTAAAAATAGAATTAGTATCACTACCTTACTAAAAATAGAACAACGGTTTTTCCAATGATTCAAGCAAGTTTTACGCCACTATGCGCGAGAACGTCAAGACGACGTTACGTCATACAAAAAAAAACAAGTAGGTCAGACCAATGCACACCTACATACATTTTCCCGCTGCACTTTTTCGATAAATAATATGTTTTATTGAATGTGTATGCAATAGCAATGCAAATATTTCTATGTTAATGATGTGTTCGAGGTAAGTAATAAAAGGATCATTACTAGAGTAACGTGTTCTGGAAGTTTGTATCACCTCTCGTGGGTAAATGCCAGATCAGGATCACTTGATCTGGCATTTACCTACTCGAGGTGATACAAACTTTCAGAAAACGTTACTCTAGTAATAATCCTATTTTATTTCATATTCACTTAGTTACTGAAAAACAGAGCTAAATGCATAAACCTAACGTTGATGCCTTCATCGCCGTCGCCGATGAAAAACACCACCAAATATAGGCTTCTTTTTTCTTTTTTTGAAAATGTAACTGACTAGTTATTGTCGTTCATAAGAAATGCTTCAGAACATTTTTACTAACAAGCAGTAGGCATGCACGTGTCTATGACAGCTCAGTCTACATTTGTAAGAACGTAAACAAGGGACAGCGCATTCCCAGTATATCCAATGTAATCGTTATATGGGTAACTAACAAATGCCGAAACATGCGGATGACAAAAACGTGTATTTGTGCCTCAAAAATGAAATAAAAGAGGTTCTTTAAAATTCTACCTGACCTGAAGCGTTACTTCGTTTTAGAGTATCTCCACCACATCTCGGGCAAAAATTGACAAAAATACGTCTACAAAGTCATTCTGGATTTTAAAGATACCAAATAAACTTAAAAACATTACGTAGGAGAGTGTTCTTTACCTCACAGAATACGGTACAACGCGATTTAGTGCATCTGACCGGTTATCTTTTGATTTTTCTTTGCAATTAATTGTGTTTGTTCATCGAATGTTTGAAAAAAACGACAAACGCTTAGACAAAACAACGTTCAGGCGAGTGTTCAAAAATGTATGGACCACATCTTGCGCTATGTCACACTTCTGGAATATATAAATAAGAACAAACAAATAAACATTTTCTTACCTTCGGTGTTGATTTGCACCCGTCCGAGGCGTTATTCCGCCACAAAATGTTGTTACTTCCACCACATCAAAGGGTAACGTATGGACATGGTGGACATATACCTAGTCTGATCTTGTTGATTTGCATTCGGTCTCGCCGACACGATTGGCACAAGTATTCAGGATTATTTTACTGCCGAATCAGTCATTTTAACTTCATAGCAAGGTAGGTAAAACATTAGGAATATTACACAGCGTACTACAAAGTAAGCTAAAAATCTTATTCCGGAGAATGGGCAGCAACAACTTTTTACATAGTATAGCTACTAATAAAAAAGGATAGTAGCTTATGCGATAACCATTACTGACCAAACCTATTAAATATTATATGAAGACTATAAAGGCCATGTATATTTCTTAAATATATAAATCCAAAAAAGATGAAAGATATGCGTTTGATGGTGTTGCAAAAGAAATAAATTATAAAATTAGCTGGTTACAGATCTCAGTGCACTATCCTAGGAGAACAATACAGCGTATGAATACATATTACGCAAGATCACGTGATGATCATGTGAAGATGGTGATTGATATTTTTATAGAACGCACAGCAAAACGATGGAACAATAGATGAAATGGCTACATAAACAATATATAACTTAAACAATGTATCGAGGAAATTATTTGAAATTTCTAAATGACATTACCTTATTTGTATCCGCACTAGAATAAAAGAAACACCTGTTAAAATATGTGTCTTCTTTTTCAGGCAATGCGTCGATTCATCAGTGAGGCTGTAGTTAGGATTCGTGAAAAAAAACATGGTTACTAAAGCTTGGTGAACAAGTTCACCATGCTAAAAACTCAGCAACGACACGCAACCAATTCTGCTATACAATTAACATTCGTATATTAGAAACACATTTTAATTGATTTAATCTCAAATTCATTTATTCTCTAACCGTTAAACATGTGATATGATGAATAACAAGGCGGATAATACAAATGTTATTAATAAATGGGGAAAACAACATTTCTACAGTGCAAGGATTTGCCCATAAAAAGGATAAGCAAATTAAATAAGGCGAAAAAGCACAGAAATATTAACAATAGTTAACAAATGTTGTTAGATCTGTGGAAAAAGGAAGTCTGGCAAATTCTCGAACAGAAAGCCCTAGATCAGGTCAGGTGATAGTTATCGTCTTCAACCGCAATTTGGAAAATATTGATAACTACGCTGAGTAGATTAAAGTCGATAAACAACAAATTAGCGCTTTATATAAGGAATTATAGAGTATATATTAGTTCAATACGATGCATTTTAATAAGGAAGTGTTTATTCTCCGTATGTTTTTCGTTATTAGTGCAATTTTATGTTGTTATTCTTAATTCAATTCTACCGATTCTCGGTAGTGTGATGTTGGCGGGTGGGGTATTCGTATTTTTTAGAATATTGATATAAAACATGTTTTTCATTGGAAGAAATAAGTTTTTGATTATAAATGTTATCGTTATATGACGTGGTTATTAAAATTTAATAAATTACATATTGTTATCGATACCATTCGTTCACGGTTTTTTCTGTTTTAAATTTCACTTTGAAACCTGAAAAAAATACGAGGTTGTTACCGCCTTTTTAATAGGATACGAGATTGTTACCGCCTTTTTAATAGGAAGGCACACAATCATATTCTTCTTTTTTTTAAAATACACATCTTTGTGTTCTTATATAATTTTTATATTGCATGGTTAACTTTATTTGATACCAAGCATTATAAAAAAGATAAAATTCGGTTTTCAACTGGGCGATATATTTCTTATTATAATTCATTTTGAAAATTTAAAAAACTCTAGTGTGTTTAATGCCTTTTTAATACAAAGGCACTTAATCATGTTCTATTTTTAAAACATACACATATCTGTGTTCTTATATACTTTTTATATTGTAACCTTTATTTCATCAAACAAAGCGCTATATTTTTTTTCTTTAGCTTTAAAATGGGCAGATTAATTCTTCTAATAAATAATTTTGAAAAAACTAGTAATTAATATTAATGATTGAATAGATGCAAGTTATGTAGGAAATCTAACTGGACGCCATGAGTTTCTAAAAAATCAAGATTGCCACGTGTTCCTTTAAGACTTTGGTTTAACATTGTACATGCTATAGACAATATTATGCCGTGTACTTTAGGAAGACAACTTATTTTCTTCCTTTCGATATTTCCGATGCTCTTGTTTTGGATGAAAATAAAACACATTTAAGCAAACAAACCCGATTTTAGAGTACAAATATAACGTTGTACTCAAGAATTGGAGACGTACTATGTTGACGCCGAGAATTGGAGACGTACTATGTTGACGCCGTCTCCATGACAACAACGTTAGTCGTGCGTAACACATTACCAAAAGTGAAAGTACAACCACGTAAACGTTGAATTTTGTACCATAGATGGGAAACGGTTACGCTAAACAACCCAAGAAGAACCGCGTCGAACCAGAATCGGACGAGAGTGAAGAAAGAGAAGAAACAGAAATCATCGAAAAACCAAGTCCACGCCAGATGATAAACACGAAGAAAGATCTGACAGACAAACCTGAAAAGTCTTCAGAATTAATCCACAATGCGACCCTAAAAAGGGTCGCATTGTGGATTAATTCTGAAGACTCTGAAAGAAATTCACTTCCGAACATAACAATAGAGAAAGAACAGACCGTCAAAGGTACTGTAGAATCATTTAATTTCGTGGGCATTAAATTTCGCGATTTTTTCCAAAAGACAATTTCGTGGGGTCGTTAATTCGTGCATTTCTGTAAAGTCCATGTTAGCCTATTGGAAAAACATCCGTTAGACCTGCCTGGCGATTACGTCACTCATTTCCTGTCACATGTCAAATTGCCCATTTAACCATGGGTCATTAAACCATCCAATTAACGGAGATTACGTCTGACACCATTGCTTAACTTTACGAATTATTTCCTGCATATTCTAGTAATCGGTCATGCGTACGATGTACGTTTGACTGGTTTATTGATTTGTTACTCACATCTTATCTCGGCCAATTGAACAGATACACATTTCGCTAATTTTGTTTTGTTTTCATGTGTTCTGTCCGTTTCAAGTATGTTCTTGTTGATAAAATTAACAAATAATTTCCGTATTGAATTCAGAACCAGTTGTCGAACAAATAATACTAAGTACTCAGTTATTGATGACAACGATACCAAACGTTAAGGGCTATTGGTCAGCCATCTTTGAAAAGAAATTCCAAAATGGATGGGGTATGGTTAATTGAAATTTTCATCCAAATGCATATTATAGGCATGAACAATGTCAATGATATAATAGATGACAGTAATTCAACACTATTGATGTGAACATAATATTAGAAACAATATTTATTTGGCAGAAATTGTGCCCTTCATATTCGAAAAGTTTAGTGCAATTTTACTCTAAGATGTTTTGTTTTTTATGTTAAATAAATTTGTCCATAGCATTTTCCATTTATCTAAAAATGGCACACGAGACATCATTTCTAAATAAAGTAAGCCATGTGACCTTTTATTACAAATGGAAACTCGTTTTTCTCTGACTTCTCCTGAAATATATATACATATCAACAATTAGCGTATTCGTGGCCGAGGGGTTAACGACGTTGCATTGCAAACCTTCACGCCTCTCACCGCTACGGTTTCGAATCCCAATGGGAGCTCGACTTGTTAGTGAGGAAGTGCCGATTCTTACGGATGGCGGGAGGTGTACAGTACTGGTTCTTCCAAAGAAAAGTGGGTGGTCTGCCTCCATCACAGAAAAATCGACCGTCATATATAAACTTACATGTGTTGAAAATTACCTAAATCACCATACACACAAACAAAATTGAAGGAAGTAACGAAAAACACACACTTGCAAGGGAACTATAAGAAGCATATTGTGTCAAAGTCTCCACTTTTTTCCTGTCCTTGTATATAACTTTGTTAACTTTGCGCTCTCGTGGCGACTGTCTTGAAACACAAACTTGATGAATTTGACCAGTCAAAACTCAAGTCCAATAAACATATTTGTAATTTTTACAAATTAACATTTAAGTAAATCGAAGTTTTGTAATATAGTCCACTAGACCAGGAGCCAGCCGTGAGTGATCGAGGTGTCACATTCTCTGTAGGTATAAAGGAGGTCTGTTCGGAAAAAATGCCAGCAAGCATCGCTGAACAGTCAGATAACATTATAGAGGAGGAAACTCATGAACCTTTACAGGTGAGTTGGTATTTTTATGGTGTTCTAACATTTGATTTTTTTTTAGCTCATTTGGCCGCGACCATATGGGATGGAGCAATGTCGGTCTCCGTCCATCCATCTGTCCGTCGTACATTCTTAGTGCTGTGTACATGGTGGCTTCCGATTTTCATGAACTTTAACGTGAAGCTTTGTTTCCATAAGATCTCTAAATTGTTTGATAATGAGCAACATGACATGTGCGTAACCGTAACCAGGTGACAGAGCCCTTGATATCTGAAATATAGCAATATTTCATTTTCAGCATGTGAACATAGCGCAAGTTTAGTAAAACGGCTTTGCATTTTGACCACTTTTGATTTGAGTAAAATACAGAGCTATCTTCCTTGTTCTTGTTCGGTCACAACAATGATGTCTGTAACCCCTTCAGATAATGAGGTGAAATCGCCAATATATGGTGAGTGTCACATCAAATTACGATCGTAATTTTAAGACCAAGATCATTGGTTTTTAGGGCCGTTTTATGTCCGTTTAAACCTCCTGGTGTTGCTTGAGATAACAACTTTATCATCAATACTTACATATCCTCTTCTGGTAGTAGGCAACTGTCTGCCTTTTGCACCAGCTCTAGGTCTTCTTCATATCCGATAACGATTAGTTGTGCTTTGTAATCATATTTGATTGGTTGGTCCATCCATAACCTATCCATTTTTTCCCAAACATTTCACGTTTTTTTTATTCTACGACCTCTATCGGTAATGATTTCCAAATATCCACTACTCTGTAACTGACTGAATACTTTCTGACATCTAATCTAGGTATTTTCTTATAAATCTTATATTGATTTCCTCGGGTTCTCGAGTCGTTTCTCATGGTGAATAAAGTTGATACTTCAGGGTCATATTTTCCTGTTACAATTGTATAGGTTTGTATCATGTCAACACGTATTCTCATATAAGCTAAACTCGGTAGTTTAAGGATTTTTAACCTTTCTTCAAATTACAAGTCTTTCGTCCCTGGTAGTTCTCTTGTAGCTCGTCTATTGACATTCTCTATGATATCTATGTATTTCTTTAGATGAGGGCATTATACCTGGTTTGCTATAATCAGCGCGGAAAATAGTGTTTTAAAGGTATCATTGTCTAAGTAGTCATATGTTCGTCGAATTATCCGCAGTGGTTTGAAATCTCCTGGCCCATAACACTATTGGCCTTATTCACCTTTTCATATATATGTTTTTCATATTATACAAATTGTCATTAACTGGAAAATATTCTGTGTATTTCATATACATGTTTATATGTATGTACTATTTGCATGTGAACTGTTGGGCAAAATGCCTTATTTTTGAATAAAATATCTAAAAATATCTACGTTTTTCAAATGTTAACCTCGTGTCTATAGTCACTCCCGTATATTTTTCCTCTTCTGTTTATTTGCTTGTATGCGTTTTACGTCATTTTCAACACATGTAAGGTTATATTTGACGGTCGATTTTTTGTGGTGGAGGCAGACCAACCATTTTTTCTTTACAACGCAACGTGGTTAACCATCCGGCCACGGAGACGCTATCCTGTATTACTCATTGGTTTAAAATCCCTTCTCATTTTATATGCGTACTTATCACTATCAGTATCAATAGACGGTGTGTTGTACACCAACTTCGTAAGGGCCGATGTATTGTCAGTTTCGTGTTCATAAACCTTTTATAATAATTTATGAATTGAAGATGTGTCACACTTCCGATTTGATATTTTTGTAAGGACATGCATCTTTCTATCTCTGATCCATACAACCACTTGAGATAAAGGGGGTCGACAATGTGTCGCGCATACACCTTTCAAATTCAGTCTAGCATTTTAGTAGGTACATAATATAAAACCATAAAAGCTACGAGTCTTACAACTATATATCTCCTAAAGAAAATAAGACAATAAAATTGGAAATTTAGGTAATATCAGGTTGAAAAAATGCTTGTTAGTTGTATAAGCATATATAAGCATCTGTTCTGCATTGTTTAAAGTATAAAAACAACAACAAACTTATTCATGTCCGAACTTATTTGTAAGATCTGCACACTTGACGGTTCGGAGGTATTGAATTGAATTGAGTTTTACGGCGCACCAACCATCACGGTTATATGGCGTCTAACAGGAATAAATGTGCCAGGCTCATCCTCCATTTACATCAAGATAAAATATGAAGAATGGGCATAGAACCTTCTCATCTGCAAAACTGCAGAGTTGCTGCAAATTCTATAGTAGACACGCCATTTATGACGGAGCCATGTTTCCACTTTTGAATACGCGGTGTCATGCTAAAGACCTAGACTGCTCCACAGCCGTCATTAAAATAGACGACTGTCAGTAGCCACTACACGTGACCAAACTGGAAGGCATTCATTGGTAAAACAATATCGGACGAGACCCGTCATCCAATTTGTGTTCGTCTATTAATAGATTGTGTATTGAACCAACAATACCGGACGAGACCCGTCATCCAATTTGTGTTCGTCTATTAATAGAATGTGTATTGAAGTTGTGTATGCGTAATTTACTGTTGAAGCTGACATATCAAAAACTAAGTTTGATTTATTGTGAAGTGTTGATTGATTGATTATAAAAAGAAAATGGAATGTAACTGTATTACTGTATTACCCTGTTTGAATGACATACTTTTAGTATGAGGGGTTGCGATGGGGTAATCCGAGCCTTCTCAGACTCTGACCCTAAAAGCCTTTTTTTTTTTTTCTTTTTTAAATATCCCCATGGATTTTTATATATATATATAAAAAATCCCAGAAATACCACCCTGTGTATTTTCCCTCTACCCCCACTCAACACACCTCGCAAATCCCTTGCAGCCTACCTCATTACCTCAAGCGCTTACCTAAAAATCACCTCCAATAGAAAACATTTCTTGACAAGAGGTGGAGAGGGCGGTGGTCCGGGGGATTTTTTTAAACTTAGGTATGCAATGGTGCGTTTTGGCGTATATCTGACAGAGAACTTGTGTGGTATTTGAAAAAAATAATTTTTTGGCCAAATTTGAGAATTAACATTTCACAAAAGTGAATTACTTACACTGAAATAAAATAAACAAATGTTGACCCCCAACCCCCTCTGGCTTCAGTTTTTATAGCATTTTTGGGCTGTTTTCCTTCATTATTGTGTTTTTTCACGAATCCTAACTACAGCCTCACTGATGAATCGACGCATTGCCTGAAAAAGAAGACACATATTTTAACAGGTGTTTCTTCTTTTCTAGTGCGGATACAAATAAGGTAATGTCATTTAGAAATTTCAAATAATTTCCTCGATACATTGTTTAAGTTATATATTATTTATATAGCTATTTCATCTATTGTTTCATCGTTTAGCTGTGCGTTCTATAAATAGATCAATCATCATCATCACATGATCATCACGTGATCTTGCGTAACATATATTCATACGCTGTATTGTTCTCCTAGGATAGTGTATTGAGATTTGTAACCTGTTAATTTTATAATTTATTTCTCTTGTTGCAACACCATCAAACGCATATCTTCCATCTTTCTTGGATTTATATACATGTATTTAAGAAATATACATGGCCTTTATAGACTTCATATAATATTTAATAGGTTTGGTCAGTAATGGTTATCGCATAAGCTACTATCCTTTGTAAAAAGTTGTTGCTGCCTATTCTCCGGAATAAGATTTCAGCTTATTTTGAAGTACGATGTGTAGTATTCTGAAGTCTTTACCTACCTTGCTATGAAGTTAAAATAACTGTTTCGGTCGTAAAATAATCCTGAATACGTGTGCCGATCGTGTCGGCGAGACCGAATGCAAATCAACAAGATCTGACTGGGTATAAATCATTCGGACACTGCGGTTTTAGAATAAATACCTTATAGATCATCAAAATTTGTAAAGGATTATTAGCTCAGTCGGGAGAGCGACAGCCCATAAAATTATGGATTATAAAGCGAGCGCGATGGGTTCGAATCTGAGCAGAACCCAATTTTTTAAATTCTAATTATTATTTTTTTATGCAAAAAAGTTTGTTTAATTCATACCCAATGGTCTTAAAAGGGTTACATCAGAATTTTTCTAGAAACAGCTTAAATTATAAAATTATTCCAGTTCACGATAGAAACACTATCAATCAAAATGTGAAGCTAGAATCATTTTGTTAATGTCTAAAGTTTCAGAACACCATATAGCTAGGACTCGCACGTAATATGCTAAAATTAACCCTGGTGCGTCACCTAGGATAGCACGTATTACTGTGTAGAATGAATTTCTTTGCAAATACAAGATTTTATAGGCTCATTATGTTTTGGTCATGTAGAATAAAATATTAATATTTGTCAATTTTAAATCGGACACCTATAGACCCCCATAAAAGGCCTGATGTACTCCCTTTTAGACTTAAGTCGGAAAACAAATTGTATGTGTGTGTGTGTGGAGAGTGGGGGGATTTTTTAAAAGATTTTTACGACTTTTATCTATGCGTCAATTTGGTAGAGGTAGAGGTAGACCTCATCTGTTTTGAAACAAACTCGTAGAACCACAGTCCTGCCGCGCGTTAGTGAGTAGCTGTCAAACAGTATTCAATGTGCAAACGCGTATGAACATCATGTTCACTCCGAGTTGTGAGATTAAATCACAACGGTATCCCGAGAACAGTGGTACTCCGAGTTGTGAGAATGAACTACAACGGTATCCCGAGACCAGTGGTATTCCGAGTTGTGAGAATAAATAACAACGGTATCCCGAGACCAGTGGTATTCCGAGTTGTGAGAATAAATAACAACGGTATCCCGAGACCAGGGATACTCCGAGTTGTGAGATTAAAATCAAATGAGCACAAAGATTTATAAGTTTTGTTTTGTATATCTGTAGTCTGTATGTCTCTACTACAAGTTGTATTTAAAACATATGTTCTTTTAGTTGAAAGTCACACTTTTTGGAACACGGAAGCTTCAGGGAGAATTTGTCAATTTATAGTGACATTCCATGTTTAAAGTTGTATATTATAAATCTTTGTGCAGCGGGGGATATGGCTGTCTTTCAGCTACACTCTGACTACTGACTACACTCGTGTTCATTTGATTTTAATCATACTTGCATAGTAGGTCGATATCAATTCAAGGTTGTTTCCTATTTTAATTCAGCTATGTTGGTCCAAGGGTCTATGAATTACCTCCCCTTGAATTGGCAAAATTAGCTGTCTTGACCCTTTTGACGCTATATTCATTTCTAATGACACAAACTTTGATAGGTGATGACTGGTGATGTTTTTTGATACATTTAACACCTGTGAAGATGATGAAGCGTTTCGAAGATTAATTTTCATTATAACCAATCATTCCTTTTGTTCCCTTTTTTATTCCTGTATATACCTTACCTTGTCTTGTTTTAATCGCCTTAGTTCCAGATACATTAAATTTATTATTACATGCAATGATGTATTGTTATTAAGAAGAGTTGACACATTTTCATTCCATCCATGTCATGCGTGATTGGAAAGAAACCTTCCATTACATGGATGCACAAATCATAGTTAACCATGCTCTCAGTACCTTCGGTACTTTGATTTTTATTGCATTCAATATTGAGGGAGAACCCAAGCGTCTATATCTATTTATAGAACATAGATCAGGCGCTTTGCCATGATTGCAATGGAAATGCGCTTTATGCACTATCCAATTCATCGTTTCAAAAATCGGCCTGTGACGGTCGCTTGTTTGAGTGAACGAGACATGCGCCGTGGAGCAGTCTAGCTAAAGACCTTGAATGAGCATGATAAAACATTACAAAATGAATATGAATGTGGGGTCCTACCCCTCTGCAATTGCATGTGACAGTGTGTTTGTGAGATTGCAGTGGTTGTATGCTATCCCGGCAATCACATGGTGCGAGGTAGCAATTTGTAATTATTTTCTCACATTTTTAAATAGGTAGCTTACACGGACTCATTAGTCGAGTTATACGGGGGCGACGTTTTACTTGAGAAGAGACGAAGAGCGTTCAAACAGGATATGGAGTCCTTTAACGCTGCCCTCATCTTCGACGACGATAGTATCGATTCAGGAAAGATAGGTAGAAAAGGAATCATTATTACGATCCATTTAACATTTGCACGTAGATAGTTAGTAAAATACCACTGCGTTTGAAAATGTGCAAACTGTACATCTCTGTACAGCTAAATAGTAAAAATATAGCCCTGGGTGGATCACAGACCTAATAACAAACAGATTGGAAACTTCCTGAATGAACCAATGAAGAAGCCAACATATCACGTGTCACCTTAACTTTTACTTCTAACTCCTCTCTCAAAGATTCATTGATTTTGATGAGATTCAGAAAAGATTCATAACGAATAACAAAATGGGATTAAACCCCCACTAGCTTTTTTGCCACTGACCGGTCCAGGGCGGGAGCCCTATTGTCAGCCCTTTTGTGTTTATGATGTCTTATTTTGCCTTTTATTCATCTTTAACGTCGTTCTTTGTTTTTGTGTTTGTTTGTGGTTGACTGTCGTCTTTGAATGCTACTTTTCCTGTTCGATTTTTATATCTACCTTTACTGTCATAATAGTGTTGTTTGTGCCGTGAGGCGACCGTAGAAATTCTCCCCGTACATCCAATCAATATTGTTACCTTTTCATCCCACGGGGATTGTATAACATTCATTGATCCAGTTTTTCCTTAAACACGTGTTTCTTATACCGTGTTAGGGTTGTGTGCTCATCGACATTTGGGCCCATTTTATTAGGGTATTTCTTAACTTTCCTCGTGATCTAGTATTAGACACTTTTGTCGAGTTTTGGACCTCTTTTAACCGTCCGTAAGTTTAAAAATATTATTTCTTATGGATCTTTGATACGGGTCAATTTTGTATCTCTAATAACTACTAATTGGCCCTTTTCACAGAATGGTATTACTTTCGAAATTGCATATTACATGAGTCTACTAGTAAAAACAATTAAAACAAATATTTCACCTCTTCGGTTACATCTGCGTCGTCAATACAAATTCCACAAAATAACTCTTCATTTCTTAGAACTAAACCATATGTACGCCTTACTACACCTTTAAATCTTCATTCGGCAACCTCGTTTCATGTTCCTTCTAATAATATTACCAGGATGTATAACAACGGCTCAAAAGTTTCAGTTACTCCTCTTGGATCACCTATTTTGAGGAAATACCATATAAAGTCTACATTCAGAAATCGTTTAGTTCATTCAAGACGCAGGAGGTTTCCCTCTATTATTAAATACAATGCGAAGAGGTTGCAGTTGCTGCAATAGTCCACCATAAAAAAACAGCTGTTAATGGTAGAATGTTAAATGTATGTTTAGCTTTAAATGTTGATTGACTTACACATCTCACGTCTTTATGTTTTGACTTGAAACGCACCACGTTGTGGTATACACTATGTTGGACAAACCGGTCGATCTTTAAACGTTCGATTTCGTGAACATAAATATAATTCAGGTAATCCTTAAAACAAACTTGTACCAACACTTTCGTCAACCAGTCATACTTTAAGTAACGTTACTGTTCAACCGGTTGAATATATTTATGATATTGATGCTACTAAAAGCTTTAAAATAAAAGCTAGACATAGTGCAGAACTTAAGTGGATAAATATACCATATCCAGTCGGCCTTAATGACAATATTTATCAACAAGGAAATATTTCAAAAGATCCCAACAAAATAGTTTCTGACCTTGATAAAATAAATAACACTCCTACGGAAAGTGAATGTAAGACATCAACATTTTGCTATGCTCCAGCAGGTCATATCATCACTGATAATTTTGATATTGTAGGTAAACGTATTCGGCATCTGTTTTCTAAATGTCATAAGAATAGATTACCTTCAACTATTGATTTTAATGCATGTCGTGCTCAAATCGCCAATCCATTGAGGAATTTAGTATAAAATGGTGTCGTAGAGAACATGCGGACCCAAGCTATCTTTCTACTTGGAAAAAGACAATTTTCAAAATTTTAAATACACGTATTAACTTTTATAATGCTAACCCTTCTTTACTTCCCCCTAGGTTTTCGTTAATTTAAAATCGGGAATTCAAAACTTTCATAATAAATTTGTTTTAGTTCCTGCTGATAAAGAAGCTTATAATGTAATTATTGTTTGACGCCTCCAATGTTTATCTCTGGAACTCGGAAGCACTTATTCGGAGGAACGGGATCAGGTCGTAGAATGGTATCCCCAGTCCGTTTGCCTTTTAGTTAATCCTCCGGTGCCATCCCTCTACGTCGTTGTTGGTTCGGATAACGTGGACGTATACACTGACACTGCGTAGAGGGTATACACTGGAGGTGAACCACTGGCTATCCATATATGCCACTAAGGATCGCAGTTGAGTCGTGCTGGCCTTCTGCGCAAGGCTCTGGAAGGCTCCCTGCATATGCTGCTACGGAAGGAGGGGGAGTGTCATCAACTTTCGTATGTATACATACACTCCCTGGCGTTCGTTATATATGGCCTGCAAACCTTTCTCTTGCACATGTCGCCAAATACACCGGAGCAAGTGGAAGAGGCATCCCTTGGCGAATGTCGGGGAATACCTGGTGAAGAGCTGACCACGCACCAGTCTCAAAATCCATAACTGCCGCTTCCACAGCTGTTTCCTCCAACATGTCTTTTAGCTTTATCAAAGTCTGCGCAAAAAAACACTATTTTTTATTTAACAATACTTATGTAGAGATGTCTTTCGTCTGTAAGCTTATATGTTGTTATTTTTGTAATAAAAACATGTTTATACTATGTCGTAGACATATTGCTTCAAAACACAAATAAAAACACAAATTAAATTTAATTTGGTATAAATATTATTTTTAAAATATTGGAAAAGGCAAATAGTGCATTATTCATTCTTTACCTGTACTGTTGTTCGCCGCGTCATGAGAATGAATGCTAGGGGAACCTGTTTCATGTTCTCCTCCTTCCGGACAAACGCATGAATCGACCATAGCTGAACAAACGTTGTTTTTTCAGGATCTTGAAGGTGCCATCCATGAACCATCTCTTTGATGTCTTTAGCAGGTCGAAATGTGTGTTGGTCGCAAACACCAAGTGTCGAGGTACAAGTGGGTACAACTAATAATATTAATAGATTTGAGGCACATCACTTTTGGGTATTACACAGGGCTACACCAGGTAACAACTGGGTACAAGTGGGTACAACTAATAATATTAATAGATTTGAGGCACATTAGTTTTGGATACCTGATTACACAGGGCTTGAAGCAGACGAAATACTAACTCAGTAACTGGCTACAGCGTATACATAAAATAATACAAACCACACCACACACCCACCCACACCCCATCTTCTCGAAACAAAATGTTTGTTATATGTGTTGTTTTGGGCAATTCTTACACATACAGCAATATTGCCCCCGCCTCACCCCACCCCCCCCCCCCCACAACTCCGCCCCACTCCCCCACTAGTACGTACTTAAGCATATATATATATATATATATAGAGAGAGAGAGAGAGAGAGAGAGAGAGAGAGATAGAGAGAGAGAGAGAGAGAGATGGGGAAAAAACATTTATACAGTCTACAGTTTATAAAAACCCAAGCGCTTTCGGTTTACGCCTTCATCAGGGGCACACAAACACGAAAATAACAAATACGAACAAAAAAACACTAAATACACGGCAGTTTAAATAAAACTCTTTAAAAAACAACTTATCGTTTGGCAGTGTTGCAGAAACTGATTACTTTGAATAGACACTCTGGAGCCAAATGTGATACTAATAAAAGAAAATATCTGGTTGGATGAGGGTAAAACTGTACCCTGACATTTAGCTTATAAAGAGAGAGTAAAAATGTGAAAAAGATAACACAAACCCTACCTCAAAACCTAGAACCTAAAATCGATACTGCAGGATAAAGTATAAAGCAACTCCAAAGCTAATAAAAAACAATGAATAAGGCTAAACAAATTAAATTAAATAAATGGAGATATTTTGATCAAGGGAAGTAACAAAAGTACTAATAATAGAACATTGCTGGTTGGATGAAAGTAAAATTGTACGCTGACATTTATGATTAGTTATGAAGAGAGAGTATGTGAGTGAATAACCCTACCTCTATACCGAAGACAAAGAATCGATACTGCAGGATGTAGTAAAAACAACTCCAAAGTTAATTGAAACTATGAATAAGGCTACAATAATATATAAATGGAGAAAATTGGATCAAGGGAAGTAATAAAAGCCGGAGTATGTGTGTTTACATTTATATATTCTGTAAGATGTATCTAGTCCCCTTTGTTGATTCCTACTGGATGTTTTGTGTTTAAGCGTCTTATCCAGTACGTTTCACGCAATTTACGTTCTGCGTCGGTCCAATTTGGATTGTGTTCAATGCTTGTCAGAGGCAAATCGTTGAACGTGTGGCCTTCTGAACTGAAGTGTTCGGCCGCTGGCGACCTAGCAAACCTATGTAATTTACAATCGGAGCGCTGTAGGTAAAATCGGAGGTTCAACGCCTGCTTTGTTTCGCCGACATACTGTTTTTTTGCAAATCAAGCACGTCAATAAGTAGATGACGTTTGCGGATTTGCAGTTTGTGACACTTTTGATTGTGTTTTTGGCACCGAGTGAAGATAAGAAATAGTTTGCGGGAGACATGTATTTACAAGTCTGACATCTCGATGTATGGCAAGGGCCTGACTGTCCTGTATTCTGAGTATTGGAGTCGGGTTTCAACTTGGCGGCAACAAGGATGTCGCGGAGACTTTTAGGTCTCCTGTACGCAATAATGGGTTTTCTAGGCAGCATTTTGTTCAGACGTTCTGACTCCTCTATGTGTGACCAGTGTTTACTAATAATCTGTTACACATTGGGAAGGTCAGACATATAACGTGGCGCGAAGGAAGGGTGCAACACGTATGCTTTCGTTGCTATATATGCGTGCGTGCGTGCGCGCGCGCGCATGTGTGTGTGTGTATGTGTGCGCGCGCGCGATGGGGTAGGTGGGGGCGTTGAGTGGATAGTGGGTGGTGGTGGTGGAGGGGGTGGTAACGTCGGTTTGTTCAATTGCTCAGTAATATTACGATGGTAAATCAGCTAAAATAGGGGTACATGTAATATACATGCTATCTAGTCTCAGTAGACGAACTGACATAATGTATAAATATATTCCTAAATATTCGCAGAGTAGAACTATCTCCAAGGTCTTAAACTAACAAGTTGTATAAAAGTGTGTATACATTATCAATTAAAAGTTGCATCGTCTGACAAACATATTAAACATAGTTACATGCATAATAATATTGTATCAATGCAATATGGATACAGACCTATTTTCTTTACGACATACCCTTAAATACGGCCAAATATAATTTTGTGCTATATGAAATCTAATATGCACATTTGTATAATCTTATCAGTGTTGTTACGTAAAGGTGATTAACTTCCTTATCGGACACCATAGTTAATTGCGTAACAGTAATTATCGACGCAACGGGAGGTCGACTATATAAAAAAATTATCACGGACTTAGCTGTGTATTATAAGAGTCATAAATGTTATGGAACCGTAATTATCGACACAGCGGGACATTAACCCATATATCACGTAGTCACATTGTAGCAGTGTACTTGTACCCAGAAAGCTATCCAGCTGGCTTGCGGAACGTCGGTGGTTCTACCCAGGTGCCCGCCCGTGCACGAAAATTGCCCGGAGGGGCACCTGGGGTCTTCCTCCACCAGTGGAAGCTGGAAAGTCGCCATATGACCTTGGCTGTTGGTGCGACTATAAAATCCAATTCAAGTACCCAGTTTGTACCTGGTGTATCCCTGTGTAACCATGTACCCAAAATCGATCTGCCTCAAATATATTAATATTATTACTTGTACCCAACTGTACCCAGTTTGTACCTGGTCTAGCCCTGTGTAACCATGTACCCAAAATTGATTGTACCTGAAATATATTATTATTAGTTGTACCCACTTGTATCCAGTTTGTACCTGGTGTATCCCTGTGTAACCATGTATTCAAACCAACTCTGCCTCAGATCTATTATATGACATGTGTACATGCTTATTAAACGGACGTCTTTAAAATAAAGCTTGTACCCAGTATCCGGTAACAAATAACATACCATATGGAAACATTTGTATTTAAGGACATATCTATTTCCAATCCCCTCTATTTATGTAAACAGTTACTTACTTGACACTGCGCGGGCAATCAGCATTACATTGCTTCATGCAGATCTTACAAGGCTGCTTTGGCACAGGCATTTTGAAAATTTAAATTCGCTTTTTAATATTACATCCATAAAAAAGACGATATTGAAACATATAATTTGCTAACTAAATAATATAATTGCAAAGAACACGTTTCGCATTATATATATACGAAGGATAACTATGACATGTGTCAACATCTTCCTTGTATAAACACTTTAATTATCAAACTCTTTCTTGTAAATGTTGCAATTTGCCGGGTTTAATATGACACATGTCTAATTTGTAGGGTATACCATATTTGAAATATAAATACGACATGTGTCGGAAAGTAACACTACTCGCAAGATTTATAAATAATATTATTTAATAATTACGGGATTTTTCTATAATGTCTTAAAAATATATTCGACAAAACTAATATAACTCATCGGGATTAATACAGATACAGTTTTTATGAATCTTATTCAATTTAATATCTATGTTTGACAAAACTGCATATGTGGTACGAAACATCCCGAGAGAAGGCACGAAACATCACAAAAATGTATTGGCACGAAACATCCTGGACGAAACATCCCAGGACGAACTGGTTTTGGCACGAAATGACCCGGAGCCAGTTCAGTCTACTGAGGATTATGTTTCCACACATATCACTCGGTGCACTACTTTCAAGGCTGTCGCAGACGAAAAGCAAGACAAACGGCCAACTATGTACTGGATTACTCAATTACATAAAATACGTATAAGGTCCCCTTTATTTCGAAATATAGTGCCTGCACTATCACAACTATCTCCAAACTGTTAACTTCTTGCCTTTCTGTCTTAAAGGGACACACGGCAATCTTGAGTTTTATTCAAACATTAAAATGGGCTCCTCAGTTTACTTATCCTGCGTCATTTTGACTTTAAAACTGCTTGCATATAGTTAAATAAAAAATTGGGATTTCAACTTTCTTCACTATTTTACTAAATTTTTAAATATATTACTGGTGCAATATTATAAAAAATTAGTAATATGCAAAAATAATTTGCTTTGAACTATTCTAACAATTAATATTAATGATTGAACAAATGCAAGTTAAGAGGAAAACTAACGGGACGCCGTGAGTTTTTAAAAATCAAGATTGCCGTGTGTCCCTTTAACGATCACGTTAAACAATATTGTGCTAAAACGTATGAAAAATCTGGGATTAATTTATTTGGGTGTATTAAAAATTCAGGAGACGTTCTTGATAAAATTTGTAATAAACGTCAAGTTTTATCTAAAAGTACTTCGATTTCTGTATCTACTTATATTAATTATACCCACGCTTTTGAAAACAAACAGGGTATATTAAAATCGACGCCGTTTGTCCGTTTGTCTGTCCGTTGTTATTAGGAATGCCACGGAATATAAGGAAATGGGAAAAAAAGAAATGTATTTAAGCCATTGCTTACTTCTTAGATTATGTCACTATTTACTTATATAACATATTTGTCTAAACTGTGTCATATGTCTTACATTGGGTCTTGACAAATACACTTTTGACCCTTTTTTGACAATACCATCATGCAGTAAACAATACAATTATACAATGTAATATCCTAATTTCTATTATACGAAGGGAAATCCCGCATGCAGATCTAAGGGAAGAAAAAAGGCGTCAAACAGATGGCAGAAAATTCAGGAGAAGAGAGACAACAGACATTAGGGATAAACAAACAAATACATATGGACCAACTAAAACGTGCAATACATTAGGGGAGACAATACACATATATGAACCAAATAAAAAAATGATTTCTTAGCCATTGCCTTATTTTAATTTAATGGCATAAGTTATTAGAACAACTGACATAAACACACCTGTATAATGCCAATGGATGATATATATATCTATAAACTAAGCAAAATTAAAACGAAATCCACTAACACGTCAGTTGGACAGTAAGTCCCTGTGATATGCCTACATGCGACATACAAACCCATGCCTGTCACGCATAGTTTAAACAATCCTCGACTGGCGCATGGTCAATATAAAATGCCATGCCAGTTGCAAAACAAGGAATGTCATATCTATATGATGACATGTAAGCAATGTCAAAACCAGTACGTATGTGAAACAAAAACTACCTCTAAACCAAAGGATTAACCTATATACAGACGCGCAAACTCGCCAGATCGCTAGTCTCTGCTCTACAGGACATGTTTTCTCGGATATATCCCTTTGCTGCATAGATCACAACCCCAATTGGTCAGATCACACTCGAAAATCACGCGAATCTTATTGGATCCGTCGACTCAACATTCAACCGTTTGGAATAAACAAAGGGGATGGCATTCGCATCTCCAGTAAAAAATAACACAGATTTACATGCCGGCTTATTTGTTGATAACTGTGAAATACTGTGAATGATATCGGAAGTATTCATCTCATATTTCATAATAAAAATGTATATTCTTACTTAATGTTCGATATGTGTATGAAATTGGATGTAACATCACTTTTTAAATTTACTTAACATTTCTATTATTAAAGGCCATTCAATTAAAGCGTTTTAACAATTATGCAACCTATGTCTTCAAATATTATAATATAACAATTTATAGACAGTTGTTTAAATAATTACACTTCATAATGAATTTAATGTAGGAGTTTATGAGTTTATATGAAAAAATAGTCAAAATGTCGAAACACTGTAATTTAGCGTACCGTATTTGTCGGCATATAGCGCGCACCCCGACTTTGGGTCTGAAATCCTTGGAAAAAAACGTTTTGTTATGTATTGTAGCGTAAACCTCACATAAAAAACATGTGTTTTCAATTTCAGGACAGCTGAGCGCCATTTTGAATCATTGACCAAAGAGGAAATGTAAAACGAATTTTGATTGGCTAAAACAAGCTGCATGTTAGACTGAGTTTTTTTACTCAAGTGTAAATAAACTTGTACTGTTGAGTGTACTTTTGTTGTTTACTCAAGATTCAATAAAATAAAAAACCCCACGCCCGTGTTCAATTTTTATTACTCTCATATTAAATTTATTAATCTGGCGTTGTATGACTGGTGTTGTTTGCAGGTTATTTACTCTTGTTTGTCAATTTGAAGGTGTTGACAATTTGAAGGTGTTGACAGTTTGAGAGGTTTCTCGAAATGAAATGCATTGTAGTAGTAGAATAGTTTTTCTTTATCCTCGCCGTGTTGATACAAGTCATTTTGGCGAGCGTTTCAATAGAAGTTTACGATGTGCAGAAGAGTCCGAGTTAATAACATCCCTCGTCCAAAGTAGTTTAGCGTAGATAGCAGCAGTAGAGTTGATTGAAGAATTCCAACGATGTTTACTATAGTTGATTAACTTTTCTAAGAAGATTGAAGTTTTGACCAATCGGATTGCCTGCAGAATTGTGACTAGGTCAATCCGATTGTCGGCTCGAAAAGATGATTTGAAGCTCCCGACCAATCAGGACAAAGTAGATTTGAAGCCTATCCAGTAGGTCAATCCTGTTGATTGAGAATCCCGTGGTTGTTGGAGGTCTGTAGAGGTTACCATGTAGGTTGATCAGCTGTTCCGTTTTGTTGGTACTGGCTCCTCCGTAGTACTCACTGATATACAAGATATTTATATCAGAGAGTATCTCGCAGGGTTATTCCTGTATCCATGGTGGGTTGTAATCGTTGTCCATCGTAGACTGCCTCCTGTCATCTATGCGGGGACTCGCAGTGACCAGGGGCATCTCGCTGGTAAACGTCAGTCATCAGTCGATTCATCAATCGTCCATCTTTAGGGCCCATTAAAAATATGTAAAAACATATATACAGCATATGAGGAAGCCTAAACCTCCTCGTGGCATTCTACACTGTACGCGCACATTGTACAGTGTAGGGCGGTTGATCCCAGACAGCGGCACGCCTTGCGGAGTCACTTTGTCCCAAACGGCCGCAAGACGTCCTGCCTGTTCGGTGGTCTGAACTGGAATGGAAATGCATTGTCTTGTGGCATCACCTATTAAATGCATTTTCCTAACACATCGTGTCAGCACCTACTCAAACTTCTGAAGTAATCAAGGACAATTAAGGAATTGACATTTTTCTGCGTACATGTATTGTTACATGTTTGTTTAATAATCACCATAGTCATCGTTGTTTGCGGTCAGATTAGCAAGAACCAAACACTTCACACATTTTCCCAGTCAATTAAACCCTTTATGAATAATCAAGATTCTACGTTGTCAAAATTCAGAATCGACTTTAACAAATAAATATGTGCGGTAAATCAATACCGCGGTTATCCGGTTGTCGTCGTTAGGAAGAAAACATAATATTCTATTATATTCTATTCTATTCACGGGTTTGTAAACCCGTCTACGTTAAACGGAAACCACAGCCTCGTTATCATTTCACTTTGCCGATTGATGTAAACAATGGTATTTTCTCAACAATAATCAACATAAAACATAGTAAAGTTTGATTTTATTATTTTTATTGATAATAAGCATATAGCGTACAACGCATTTTATTGAAACAATAGAAACAAGCCAACTTTTGTTCGATTCAATCTCTGTAGTAAACGGCCGGTCTTGCGACTTTTTGAAAACCACAAAACTTCTCGTCTTGGCTGAAAAAAAGAGTAAATCATTACTTGTTGCTTAAACCGCGCACCCCAACTTCAGCCACAGAATCTGGGGTAAAAAAGTGCGAGCTATACCCCCGACAAATACGGTAGGCTGTTTTAACGTCAACGTCAATTTAAAATGTCAATGTTTTTAATTTAAAATGTCAGCGTTTTACTAAAGCGACGTCTAACTGACGACGTCATTGCCGTTTTTTGAAAGTAAACAACTTTTGACGTTCACGGCGTTTAATAACGGTCTGACTATTTGTTGCTCTCTCGGTGTTTATAGCGTTAAATAAGTACGCTATTATTATGTATTTATTGTAAATCTAAATGGGCCCCTTTTGCGTATATTCTCTTCCAATATCAGAACATTTTAATAATATCTTTATGATCATTTGTGCATTTCTTTCTAGATTTGTTTCCATTGCAATCGTTGTTTAGACGATTTTCTTGTAAGTGTTATATGTCTGTGTACTCCTGAAGAAGGCGTAAAGCCGAAAGCGCCCGAGTATATATTTTAGCTAGTATACACGTTAGCAAAGAGTGTTTTTGTATTTGTTTATAGCACTGTAAATGATAATTTTCCACATTGTATTTTGACAAATGACTCTATCATTTAGCACCCTTTCTGGATCCAGTGCATGTGAAAGGTGTTCTGTTCAATGTATGCGTTTCTCTACTTTATATTTAATCAGATCATCTTATAACACTATTAATTTTTCCGTTTAATTTTTATGTTAGTATGTACATATTTACACTGTCACTGTGCTTTTTAATATTTGTGTGTTCTTTTTTAAATATTGATTCTGAAGAAAAATGACTCGGGATAACAGTGAAGATGTTTATATTGTACACAGATGAAACAGCTTGAAGCAAATTTGACTAATTTAGCATGACAAGTACAAGTAAGAGTCTAAGAAGTGGAGTTTGGGAACTTACTCAAATCTCACATAATCTCGTTTGACACGTCAAGAAAATTGCAAAATCGTGTTCTTCCTTTTTCTCTTCTTATACTGAAGACAGAAATAATATAATAATATCACTGTACACAGGATTTTATTCTCTTTAAACATCTATGGGTGAACCCTATTTTCTGAACTCAATTTTACATCTATGGGTGACTCAAGTAGACATCAAGAGCAACATTCCTGTGTAAAGTTTCATAAAAATCCGTCAAGTACTTTCAGAGGAGTAGTCGCCACAAGTTTTTCCTATATAACTCTATGTAAATAAAAATGGCCACTGGCAGCCATGTTTTAGATTGAATCAAAATAAATCTTGGTTAGGACCAAGTACATGCCGCACCAGTCATTTTGTTAAAAGTTCCAATTCAATATCACAGTTTTTGAGAAGTAGTCGCCGCCAAATCACATTTTTAAAATCTATTTTGAATTTCCGGCCGATCTTTGCTAGGATCAACTAGACATCAAAGCAAAATTCCTGTCAAGTTTTATGAAATTCCATCAAATAGTTTCAGAGGAGTAGTCGCCACAAGTTTTTCCTTTCTAACTCAATGTAAACAAAGTTGGCAGCTGGCGACCATGTTTGACATCCAATCAAAATGAATTTTAGTTAGGACCAACTACGTCGTGCCAGTCATTTTGGCATGGCGCAGTTGGTAGCGCGGCAGATTTGTAACCAGAGGCCCCATGTTCAATCCTCCGTGGTGCCACTGAGTTCCGTTGGTGTGTTCATGGGCAAGACACTTTCCCTTAGCCTCGTCTGTCGGATGGGGACGTAAACCGGGCGGTCCCGTGTATCGGTCTATCCTCCGAGCACGTTAAAGAACCATAGGAATCTATTCGATAATTGGAGTAGAGCAGGTTCCCGGATTCCTATGTATCCTTCCCCTCTCTCTGGGGCGGCTCTAAATAACCTATACTGTGTTGATGAGCCGTTAAACAACATTCAATTCAATTCAGTCATTTTGGTAAAGTTTCAAATCAATATCACTTATGGTTTTTGAAAAGTAGTCGCCACAAAATCGCATTTTTAAAATCTATTTTTAGTATGGCGACCATCTTGAATTTTCTTTCGATCAAGAGCAACAATCCTGGGAAGTTTCATGAAAATACGTCAAGTAGTTTCAGAGGAGTAGTCGCCAAAGGTTTTTCCTATATCTCTATTTATACAAATGTGACCGTTGACATCAAATTGAAATGAACTTTGGTTAGGATCAACTAAATGATGTGCCAGTCATTTTGATAAAGGTTCCATATCAATATCTCTTATGGATTTTGAGAAGTAGTCGCCACAAAATCACATTTTTAAAATACATTTTAGCTGTGGCGGCCATCTTGAATTCCAGCCGACCTGAACAGACAGACTGACGGAGAGACGGACGATGAACCACGGCATAAGCTCTGCTGATCTTTGATGAGTCGAGCTAAAAACAACAAAGTCGATAAAATATGAAAAAATAGGGGAAGGTAAAAATGGAACGAAGTTATCAGAAAAAGTTAACTGACGTTTACTTACCTGACAAAGTGATGTTCAGGAAAATAACGCCAAATATAACATTGACCTTGATATATTTTGTCGTTCAATGATGTCCACCAATGCAAACAATACATCAATCAATCAATCAATCACATAAAGTTAACTGAGGTTATGTTACCTAACCAAGGTTAAGTTACCTAACCAAGATTAATTTTGCGAAAAGTAATGCAAAATCTGACCTTGGTATTTTCTGACATTCAGCAAATTCCACCAGTGCCAACAATAAACAAAGTATTGAAGACATAAAGTGAGGCAATCACATAAAGTTAACTGATAAAGTTAACTGAGGTTAAGTTAACTTACCATGGTTAAGCTACCTACTCAAGGTTAAATTTGGGGAAAATAACGCAAAATTACATAATTGGTAGACATCACTGAGCGACAAAAATTACCAAGGTCAAGGTCATATTTATTCAGTGATGTCTACCAATTCCAACAATACATATGACCAAGTATCAAACAAAGAAATAAAAGTTATCAGAAAAAGTTAACTGAGGTTAACTTACCTAACCAAAGTGATGTTTAGGCAAAGTAACACAAAATATGAACTTGACCCTGGTATTTTTTGTCATTCATCGATGTCTACTAATGCCAACAATACATATGACCAAGTATTAAACAAAGAAATTGAGCCAATCACATACAGTTAACTGAGGTTAAGTTAGCTGACCAAGGTTGTTAGCTAACCAAGGTTTAGTTTTGGGAAAATAACATAAAACATGACCTTGACCTTGGTAATTTTGCATAACGTGACCAAACAAAGCATCTGACAAAGTTTCAGAAAAATTTGAGCAGCGGTTGAGATATAGTTGATTTAAAATGCGGCCGCTGGAAAAGTGACTGCTATGTCTCGCTACCCATTGTCGTGGGCGTGACAATAGATATGATAGAAGCAAGAGTTATAGAACATGTCTGTATGATGTTGTATAATGATGTTGCATACATGTGTAAAGCTTCAATCCAGTTTTGAAGATACAATCTTACACACTTTAACCCTGGACGCAGACGACGCAGACGACAACGATGATCAAGTGATAATAGCTCTATTATTTTCAACGAAATCCGAGCTAAAAATGAGCAATTTTTCTTATAGAAGTTGCCTTTATAAAAGAAAACAAACAAGCCTGAAGAGTTCTGTGTATATATAACAATTTTATTACCCAGCAATATAAAATTACAATTTTTTAAATAAAATATATATTTTATATACAAAAACAGTTTTCTATTTGAAATGTAAAAACATCAGTTCCATTAACATCACTATAACATTTACAAGCTTGGCACGGTTTTAACAATTTAAGGAAACTCGTTATTCGACGTGTCAGTTTTAGGGTTTGGCCTGGCCGGTTAAAGCCATTTATATGGTGTCTATAGAGTTTGGATTCTCAACATATGTAGTTTTATATACACCTCGTCATTAGTAGGTTTAGAAATTGTGTGTACCTGTTGTAAAATTTGCCTGTTGATGGCGGTTGGGGGACTTTAAAGTAATAGCATCCATAGTGGATGATGCAGAAACATCATATGTACATGTACAAAAATAGTCATTCATAACAATATATAAACCTTCACCTGCATATGCGCAACACATTGAATGGATTTCAAAATGTTAATACTAGCAATAAGTCTTGACAGTGTTCATCATTTCAATGTTCGCAACAAAATGTATGGCACGTTAAGTTTTCCTTCACCTTTTTATATTATTTTATCATACAAATGGAGAGTTTTCTACATTTGTCCAAAGTTTAACATCTTTTGTTTGTATTCCTTTGGACTTTAAAGTGGCGTTTATTCTTCCGTCGTATAATCCAAACACTCCACCTAAAATATAAAAAATAAACTTCATAAAAAAACTTTTAGAAATACAAGCAAATCGTACACAGTAAATTGTACACAGTGTATCAAATAATACAAATTGTTTTCTGGTATACCGAATAAGGTTATCTGCATTTTAAATGAGTGACGGAAAGCCTGATCTTAAACATGGAGGCAGATAAAAGTCGCATCAACAATGAGGTTCATAATGTCAACAGTTGCATGATGTCATTATGTAAATAAACATGAAAAACGTTAGTGTCAATGATATGCAAATTCTCGTTCTTCACCGGATACCCATAACGGATTCTTATATTCTTGCATACTGGATAAGGTCATGGGGGATGGAAAACCTCATCTTACATATGTGGGAAGATAAAAGTTGCGCGCTGATATTAACAAGAATATCGGTAGAACCGATGGACGCTCTCCGAAAGGGACGGATAGAAGGAAGGACTGACAAAGGGCAATAACTCTAATTTGAATGAAGACAGAGTTGTGTTTCTTGCGCTCTGCAATTCCTCTCATTGGCCTCTATGCTTGTGTGAAGTTTTATTGTAGTCCCATAAGTAGTTTTGAAGTCAGGCTGCTGTCAAGAATTCTAAGTATAAAATTACAAGGGCAATAACTCTTATTTGAATGAAGAAAGAGTTACGGTTCTTGTGCTCTGCACTTCCTATCAATGGCCTCTATGAATGTGTGAAGTTTCATTGTAGTCCCATAAGTAGTTTTGAAGTTATGCTGCAGTCAAGAATTCTAAGAATAAAATTACAAGGGCAATAACTCTAATTTGAATGAAGAAAGAGTTAATGTTCTTGTGCTCTGCACTTTCTATCATTGGCCTCTATCATTGTGTGAAGTTTCATTGTAGCCCCATAAGTCGTTTTGAAGTTATGCTCCGGACAAGAATTCTAAGTATAAACTTACAAAGGGCAATAAGTCCAATTTGAACGAAGACAGAGTTACGGTTCTTGCACTTTTTGCACTTCCTCTCATTGGCCTCTATGTTGTTTGAAGTTTTATTGTAGTCTCATAAGTCATTTTGAAGTTATGCTGTGGACAAGAATTCTGAGTATAAAATTACGGTTCTTGCGCTCTGCACATCCTCTCATTGCCTCCATCATTGTGTGAAATTTTATTGGAATCTCATCAGTATAGTTTTGAAGTTATGGGACGGAAGGAAGGACGTACAGAGAGACGGACGGACAAAGCGGTGACTATATGCTCTGCCGAAAATTTCGGGGAGTTTAACAATGGCAGTTGCATGACATCATTGTTAAAATAAACATGCAAAACGTTAGTAGTTGGCGACGTCAATGCTATGCAAGAAAAAGAATCAAGAAAGGACTGGTAATGTAGGAATTACTTTCTAAATACTTTGATGACTAATCCAAATTCAGTCCTGGCTGGGACTGAAACCGCAATCCCTGGGTTAATAAGCCGCGTTGCTTACCAGTACAATGTACCAATACCTTGTTTTTTCATAATGGCCAACTTTAAGTTCATATTGATCAAGTTTGCATCGTATTCAAGGCTAATGTAGAAGTTAATTAACAAAAGATAGTACAGACCTGTATGAAGGAAGAGTATCCTATTGCCTTTGAACATATCTGGGTTGGTCTTCAGTTCATGCACCAGTCCCTTGACAGCCTTCCCAGTATACACAGGGTCCATCATGATCCCCGTAGATAGGCTAACTTCAACAATATAATCTAGAACGGAAACACATCTTCACAGTTGTATCTCTGACAATGCTTTAGAATACTTGATTGTTGATAGAATAAATCAAGTTAAAATTTTCTTTTCTAACAGAAAAATGAACGGCGTTCACTATTATTTTTCCTTGAAAAACATATATATAGAATCTTAAAGGAGTTTTTATTCGTTATAGAATTTATGAAAAGAGGTATGAATTATTTTTATTTTAACGAGCCTTTTGACGAGTTAAAATTAAAAATAATTCATAACAAGTTTAAGATGCTTCATTATTGTGTAAAAAATAAAATGACGGAGATAAAACTGACACAATCATTAGATGTCATAAAATCATGTCCATCAGCCCGACAGCGTCATAACATCATGACGTAAACGACGCTGGATATCAACGAGTTTGAGTTTTATGCCGACTTTTAAACAATAATTGATTTGTTTAACGTTAATTATTTATTATGAGCTGTTGATAAATAGCAAATTTATAATTTATGCAGGGATGAATTTGTAATAAATAAAACAGTTGCAGTTAAAAAAATATATGCGTAGTGTTACAGACTGAATGCATTGTTTGTCCAACCAATCAAATTCATTCCAGGTTGCATTACACATATGTACATACAATAGAATATGAAAAGGGTGTTCGACACTGCTGAAAAGGAAAGATATGTGATAAAAGGCTTTAATGGCATAACTTTATTTGTGTTTTTATCTAAACAAGGTTATAATAGCGTAAATGAGTCTCCATTGCCCTTCCATAGTAAAGTTGGAATGTTGACAACCTGTTAAAAACTCAAACCTCGTTAGAATTCTGGGAAACTTACTTTATCATGCAAATAAACATGTCTGCTATTAAACATCAACAAGGAAATGGGGGGTTTAATACCTTCTAAGAAACATTTCTTCAGTTGTTTACTAACACCGGGTCAAAGGTCAACACTATTTTACCCCTTGCAATTTCATACCCTGTCTTCTTTCACTTCTAGAGTTTATATCAAAAACTGTCAAATACATGATGAGCTGCATTTTCAAATATCAACAACATGTCCAGAATACAGTTACAACCAAATAATAACAGGAAACTGCACTAAAAAAAGTTTTTAAATAAAAAATGATTAGCACTTTTTAATACAGAACTACTTTCGACTGCACCAGGCGAGCACATCCGGCTGATTTAGTGGAATTAAACCTAAATGGAATATTTTTGCGTCATGTTTTTTAATTAAACTGGTCGATTCAATCCAACAACTTAATAAAAGAACATTTTGACTTGTTTCGCAATGCCGAAGACTTTGTCTTGAAATTATTGTGATTTACCTGCGCTTGACCATGCACTAAATCGAGTCGATTTTGTCGCGAAATTAAGAAATAATACAAAAAGCAATATCTCAGCAACCGTTCAACATTTTCTCATTAAATCAACTCTGGTGGCTTTGTTTTGCATCCCTGAGTATGTATACCACACATTTTGCCATATATCTTTCACAAAAATTCCAAAAAAAATGAAAAATATCACATTTTTAGAGAAAATCTAAATATTTGAGGAAAAGATGCCAAAAACACTCTAAAATAGTCTAAAAGTCTGAAAATGATATTTTTTTCTCTGTTTCTGAGTTCAAAAAACTCACCTATTCAAACAAAATAAATGCCTAGAAAATTATTTTTTATGCAATTCTGAAAAATACATGATTTCTCCTTATAGGTTATAATAGCGTAAATGAGTCTCCATTGCCCTTCCATAGTAAAGTTGGAATGTTGACAACCTGTTAAAAACTCAAACCTCGTTAGAATTCTGGGTAAACTTACTTTATCATGCAAATAAACAGGTCAACACTATTTTACCCCTTGCAATTTCATACCCTGTCTACTTTCACTTCTCAAATGTATATCAAAAACTGTCAAATACATGATGAGCTGCATTTTCAAATATCAACAACATGTCCAGAATACAGTTACAACCAAAAAATAACAGGAAACTGCACTAAAAAAAGTTTTTAAAGAAAAAAATTATTAGCTCTCTCCAATACAGAACTACTTTCGACTGCACCAGGCGAGCACATCCGGCTGATTTAGTGGAATTAAACCTACTTATGCAGAGATGAATTTGTAATAAATAAAACAGTTGTAGTTAAAAAAAAATATGCGTAGTGTTACAGACTGAATGCTTGTCCAACCAATCAAATTTATTCCAGGTTGCATTACACATATGTACATACAATAGAATATGAAGAGGGTGTTCGACACTGCTGAAAAGGGAAGATATGTGATAAAAGGCTTTTAATGGCATAACTTTATTTGTGTTTATATTTAAACAATGCATGATTTAACATTTGCAAAAACAATCTAGACATCTTACCTAATTCTTCCTGTGTGGATATCCCATATCCTAGGCCTTTATGCCCGTCAATTATATCCAGGATATCTTCTGACCGGACATTGAGACCCACATCTTGTATCATCTCATTGCAGAAGTGATGGAAATACCGGGCGTCGTAACTAACAGCCACGCCATGAATTCTGGGAAATATACGTATTATAGTGACAATAATGCTACAATATTCATGAAGCAGATGTAAATATAATTAATATATTAATTCACAATATACATGTATAGTGTCTAATCCAATATCCAAAGGTCATTCATACTAATACCATCAAATTATTTTGAAGACCTTTTAGTTTAATTGGTTTTAAATATTTGAAATTTTGATCAAATTTGCAATGTTTTTTCAAATGTTTCTTTTAATGTTTAAGGTTTTGCATCAATAAGCAGAATTTAAAAGATTCAAACAACGCATACCAACCTCAAATACACAGTGACATATGTAAAGAAATTAACTCTGCACATACTCCTCACAGAGGTAGACAGGCAGGCAGTTAAGACGAGCAGAAACAGACAGACAGAGGCAGGCAGGCAGATGGACAGACAAAGACGGCAGAGAGGCAGGCAGGCAGGCAGACAGACAGAATATATGTGTGACTAATATCTATATTATATATATACATATAGGTATTCAAAATAAACGCCATGAAGAAGGTTGGAAAAACAACCGAAAGCTTGCGGCAAAATAAAACAGACTTTATTATACATGTATATATACATATATTGAATAAAAAAATATATATATTCAAGAATTAAAAATTTCCCTAATCATATATAAGTTTGCCTTTACTTTAATTTAGAGCCGGTTAGATGGTTGGCTATTGCGAGGCCCCCAGCAGTACCTCCACTACCACAGGCAAACACAATGTCATCAAAACTGTCTAGGGCACCCTAAAATGAAATAAATAGATGATCTTATATGGATGTCTGTTTAATATTGAAATTATAATTGAATTGAATTGAATTGGGGTTTTAAGGCACACCAACACATGAAAGGTTTTATGGCGCCTAACAAGAATGAACATGCCAGACTCATTCTCAATGTACATCGAGATAAAATATGGAGAACGGGCCTAGAACCTTCTCACCCTGAACTGCAGAGTTGCTGCAAGTTCTATTGTAAACACTCCATTTACGCTGGAGCCACGTTATTGTTTTTCTGCCACTGCTCTAGTGATATGAGCGAGATGGCACCTGAAACAATGCAGGGGTCATGATGAAGACCTTTAATGAACATGAACAAAAAATGCTAAAATGAACATGAATTCGGCGGGGTTCTACCCCTCTGCCTTATAAACAAGTTGGATGAAATCACATGATGCGAGGCTGTGCTAAAGTCACTATATCAAATGATGCGAGGCTGTGCTAAAGTCACTATATCACATGATGCGAGGCTGTGCTAAAGTCACTATATCAAATGATGCGAGGCTGTGCTAAAGTCACTATATCACATGATGTGAGGCTGAGGCTGTGCTAAAGTCACTATATCACATGATGCGAGGCTGTGCTAAAGTCACTATATCACATGATGCGAGGCTGTGCTAGTCACTATATCACATGATGCGAGGCTGTGCTAAAGTCACTATATCAAATGATGCGAGGCTGTGCTAAAGTCACTATATCACATGATGCGAGGTTGTGCTAAAGTCTCTATATCAAATGATGCGAGGCTGTGCTAAAGTCACTTATCAAATGATGCGAGACTGTGTTAAAGTCACTATATCAAATGATGCGAGGCTGTGCTAAAGTCACTATATCAAATGTGAGATTTTATTTATAACATAACTCCAATAATGCAACATAACATAAAGTTATTAACGTATGTTCCTTTACATAGCATTGTATGTTTGTATGATGATGTCGTATGTTTCGTATTATGATGTTTTATGTTTCCTTTGATGATGTCGTATGTTTTGTATGATGTTATATGTTTCATAATTTATGAAAATAACTTACGTTGCTTAGGTCTTCTCCATGCAACACCAAACTTACTACCTTGGCGGTTTCTTAATCCAGTATTTTTTATCGGTTATGGGAATTGATGAGGCAATTCCGATTGCACACGAGCTGAATGATTTGACATTCATTCGTGCGTATTTATTACTCAAGTATTACTCAAGTGCAGTCGCTCTAAATCATAGATTATCGAAGCTAATAGTGATTACTATTATACGGGCATGTGATGTAAAAATATGAAGATGATCCTTTTTTATTTACATAAGATTATTTAATTATAAAACAGTTGTCATATATACATATATATATACACATATATAACACTATTAAATCTCTAAACATATTTGAGGGTATCAGTCATTCATTATGGTTTGGTTTTGAAATGGTTTACATTGTTTTACCTCTAAACATTGATTATATTACATCTTATATATATATATATATATATATATCTGTATACAAGGTAATGGCAATCATAAATGAGGTAAAATAAATGGATCACATTTATAGTTTCTCCTCATACTAATTAATTACTAGTAGCTTTCATAATCTCTGTAATAGTTCACCTATTTCCAATAGCTTCCGTTATAGTGGCTTCAACTCTGTCAGATATGGGGCTTTTGAGATACTAGTTACTCATCTGAGATATTAGTTCCTCACCTGTGATATTCACCTCACCTGAGATATTAGTTCCTCACCCGAGATACTCACCTGTGATATTCACGTCGCCTGAGATATTAGTTCCTCACTCGAGATATTCACCCACCTCCCCCCACCCCCACCCCCCCAAACCCCGAGATGTTCACCTCCCCTGAGATATTCACCTCACCTGAGATATTAACCTCACCTGAGATATTAGTTCCTCACCTGAAATATTCACCTCAACCAAGATATTCACTATATTAGTTCCTCACCTGATATATTTAGTTCCTGACCTGAGATATTCACCTCACCTTTTGAGATACTAGTTCCTCATCTGAGATATTAGTTCCTCACCTGAGATATTCATCTCAACTGAGATATTCACCTAACCTTTTGAGATACTAGTTCCTCATCTGAGATATTAGTTCCTCACCCGAGATATTCATCTCCCTCCGAGATGTTCCTCTCACCAGAGATATTCATCTCACCTGATATATTAGTTTCTCACCCGAGATAATAGTTTCTCACCTGAGATATTCACCTTCCCTGAGATATTCACCTCACTGGAGATATTTACCTCACCTGAGCTATTAGTTCCTCACCTGAGGTAATAGTTCCTCACCTGAGATATTCACCTCACAGGAGATATTCACCTCACCAGAGATATAAGTTCTTCACCTGAGACAATAGTTCCTCACCTAGGATAATATTATCCCCGGAGATATTAGTTTCTCACCTGAGATATTCACCTCCCCTGAGATGTTCACCTCGCCAGAGATATCCACCTCCCCTGAGATATTCACCTCGCCAGAGATATTCACCTCACCTGAGATATAAGTTCCTCACCTGAGATATTCCCCTCACCTGAGATATTAGTTCCTCACCTGAGATAATAGTTCCTCACCTGAGATATTCACCTCCCCTGAAAAATTCCCCTGAGATATTAGTTCATCACCTGAAATAATAGTTCCTTGCCTGAGATATTAGTTTCTCACCTGAGATATTAGTTTCACCTGATATATTAGTTCCTCACCTGAGATATTCACCTCACCTGAGATATTAGTTCCTCACCTGAGATAATAGTTCCTCACCTGAGATATTAGTTCCTCAAACATGGATATATACCCAAACAGGCCTATGCTGTTGGATCCACCTATAGGAATATGATAACAACTTTCTCCAGTTGTACTTCTGTAAATATAAACATTGTAAATACTAAATACATAATCAAGTCAGTTATACATTCAGAGCTGTAGATCAGCTGAGTTTTTTTTGAGTATTTTACACATACTTTATTTACAAAAAACCTCAGTTTTTTTAAAATTGTCAGTATCATTACTTATCAACTTAATGAAAATACTCATAACTTTTAAAAATCATGATTATTATATTTATATGTATGAATTGTCCATATTTAGATGTTGAAAATTGTTCCAAGCATGTGTCTAATATTAAGGTCATACAGTGTTTCTTTTGTTTTTACTTATCTTCCATTTAATCAGAATAGTTGTTTCTTTTAAAATGTATTAATTCACATTAATTTTGGAAACACGAATAATTAAAAAAGAATGTTTACTCTGAACGAGCTCCTTGATACTCATTTATTTTGAAGCTAATGAGTAAATACTCACTGCAGTCAACAATCATCTACAGCTCTGGTACATTGTCTATTATTGCTTATTTAAAGTAGCTATCCCGCCAACAACAGCCAAATTATACGAAACATGTACACCATTTCTAAACCTACTTACGACAATGTATATATATAACTTACATATCTTGAGAATCAAGACTATATAGACACAGTATAAATGGCTTGAACCAGCCAGGCAAAACCACAAAAATGGAGCTTTGAATTAAGAGTTACCAACTCATAATTTCATTTTACGCATATTCAATCACGGGTATTTTAAATCTTTACTTTTAATCGGCACTTAGGCATTATTATATTATGATCTGAACACCTGGATAGAGTTTTAATAAATAGTTTTTTTAGTGTCATTTTGCCATTAGTTGGTGGGATAGCTACTTTAACAAGACCTCGGTCTGAGGGTGTCTCGCCCATCGTGGCAAACGGCAGATGAAATATTTTATTAAATTTGTGCTTAAATGTTGTCCACCAAAAACAACACTTCAAATAACCAAGTATCAAACAAATAAAGGCGAGGTAATCATAAGAAGTTAAGTTACTGAGGTTAAGTGGTTTTAACTGGGTGTAGTTTTAGGAAAATAAGGCAAAATATGACCTTGACTTTGGTATTTTTTGTCGTTCAGCGATGTCCACCAATGCCAACAACACATATGACCAAGTATCAAAGACATAAAGTGAGGCAATCACATAAAGTTAACTGAGGTTAAGTTACTTAACCAAGGTTAACTGACATAACTAAGGTTAAGATTGGGGCAAATAATGCAAAATATGACCTTTACCTTGGTATTTTTTGTCATTCAGCGATGTCCACCAATGCCAACAATACATATGACCAAGTATCAAAGACATAAAGTGAGGCAATCACATAAAGTTAACGGAGGTTAAGTTACCTAACTAATGTTAAGATTGGGAAAAATAACGCAAAATATGACCTTGACCTTGGTAATTTTTGTCATTCAGCGATGTCCACCAATGCCAACAATACATATGACCAAGTAGCAAAGACATAAAGTGAGGCAATCACATAAAGTTAACGGAGGTTAAGTTACTTAACCAAGGTTAACTGACATAACTAAGGTTAAGATTGGGGCAAATAATGCAAAATATGACCTTTACCTTGGTATTTTTTGTCATTCAGCGATGTCCACCAATGCCAACAATACATATGACCAAGTATCAAAGACATAAAGTGAGGCAATCACATAAAGTTAACGGAGGTTAAGTTACCTAACTAAGGTTAAGATTGGGAAAAATAACGCAAAATATGACCTTGACCTTGGTAATTTTTGTCATTCAGCGATGTCCACCAATGCCAACAACACATATGACCAAGTAGCAAAGACATAAAGTGAGGCAATCACATAAAGTTAACGGAGGTTAAGTTACTTAACCAAGGTTAACTGACATAACTAAGGTTAAGATTGGGGCAAATAATGCAAAATATGACCTTTACCTTGGTATTTTTTGTCATTCAGCGATGTCCACCAATGCCAACAATACAAAGTATCAAAGACATAAAGTGAGGCAATCACATAAAGTTAACGGAGGTTAAGTTACCTAACTAAGGTTAAGATTGGGAAAAATAACGCAAAATATGACCTTGACCTTGGTAATTTTTGTCATTCAGTGATGTCCACCAATGCTAACAATACATATGACCAAGTATCAAACAAAGAAAATGAGGCAATCACATACAGTTGAATGAGGTTAACTTACCTAACCAAGGTTAAGATTTGGGAAAATAATACTGACTATAAAAAATCTGTTTTATAGTCAACAGTTGGGGGACACGGTACTGGGTTTTCCACTTATTGAGTAATTTTCACGGTGCATTTGTTCGTACATGTACACCGGCATGTTGCGTTTTAGGTAAGATATGCTTTGAGCTTACATTTAAAAACTTAAATTCCCTCCCTCACAGCCCTCAGGATCATTTTCTTTAAATCGATAATAGTGTCTTCCCGTTGTATAAGTACAACAAGTTCATTTAAGACATTTTAAATGTGTGTCAATACTTCTATTCAAAGGATAGCATTTTATGCTGCAAGATCATGTTGCTTTTTCTGAGTTATATATTTTCAGTTGATGCAGTTGTATAAGTACAACAAGTTCATTTAAGACATTTCAAATGTGTGTCAATACTCTGAGTTATATATTTTCAGTTAATGTCTTCACCTGGATCCACTTACCTAGTCAAAAATTACTGGTGTGGCATGGACATTACTTGATAGAACATTTGGAACATTGTGGTGTTTAATTATCGCCGGGCAGCGAAGGTGTGAAAGGAAGGACATATAAGTTTCAGTTTAACTTTACTCAGCTCCTGTATACCCAGAGACTGAATTGTAATCTAAACATAAATTATATACAAATTTGCTGTCCTTACGAATTGCTAAAAAACTTTTGAATTGATTGAATTCGGTGCACTTGTAATTATGCTTGAATATCAACCGTGCTTTCAACACTTGCTTAAATGCTTATCAGAAAAGTTGCTTTCATAATGAACAATTAATTTGGTGCACATGTATTTATTTCCCTAATATTGTAATATTCAATTTGCTTTATTGCTTAATGCTTTCTACTGTAAGGGCTTGCCATAATGGTATTTTGTGCTTACCGGCAACCCAGTTGTTAAGCCCCATGATTGGGGCTTGTTTATCAATCCATGCCACGCCCAATATTTGCCAAATCTATTAAAGTTTAAAAAATATTTTATGTGTTGTTATTACAGTGCTCTCCAATAACACAAAATATTGCCTTGACCTTAGTAATTATGGTATTATGTGATGTTCCTTGACCCTACAAAGCATCCGACAAAGTTTCAGATAAATTCGAGCAGCGGTTGTTGAGATATAGTTGATTTAAAATGTGGCCGCGCTGCCGGAAAAGTGACTGCTATGGGCTGGGCTGGGCGAGACTAAAAGGACTTCACTCGTATTTAATTGTAATTTAATTATGTTTAAATTTTTAATACTATTCAATTAATATGTCTGACAGCTTGGTCACTTTGAATGTCCCTAAAATATCAACATTTCTTAAACACTCAAAACAGTCTAATAAATCATTTCAGAATTATTTTATTATTAGAATTTTGTGTTTCTGGGTTTCAAGAACCTCATTACTCAATGTCCAGTAAAACCTCAGTGTGTTCTGAGAATGTAATGAGCTTTAAATTAACTGGTTTCATTGGTCCAATCTTTATCATCAGAATGCTTCATTCATATTTTCATTTGGTTGTTTCTATCATGATATCAGTTTCTGGTATTATGACATAACGTCATGCTAATTTGACATCACGCCATGCTATTATGATGCAAGTCAGTGTGTTCGCAGAACTGAATGAGCCTGTTAATTGCTGTGAGAAACATATTAAGACTGTTTGTTTCACTTATTGAGTAATGAGTTTCTTAAAACCAAGAATCACAAAGTTTTAAAAATAAAACAATTCTAAAATGATTTAAAATACTTTTTCAATTGTACTTCAAAGAATTCCTAATTTTAACCAAATAAGCAATTATTTTATGTATTCTCAATACAATCTAGTTATCAGATGTTTTTTATTTATAGATTTTTTTTGTACAGTGTTGGGAACTAAACAAAAATATATAAAAAAATAAATAAAAATAACATGTTATTTGTTGAAAACAAACATATTGTAAGTTATCCTGCATCCCAGAGTACTGTAGTCTAACTTGGAAAACTTAAAATATCTTTGTTTTCAACAAAAATGTTATTTTTATTATTGTTATTATTTTTAATTGTTGTTTCAGTTCCCAAAACCGATACTGCAACCTGTATTTTTGCAATGGTTATTGTTGTTTTGAGAAGGGTAAGGGAAGAGTTTTTTCTTCTTGATCAAATTAATTCTTCCATCAACCTAGTAATAAGACTACAGAACAGGTTATCGTACAATTACTTTATATGTTCGGAAATTTTGTCCATACGTAGCTTTAACACGGTCGGATATGGGGCCAAGTATATCACAGCCCCACACATCCTATCCAGAAGCAGGTTTCCCTCACATCCGACTGCCTCTACGTCCTGTGGATAATGCAACCATAACAACATGTATACAAAGTATGTAAAATCTCACAAACCAATACATTTATCAACACAAGCATTTAAATAACCAACTTCGTAAAAATAATATTTGAAAGTCAAATTACTTATAAATGCTTATGCTTGAAGCATATGAGAAAACAAAACTGTGCATAGAAATAAAAAATAGCTTTTTTAATTTATATTCATGGCAAATATAAATGTATATAACTGCTGGATTTTTTGTAAGGTGTGTTATGGTCCTTTTCAACAATTTTGTTAAACTAATAAACAAACATAAAATTATGATAAAGTCTATATAAAATACATACTGTTTTAGAAAAAAAATTCAGTGGCGTAGCTGGACTACAAACAATATGCAAGCCCTATGTTGCTAGTGGGTTCCAAGGCCAGCGAAACATTTTGTTTTAAAGAATGCATTTAGCGAGCTCTCGGATGTATTTTCTGAGCATTTATTTTAAAATGTGCAAGCCTGGTAGCACCAAGGCTACTACGCTACAGATATTGAGATTGTATCTATGGTATGTAATTCCAAAGTCATGATGCTGTTCAATATGATCATGACGTATATATACCTGTATGTCTGTCATTAAAACAAGATGAGGTTGCAGGCCTAGTTGTCTGGCACACACGGCCACAGCTCTACAGTGATTGGACTGTAACCCTCCACATGTGACTACATGCTTACAGTTCTGGGATAAAGCATCTGCCATCAGAAATTCCAACTTACGCACCTGTAAATATATAATTATGAATGCCATCAGAAGTTCCAACTTACGCACCTGTAGATATATAATTATATTGGCATCTGCCATCAGAAACTCTAACTTACACACCTGTAGATATATAATTATATTGGCATCTGCCATCAGAATTTCCAACTTACGCACCTGTAGATATATATAATTATATTGGCATCTGCCATCAGAAACTCTAACTTACACACCTGTAGATATATAATTATATTGGCATCTGCCATCAGAAACTCTAACTTATACACCTGTAGATATATAATTATATGGCATCTGACATCAGAAGCTCTAACTTACACACCTGTAGATATATAATTATATTGGCATCTGCCATCAGAATTTCCAACTTACGCACCTGTAGATATATATAATTATATTGGCATCTGCCATCAGAAACTCTAACTTACACACCTGTAGATATATAATTATATTGGCATCTGCCATCAGAAACTCTAACTTATACACCTGTAGATATATAATTATATGGCATCTGACATCAGAAGCTCTAACTTACACACCTGTAGATATATAATTATATTGGCATCTGCCATCAGAAACTCTAACTTACACACCTGTAGATATATAATTATATTGGCATCTGCCATCAGAATCTCTAACTTAAACACCTGTAGATATATGATTATATTGGCATCTGCCATCAGAAACTCTAACTTACACACCTGTAGATATATAATTATATTGGCATCTGCCATCAGAAACTCTAACTTACACACCTGTAGATATATAATTATATTGCATCTGCCATCCGAAACTCTAACTTACACACCTGTATATATATATACTTATATTGGCATCTGCCATCAGAACCTCTAACTTACACACCTGTAGATATATAATTATATTAGCATCTGCCATCAGAAACTCTAACTTACACACCTGTAGATATATAATTATATTGGCATCTGCCATCAGAAACTCTAACTTACACACCTGTAGATATATAATTATATGGCATCTGCCATCAGAAATTCCATCTTACACACCTGTAGATATATAATTATATTGGCATATGCCATCAGAAACTCTAACTTACACACCTGTAGATATATAATTATATTGGCATCTGCCATGAGAAACTCTAACTTACACACCTGTAGATATATAAGTATATTGGCATCTGCCATCAGAACCTCTAACTTACACACCTGTAGATATATAATTATATTGGCATCTGCCATGAGAAACTCTAACTTACACACCTGTAGATATATAATTATATTGGTATCTGCCATCAAAACCTCTAACTTACGCACCTGTAGATATTTTAGAGATTCTTCAAAAGGCGAAACAGAAATGATCTCAATCTCTTTCCCGTCCATGTTCAAGAAATATTGCTGAAAGCTTGTTTGAATAAATTCCATAAATCAATTCAAAAGAATAAGCAAGTCAGTACATACATCGGTAGATGATCGTTCTGAATTCATTTAACTGAAAACCAATTGATGAACTACCGGTTTGTTCAAATTAAAATGAATCAAGGAACCATTCAAAGCTTGTAATGAAATAACTGCTGTTTAAATATCTATTACTCTTGGATGGCTTCATTCCGAGAATGCTACACTTCTGTTTTGACATTTAATTTTTGGGGGAGGTTTCTGTTTGAATACATTCATTACTTCAATCGTTTGAGATTAGTTCCATGATCAAATTGGATACGAAATTGTATGAAGAAAAAATTGACGAAACTGCAGTAACAAGCCCATAGTCAGCCCTGAAAGTTAACCGAGGCAAACCTTACAATGGTGGTCTTTGGGCATGTTCCTATCAGTTTTTTAAAAATGTTAGCTTCATGTTATTCAGTGCGTTTTCTGGACATCATTTTCAGTCGTTAGTAAGACATGATTTTAATTGATACTCTTTTAATGCCGTCAATATATGCTACCTTCCCACTATTCTACCAAGGCAGCTGCCTCTGACAGTGTGCCTCAGCATAGCTATGGGCCTGAGTAATAATTACATTGGGAATAATACCTTGTTTCCAGAGAGAGTACTGCCCGTCATATCATCCCTCTTTATTGATAAATTGAACTCTTTTGGGACACCTGGTAGATACCATCTATGAATAGGGGTATTTGGGTGTGCAAGCTGAAAACACATAATTTTCAATTAGACTACTTCAAAAAATATATCTTTGATTAAAATAAACATCATCATGTTCATACAAATTGTAATTCTAAGGCAGCATGGATTGGTATTAAATAGAACCAGAGCATTAAAATTTGAATTCTATACATTTGTGTATGTTTAAGTTGTTTAACTAAACTGAATGTACATGTAGTTTAACGGCTCAACAACACTTTATAGGTTATTTAGAGTCATACTTCCGAAGCTATTATGGGTTTCTCATATGTCCAAGGGCAATGTATCGTTGAAGTTTTATGAGTGAGGGTATAATATATTTACAGAATGTGTAGTTCCATACAAGGTAATGGTTTCCTTGATCTTTGACCTTGTGACCCTAAAAGTAATAGGTTCCTTCTCTCACCAATAGCAACATACATATGAAGTTTCATGACGATAGGTTATTATGTTGAATCTGTATCTGTATAGTACACGTTTCCGGCACAATTGACGATTACAACGCAGGTTGGTTGCGCATTAATTAATATCCTATAAACTTAATAAATGAATATAAAGTGAGAAGAAAAAATGAGTAAAAAGGGATAGGAAAGGTGGAAGGAAGATATTCTTAGTCGCTAATTGTGTGATAGGCCTTCATCATCAGTCCTGTCTGGCTACCGTAGCGGCCCCTGGGAATTCACCCAACCAGCATAGCACCGAGAATCACTAGAACCGAACAAACAATCAACTGGGACAGGGTTTAGAATGAAAGTTTGGAAAGCTCCTGTTTGTAAGATACCAAATCAGGAGCCTCAGCCACAGTGGCTAGTAGACTATTCCAACGACAAACTGTTCTTGGGAAAAACTAAATTTGAGATAGTCGCTGGAAGAAGATAACTGTCTAAATTTCAAAGAGTGATTGGGTGGTGATTGGACCTTGTGCGAGATGATGCAGGTGTCAAGAACTTGGATGCTGGTATGTCCTCTAGTCCGTGGATAATCTTAAAGAGCATGTTGAGTTGGCTCTTAGTACGCCTTGATTCCAGGGTCTCCCATTCTAAGTGCTTCAACATAGATGTGACACTGCTAGTGTTCCTGTAGCGGTTGGTGCCCGATGCTGAACCATCTCTACCTTCTTGATGTGCTCTTCGATGTGAGGGCTCCAAATAGTAGTACAGTACTCTAGGGTGGGTCTTACTAAGTAGAAGTAGGCCAAAGACTTTGTTTGTTCGTTGGAAATCCTCAGGTTCCTTCTCAAGAATCCTAGTGTACTGTTCGCCTTCTTGACTGTTTTGTCGATATGGAGGTTCCAATTTAGGTATTTTTGCAATTCTACACCAAGGTACTTTGCCGAATCCGTGGTCTCAAGGACTTGACCCTTCAGTGTGTAGTTAAAGGCTACAGGTGATCTTGATCTAGAGACTCTGAGGGTGCTGTATTTGTTTGGGTGGAAATCCATGCCCCACATCCTTTCCCATTCGGCGAGTCGATCTAGGTCATCTTGGAGGTCAACGCTGTCCTGTCTTGTTCTGATTGGTCTGTACATGATACAGTCGTCAGCAAAGATGCTAACTCTTGAACGTACGCTGTCTGGAAGGTCATTTATAAAAATGAGAAACAACAGTGGTCCTAAAACCGTGCCTTGAGGTTCTCCATGCTGGCAGTCCGTAAGTATGTGGTGAGCATCAAGGTGCTTGAGGACGTTACTTGTTATGATGTGTTCTTGTATCTTGCAGCAGAGGCTTGTAAGGGACACTGGACGGTAATTGCTGGCCTTGTACTTTTCTCCCTTCTTAAAGATTGCCTTGACGTTTGCTATCCTCCAGTCATTTGGTATCTCTCCAAGTTGTAGACTTCTTTGGAATATGACCGTCAGGAATGGTGCAATTTCATTGGCTAGTTCTTTTAAGATCCTTGCAGGAAGCTGGTCGGGTCCACAGACTTTGCTTGGGTTCATCTTCTTTAATATTTCCATACGAGGTCATGCCGACGTTGACCTTTGACATACTGATTCCGCAATAGGATTCCTTCTCTCATTAAGTGCAACGTACCTTTGAAGTTTCATGAGGGTTGGTGTTATGCTTTCAAAATTATCAAGCAGAACACTAATAAATTTCAGGTTTATGGTCCATGATGACCTTGATGTTTGACCTACCAACCCCACACTTAATATACTTTCTCCTCTCACCAAGGGCTTTCAAACTTACCACACAAAAGACATGGATAACTGATAGGCAGTTGGATGAACACAAACCCAAAACTAAAACAGAAAATACTAAAAGAACAGGGCCCTGTTTTATGAAACAACTTACGATAATTTTGATCGTAAGTCAAAATCAAATACCTTCTACCATTTTCGTTAAAAGCGTTTGAAGCAAGCAACGAAGGGTGGAAATATGGCATAAACAATATATGTGTTAGATAGGTTAAAGAATATTGTTTTATCTGCTTAACTTAACATATAGCGAAACATTTAATAATTTGATTTACGATCAAAATTGTCGTAAGATGTTTCATAAAACGGGCCCCAGTTCTGTAATTTGCTCTTCTTGCTTGCTTTCAAATCTATTGTGTAATAGGAATCAGTTGGGGGTATGTAAATAGATATGTTTATAAGCGCGTTACTACTGTCTCGCTTCAGAGCTAGCTTTTATGGCGAGTTCAAACCGCCGAGTGCCTAAAGAAATATTAATGTGTAATTTTTTCGGTCCGATTACAATTCATAATTTTGATAGAGCATCATCAAAAAAATCGGACCAATCAGTGACCAGAAATAAAACATACCAATACATTCTGGTAGGTGATAAACTCGGTCTTTATCCTTGTTGTTCAACCAAGTTTACTGTTAAAATTAAGGTATATACAGTGTGATTCTTTTAAAACCCTTCATATTTCATGCACATTCGTGCTAATTGATTTAATATATGTATCTTTCAAAATCAAAATCTTGAAAATTATCGTATGTTTACTCTGCCAAAGATTTTTATTTTACTATAGAACCTAAGGATAAAAACCGAGTAAGACAAATTGTATCACCTACTGAAAATAAGATAAAATCTCAACATCTCTGCAATAGAAAATTATGAATAGTTTCTCAAAAGTAAAACATGCATGTACTTCTTAGATCTCTGATATCCTGCACTGCAGAATGAGAAATCGATTGAAAATTTACCTGCACTTTCCATTTTGGGATATTTTTAAGCAAATTAGTCCATTTAGGAGGCTTGTAATCCTGTATTAAGTGTTCCATTGTAATTGTCCTATAAAATGTCAACCCTATGCATACAATTTGAAATTTAGCTGCAAATAAAAGGTCCGTGTGCAAGCAAAAATTAACAAAAATGGACTTTGACATACTTATTTTTTGCTCCAGTCTTTCCACAATATGCAATTTCTCGGATATATTTGAGAAATATTTCGTAAGGAAAACATCAAAGTAATCCAATTCAGGTACAAAGTCCGAACATGTAAACATCAGCAGCTGTACTTTCATTGATTGTGAGTTGAAATCAAATTTTAGGAATGATGTTGCAATTCCGCACACTGTTCTGGGCTTTTTTTTATGCAATTCTGATTGTAGGAGATTGAGTTTAAGATCCGTTGGTCCGTTGGTATGAAAAAGATGTGTAAATGATTTGTTATTTTCGCCCCAAAATGTTTCGTACATATACTCATAGATCGGTATCCGGTCAAATCGTACTTAAGTCAAATCGTACTTAAGTCAAATCACTCTCATTTTGGTCAATTCGTACTCAAAGACGTTTTGAAATAAGTCAAATCGCACTCATTAGTTTATTTCATTAGAAATATTGATTATATTTGATCTATTATTATAATAAAAGAAGTTTCAAGTAATGTTGTAATGCATTTTAAATAATAAAAATACATTAAAATACGGTCCAGGTTTTCTTAAAAAATGATAACGATTTGACCTGAGCCGGCCTACGATTTGACTTAAGTACGGAATTCACCACAAATACAAACTTAGATTGTTGTGATATTTATATGATTTTACATATTGTATGAATTTATACATAATTTTGTCAACATCCGATATGTATAACCAGTGACCAAGTTGATTCGATATAACAGAGGCCATAACATTGACCTCTGTCAACGTCTAAGAAAGTAGTCTGCGATCACATGATAATTTGTCACATGACCATAGCTAAATATAAAAATGGCGAACAGTACTTCAACACCGTGACACACCAACTATCGGCTGCTGATTGACATGTAAACAATCGAAAGAAACACGACTTATTATCTACATTTTGATATATATTTTAGGTTACTTATTTAATTTACGGTAGATGGTTAACAGCTATGTGATATTGGAAATCGTTGGTAAACAAAATGCTGTACTGTTACCCTATCGGAACGATTTGGTGGTGCCTAATTTAATAAGTTGAGGCGGAGTGATATGCCAAAGTAAAAACCTTTATTCTACCGCAATATAATTCTGAGCATAATTTTCTGTATATTTAAAACATTCCAGCCGAATTTTTTTTCTTTTGTATAAGCATTTCATATACAATTTTGCATTTCCACCGTTTTTCATCGTTTGGTAAGATTTTTGGCATTTGGTGAGACGTCGACAGAGATGTATGGTGTCAGTCCAGTCAGGAAGTACTTCCGGATCGTAGGGTGCTGAAATAGTTCCTTGAAAGAATCCAACGTTTCTAGTTTGCAAGATTAGTTTCTATTGCATTGCTGAGGTTAAAGTAGTATGTCTGTTGTCACGAATAGAAAGTATTTTACTGTGTTTTTCAGGATTATTTCTTTGGAGAGTATGAGCATTGAGCACAGAGGTTAGGTAGAGATGTGGTTTTGACAGATGTTTATTTTAAAATACGCATAGTGTGAATGAACGACGCGAAATGTTGAAAAACTGAATCGATGTTTTATTCCAGATATTCACCGGTCTGACACCGTATGTGTATGCAAGGAACGACAACTCTGTGTAGAGATTGTATAAGATAGTGTTACTATCTCATTGCTTTCACTTAATGTATAAAATGTATTTTTAAAATGTCATTTTATAAAGTTATCAGAATTCGCAGTAGGCTGTTTCTGTTTAAAATGTATTAATAAACGAAATGAATGTGTGTTCACAAATAATAAGTAAGTAAGTATAACTACATTGTTTATTACAGTGACATGTGTACAAGTATTAACATAATATTAAAAATCTCATTCCTTGGTTTCTTGGTATTGTATTAGTTCCGTGATCTGAATTAATTAATGGATGTGTTGTCCTAGACGTTCATTTATATATTAATATGCTAGAAGTAATGTCTTAACTCTTCGTGACGAGGCATATGTTTGCTTTAGTTGTCAACTAATTTGCATATCTTTATATTCACTGCCAATAGTTGAAGATAACCTCTACATGACTACACACATGATTCAATACTCATACGATTAGAAATACGTACGAGGTTATTTACTTTTTTTCACATTACTTTATCTAGGTTATATCATAGCTCCATATCTGGCCTACACGACGGCATACCAGAGACGATCCGTACCATAAAGTTGGCATTTAGTAATGACAATCGGTTAATAATTTCTTTGTTTGCTTGTTTGAATGGTGTTCTACATCACAGCATGAGGTACTTTATTTTAGACTCTATATGACGTTCGACTGGCAGACCATTCCATTTTCCCTAGGTTGAACCAGTACGGTATACCCCCCGCCATCCGTAAGAATCACTTTCTAAGTTTATAAGTCGAGCTCCCAGTTAATAATATACATGTTATTAGGAAGGCACCAACGGACAAACACATAAGAAAATATTATCATTTATTAAATTGTATGGCAAATATTGGGCGCGGCTCCAAATAGCGGGCTGCCGGCAACACATACATATTAAATGGCAGCCCTAAACATGTAAAACAAAAGAGGGCATGGCCCATAAGCCTGATACCCTTAAAGAAGCCTCAATAGGCTTAAACAAGAGATGAAGCCCCAAATGGCTCAAACAAAAGCGGGCATGGCCCAACGGCCGTATACCCTTAGTGAAGCCTCAAAGGGCTTTAATAAATTGTTTATTCAAAACTCTAATGCTAATGTAAAATGTTTCTTCATTTAATCACTTGAACGTTATTTCTTTTGTAATGTTTACAATAATGTGCACGACCGAACTAGGCATGATGCACCATCAATAAGCCCCAAAAGGCTTTAGTTTTCATGCTGTAATCCCGACCCTGGGAAACAGTGGTCAGTATTACATTGAAATTTACTAATTATAACATTGCTAATTGTCATTAAATTTGATTTCACTGAATTGAAGGATTCGCTGACGGCATCTTCTGGGGCCGCACCGATCTCATAGTATATCGTTCCGCTTCTGGAGCCGCACCGATTATCGATCTTCTGGTATATCATTATCCTGTCAACTCCGCGCCGACACCGTTCATCAGGTATATCGTTCTGCTTCTAAATTCGCACACACCGTTCATCAGGTATATCGTTCTGCTTCTGGATCCGCACCGATTACTGAGCCTCCGGTCTATCGTTGTGTTTTCGAATCCACGCTTGTTTTGTAACGTGGACGTTCCTGAAATGATATGCGAAGACAGCAGTATTTTGTCTTAACGGAGGATTTACAATTGTGGCCAACAACAAAAACGAAACGGATGGAAGTGTTGAATAGTAGTGGATCAACTGTGTTAACGAGAATGACAACCTCACTAAAAAAGAAAGGGCGAGGTGGGTGGGGAAAAATCAGTTTTATACTCAAATGAAAATGTACCGACCTCATGTGTGCTTCAACAAGATAAAAGGAATTAGATAGACAGCGCATGCGCAATTAAACGAAAATACCATAGCAGATCTAGCTTACGAAACATTTGATCCCTCCCAGTAACTATAGCTATAACTAGTAATAGCTCTTATTATTGGGAAGGCACCAACGGACAAACACATAAGAAAATATTATCATTTATTAAATTGTATGGCAAATATTGGGCGCGGCTCCAAATAGCGGGCTGCCGGCAACACATACATATTAAATGGCAGCCCTAAACATGTAAAACAAAAGAGGGCATGGCCCATAAGCCTGATACCCTTAAAGAAGCCTCAATAGGCTTAAACAAGAGATGAAGCCCCAAATGGCTCAAACAAAAGCGGGCATGGCCCAACTGCCGTATACCCTTAGTGAAGCCTCAAAGGGCTTTAATAAATTGTTTATTCAAAACTCTAATGCTAATGTAAAATGTTTCTTCATTTAATCACTTTAACGTTATTTCTTTTGTAATGTTTACAATAATGTGCACGACCGAACTAGGCATGATGCACCATCAATAAGCCCCAACAGGCTTTAGTTTTCATGCTGTAAACCCGACCCTGGGAAACAGTGGTCAGTATTACATTGAAATTTACTAATTATAACATTGCTAATTGTCATTAAATTTGATTTCACTGAATTGAAGGATTCGCTGACGGCCATATGGCAGCGATCAAAATGAATTTTGATAATGCCACAGAGCAGCAATCAAAAGAAATTTTGATACTGCCACCGCCAAAAGAAAATGATTTTGGCAAAAGCGAATCCTCACTGCCGAAGAAAAGAGGATATATCATTGTATGAATATGTAACTCGCATACAGTACTGTATATTGTTAAAAATATCTATTAATATATATCATAACGTGAGCCGCGCCCTACCATAATTCAAAACGAATGCGCTTTATATAACTTGCAAAGGAACATCGATTGTACCGGCACCATTAAGTAACAACTGGTATATCGCTGGTAATGAAGTGCAACAACTTTGCAAGTGCTAGTCGGACTGTGCACAACAAACTGCAAAACTGAGTTAAATGAACCAAAATTAGAGTGTGTTGGACTGACTTCAATCATCCCCTGACTTTGAATCCTAGTATATAGCACCATAGCTGTGCAATCAAAACTGTACAGCGGACTCTAGGTTCAAACTCCTATGTCGGCTAGGAGCCGCTAAACCAGCTCAATGTCGTAAAGGGGGCGGGGGTGGGGCGGGGGTGGTGGCTAGGAGCCTCTAACCTGCTCAAGGTCATAAAGGGGGTGGTCACCGCTCACCACACGACACGCTGACCAATGTAAAATACTCTTTCGGTAACAACCTAAATATGATCCTGTGAATAATTAAATTAAGTGACATATAAGTATACAGGTGTATAGAGTATTAAAAGTTGCGCTTTGATAAATAATTAGGTAAATTACCAGGTGTCTCCGGCAAGTATATCCTCCATTATGATATAGAAGAAAAACAATTGTATACCAGTGTACTGAGTGATAGTAAACTCGTAAATGAGTGTCAATACTGAATAACGCATTATGACCGCTTAGATGTAGACAGTGGAGGTTAATGCCGCCCCCATTCTAAAAGACTAGTCGGTATCGTGAAAAGGAATCAACCATACAGTACGGGTCAGACTTCCCATCCGCAAAAGGAACTCTATAATTATGACCAAATATGTTAGTGGAACATGGCCCACATACTTAAAGTCAACAACAACAACTGTGTTATCAGGGTTATCCCTCAAATTTAAATTCATTCGTTCATAAAACAAGCGTTTCAAAGATGAGATATCAAACTCAAATCGCATTTCAAATTCTGAACCAGGGCAATCGGGAAAAACATTAGTGAAAGTGGCTTAATATGAACATCAGCTGATTGAATATTGTGTTCCAGATAAACCCATGCTTGCACCTATTACTGAGATGGGACCAGTCCTAAACTCCTCGTTTAATACGATAACATCGTAAAAGGGTAGGATACAAATCTTGAACATCGATATTACTGAGAGTTTTTGCGGATTGGCCAAACATGAGAACCCTGGTAACAATGCAGGCCGTCCCGTCAAGAATTAGATTGGAAGAAGTCATGCGGGCCCTGTGAAACACATGCTCGCGCTTGCTTTCCACTACATTACCGGAGATGATTCTTTGTCGGCGCCGCTAACCAGTACATCAGCTGATGATTGTGAACGGCAGTAAGGTCCGGACATCGAGCAACACCTACGTATAGCCTGTTCTTACATTGGTCCATCACTTTCCTGCCCAGATATCACACGCTTGACAAGCTCGGTACATGAAACAGAATACAAGTGTAATCAGTAACGAGTTTCTTACATATTGGGTATTACTGAAAGTAATTTAAATCTCCCTTTAATTATGGTATTATTTTTATGATAATTATGAGTAGAACTATTATTATTACTGATATTGGTATTATTATTAACGCTATAAGTAGTAACCGTATTATTATTATTAATTAAAAATATTTATTTTATTATTATTATGATAATTATTATTGTGTGTCCATTCATTGTACGTCTATGGAACTTTAATTATTTATGGATTGTTTATCGTATTCGGTGATGGATAATTGTTTTTATTTATTTTGTTTTAATTATTTTTTAAATGGTTATTATTATGTACTGTGTGTTTATGTATTTATTTTATTTTATTTCATTCCCTACAATCTTGTTTATGACAGCTAAAGCTAGAAGCCAGTCTGTATTTATTAAATAATTACTGCTTTGATTATCTATTTAAATACGTATCTTCTTTCTTCTTCGTCTTCGTCACATATACAAGGCCTACATCAAGGTACATGCTATAATGATGTTTACCTATACAAAGGCAATACAGTGTAGGCCGCCTAAGCTGAAATTTGTTATTCTGAAATACTAACTGCCTCTGCAGAAAAAATCGACAGCCAATGTGTATACACTCGCCGAGTCATTTTACCATATCTCCCATATCAAATATACACTGCCTTTACTCTGTATACTGCAATTATGAGTCAGCCACTATATTGTTTAATGGGAAGGAAAATGAATCTGCCGACAATAGATAGTAGTTACCACTTGACTTGATTTATTCGTATCTTGCTTTTAATATTTTTTATTTATTTATTTATTTTTCATTTATGATTATTATTATTATTATTATTATTATTATTTTGTTATTATTTTTATTTATTTATTTTTTTATTTTTTTTTTGAACAAAAGCAGGTAACAGAGTTTACATTTTATTAATTAATTAACTGATTTTTTTTTATTTATTTTTTATTTTTTTTATTATTATTATTTTTTTTTTTTTTTTAACAGATAACAAGAGTATAAACGTCGCCAATGACTGGATAACAGTCCCCCGTTACGCTGTGTTAATTCTAGGTCATTCATTTGTGAGAAAACTAAAGGATGCCGACATGTGAATACTATTTATACCATGCCCTGATAAAGTACTAGCCCAATGAATCATGGTCCGCCAGACACACGATAAAGATGACTTGATCTAACGATTTTGATTGACGTACTAAGCAATCACGGATACTCCTGTAATATCGTTCAAACCCTAATGGTAACTCTGAAAACAAATGTACGACGTCAGATCATGGATATATATGTATGTAAGTCTATGGTCAGATGCATAAATAATCGCACCAGGATTCCATAATCCCGCCCTTTTCCCAAAAGTATACTGAGTGCTCATCACATGCTCTTGCAGATTAATATATTCTTTCTTACTTTCTTTTTTATTACTTCCTTTATTTTATATTATTATTATTATTTTATTTTATTTATTTATTTATTTATTTTTTTTTTATTGATTTATTATTATTATTATTATTATTATTATTATTATTATTATTATTATTATTTATTTATGTTATTTTATTATTAATATATTTTTTTTTTCCAATTATTTATTTATTTCTTCATTTATTCATCATTAGTTAATATGCAATTTACTGTTTATGTAAATTTGAGAAAACCTTTTACCGTACAAGGTGACTAGAATTAATGTTGAGGAAAGATGTTAAGAAGCAAGCAAGTTACGTTATCGCCAAGTGTGAACTGTTATAATTAAATACATTAAAAGGGGGCACATCATGATTATTCTAGAAACATCTAAAATTATAAAATTGTTCCAGTTCATGAGAAAACACGTTTATCAATCCAAATATGATGTTAGAACCATACACTTTGAATTCACCATATAGCTAGGATGGAATCATACGCAAAATGCTGAAATTAACCCCGGTGTGTCACCTAGGATAGCACGTATTACTGTGCAGAATAAATTTCTCTGCAAATAAGGGATAATTATTTGGCTCATTAATTATGTTTTGGCCATGTAGAATAGAACATATTAATATTTGTCGATTTTAAGTCGGACAACTAGACCCCCATGAAAAGCCTGATGTACTCCCTTTAAACTCAATAATCGTGTACACGGATTAATGGCCAAGTGCCCATAACGCCCTAACTGGGACATGTGTACTGATAAATGTGAGGTATTTGGTCACACTGTAAGCTTGGTGTCGAATTACCTACTGCCTCCCGGATCTTAATGAGTTCAGCTGCAAACTCGCAAGCAAATAAACGAAAAAATAAAGTTAACACATGCATTAAAATCTCTGCACCAGATATACGGTCCAAAATTATCAGATATTCTGAAAACAGAAATGATCATAACAACAAACAAACAACAATACCAAAACAGCAACAGGCAATAAGTGGATTTGGCTCCCTAACGAGACAGCAACATGCAATCGACATTAAATTCCGCGACTGACAAAAGTTATATATACAAAAAAAACTGACCAACTTCAAGGCATCAGGAGAACAAACCACGGCGAAACACCACACAACAACAGGGCACTAGGACAGAACAAACAGAAATAAGAAGACAAGTAGATAAAAGTTAGACAAATCAGTTTTATACTCAAATGAAAATGTACCGACCTCATGTGTGCTTCAACAAGATAAAAGGAATTAGATAGACAGCGCATGCGCAATTAAACGAAAATACCATAGCAGATCTAGCTTACGAAACATTTGGTCCCTCCCAATAACTATAGCTATAACTAGTAATAGCCCTTACTACTGTACATGATGTATTCAAATTTCCAACTTCATTAAACATTCAATTGACAATTTTCAAAATTCCATTAGCCATAATACATATAAATGGGTGACATTCAATATTACAAAACACACTATTACAAACAACAGTTTAATATAGCAATACACAATAAAATATACCAGATATAACCAACTTACATTTTGCACTCAACATTGACTTATTAATCAACAATCAACAATGAAGATTTTTTTTAATATAATTTGTTTCTACGTTCTAGCATGTCTAGTAAACGTTTTTGATAAAAGTCAAATCGTTATCATTATTTTGGTCAAATCGTACTCATAAATAGCATGAGAGTGATTTGACGTGCCATGAGTACGATTTGAGCGAAAAGTGAGAGTGAATTGACCAAAACAGTACGATTTGACCTGAGTACGATTTGACCAGGAAGCCATAGATCTACATAGTCATAGATCTACTTGTATATCCATAATGTACTACTGTGTATTTTTATAGCTGTGAATATTGCAAAGAGAATGCATACATATTCATAACTTTATTACAAGTCTGCAGTCTTGTGTTTTGGTTTGATGTTTGTGAGTAAACTGTTCAGTTTATCATGCTTTACTTTTATTCTGGCTAACTTGCACAGACCACAGATCTACATAGTCTGTATATCCATGCACAGACGCACATTCACAGTATCCTCGTAAGCAGGGTCTATCTAATAATGAAAATTGTATTTGAAAGACCTGTCAGAATGAATCGGGGTAAACATTACATATTTTTCTATAAGAAGTTCATACACATACATGTACATTTAGTGACGATTTTTTAATATGGGCTGTCCTCCGACACGGGGTGCATCTATAAACGTCCGTATGTAAATAAAGCACCCCAGACGTCAATAAATTAGACTACATATACACTGTGAATGTATTTTATTGTATGAGGCCGAAAAGAAAAATAGATGTGTTTCCAGTTGCATCCGACCGACCCCCTTTTTAGGGGCCTACGCTAAAACTTTCTATGCCAAATTTGTTTTGAACGATTTTTCCTTACGTAGCTTACAGCATGGGAGTGAAACATAACACCATTCTATGTTTTTGGTAATCCACTGGGCACTGTTGGTAAAACTATGCAAATTATTACCAAATTACACCACACAAATGTAAAATATTTTAGCCATATGATTTGCCTGGAATGTCATATATGATTCATTCAGGCAGAGTTTAACATTTATCTTTTATATAAACAAACCGGTGATGTTGTCAGTTTACCTCAGTAAAAGACCGCCCCAGTTGCAGTACACGTTCCTCTAACAAATAACAGGACACTTTAAACCAAAAGACCATTGCTTAACGTGCATTTTACTAATTAGTTTATTAACGTCACATTGTTAACATGAAAGAAAAATGTTCAACTTCGAACGTATCATATGACATTCCAGGCAAATCCTATGGCTTACCTAAATATTTTACACCTAAATATACCTTAATATTGTCCCATGGACACATTTCTAGTTTTTAATAAAATTTAGTATACTTTACACCAAAAATCATTAAAATTAAGTACAGTTTAACCGGGATGTCTGCATTGCCTCCGTTTGTGTGACTTAAATCAATTCATTAAACTGTGTGATCATATACAAGTATTAAGAGTATACCTCTCAGCTAAAATTCATTCAATTCAACAGCAGACCTTCTCAAGCTTCAAGGGGCTTCACCCCACTGACCCCTTAACTAAGCAGCAATCACCCCTAGGGCCCCATCTAACTCTTGACCTCCATTGGGCCTAACATGTACAAAATAGGGTATTTTCGACTTTAGTGGTTTTTAAGACAATACATGCTTTTTATCACAAAATACCTTAATCCTGGTTTCTAAATGGATGAATCATTCAAGGGCCTTTTTACCCTTCTTTGTAGACGCCGATATACGACGTCTTCCAGGGCTTTTTTTTTTGGCCGTTTTTATAGCCATTATTCGGTCATATTCCCAATGGCAAAACATATCTTTTTTTCTCAATTTTTTTTTTTAAGTGTGCCAATCCAATGATTTAGGTTCAAACGCTTAAATAAATGCTTCTGTTTATCTTGGTGTACAAAAAACAGTATTAAAAGATATAATTATGAAAGGAATGCTTTACTTTATATTTTTCCGAATTTTATTAAAAATCGCGCTAAAATTCCCAATTTTATGAAAATCGCGCTAAAATTCCCAATTCCAGGGGTACGGGTCATGTTCCCAAAATTATGAAAAAAAGCCCTGTCTTCCCCAAGCAAAATAATGTCACTTTTTTTCTGAAAATAACCATAAAAATTTCCCTCTTTCAGAATAATTCCCCATTCAAAATGTTGTTCGTCATAAATCCATATATTTATAACCGCATAGAGTTCTTTTTTTTGCCGATGTTTTCTGTTACAATGCAGGGTTTACATTTGAAATAACAGAGTGATCCAAACAAAATTTTATGAATCGCCTCAGTTTTCGTCGTAGCATCGCTGTAGTCTAGATCATCTGCGACGCTTGCTTGTTTTCAAGACAAACGTCTAGAATAGTTCTCATGGCGGATTGGCGTCGACGACACAATTCAGATTTACTTGAGTGTTGAGTTTAACATTATCTTATCCCTTATGGCTGATTTTCGAACTTGTCCGAGCTTTTATTTTGTAATATTTTCTGATTCCCTTTTATCTCTTCAAGCACTGTGTATTATGAAACCTGATAACCCAGTTGTGCTTCAGCTTTTAGAAAAGTACAATTCTCTTTTAGTTGATAATGTTATTATTTTCTGTTGGCTTCCAAGCCATGTAGGAATATGTGGTAATGATAGAGCAAATAGTGTTGCTAAAGCAGCATTAGGTTTACATATATCTAATGCTAAATTACCTTATACTGATTTTAAAAGTTGTATTAACACATTTATTCGTAACTGTTGGCAAGCCGCTTGGGATTTGTCAGTTAACAATAAACTCCATTCAATTAAATCGTAACTTGGAAAATGGCGTTCTTCTAGTAGACCCATTCGTCGAGAAGAAGTTGTCCTAGCCCGGTGCAGGATAGGGCATACACATTATACTCATTTATGTTTATTATAAGGTGAGCAATTACCAGAATGTATACCCTGCTTTGCACTGTTAACGGTCAAACACATCTTGTTGTAATGTGTAGACTTTGATCCTATGTGTCAGAGGTACTACACTGTTAATACTATGACCGAGTTATTTAATACTATACTATAGATTTTAGTCTTGTTTTAGATTTCCTGAAGGAAGTCAAACTATATAAATCATTATAATGTGTTCTTATATATATTTACTTATTTATATACCTGTTGACGGGCATTTGTTGATTTACATATATAGTTTGTATTACTACCATATCATCCTTTATTTGTTAATAGTTTTATCTTTATATATTTACATTAATTTTTAATTACTCCTCCATTTCTTCATCTTTCGTCAGTTTTTGCGCACAATATGTGTCAACGTGCCGTATAACACCATTCATTCATTCTCCTAAACAAAGTTTGACATTTGTCGAGATTCTGGTATCGTTTCTGATTTGTATTAACAATTAAGCGTCGAAGATGATCAAGACTAAGCATCGCTGGAGGTCATGCGATAGTCGTAGGTAGTCGGCAAATCCCGTCATTCTTCGGGGGAATGCGTGATTTTACGACAATCGTGATCAACTCACAAATGTACGTTATCAAAAACAGATTGTTTATAGTTTCGGATTGAAAAAAAAAAAATTCTACAAGCAGCAAAATGATAACAAATTACTTTAAGAAGACAAATAATGCAACACCAGAACTGTGTTAGTGAAATTGAAAGCAACATAAAAAAATAAGTTAAGAAATCATAAATTAAAATGAATAAAATTACTGTTTCCCTCTTTCTTTAAATGTTTGGCTGTAAATTTATACATAAGAAATGTAGATATTACCTTTTTACTAACAATTTATTGCGACTATTTTCCCCCAAAACTTGGAAAATCGCGCCTTTTTTTTCCCACAAAAAAGGCTAGGGCCCCGTCCCCAATTTCTGAAAAAGGGCCCTGCATTCCATAGAGCTTTCTCTAATATATCAATCTGTCGCGGAACTGGCTAAATGACTTTTCTGTAGTTCCAGGGTTGGTACTCATGGAGATGATATCACTGGAGATTTTTTTGAATCTGCCTTGATGTTATCCCATTCTGCTTTGGAGTAGATGTAGATCTTATGAGGTTTCTATGTTAAGTATTGTGGAAGGATATATCTAGATCTGTGACTAACATTGCATGGTCGCTTATACCAGGGATTGATTTAGATAGTCTTAACTAGTGAAGGGTTGTTGGTAAAGACTAAGAGGTCAAAATGGGCTTGTTGACTTTCACAGTCTGCAGCACCTGTAGGTTCTTCCAGTGGATACTAGTAGCTCCCTTGTTTGACATTGAGCATATAAAGTGTAGTTAAAAAGGACTGGTAGGCCCGATGTCAGTATAATGTGAGTGGTTGCCATGTGTCTGCTGCATATAATTTGCATAGTTATACAACAGTGCCAAGTGGATTACCAAAAACATAGAATGGTTTTATGTTTCACTCCCATGCTGTAAGCTACGTAAGGAAAAATTGTTCAAAACAAATTTGGCATAGAAAGTTTTAGGTAGGCCCCTGAAAAGAGGGTCGGTCGGGCAACTGGAAACACATCTATTTTTCTTTTCGGCCTAATACAATAGGATTATTACTAGAGTAACGTGTTCTGGAAGTTTGTATCACCTCGAGTAGGTCAATGCCAGATCAAGGATCACACGAGAGGCGGAGCCTCGAGTGTGATCCTGATCTGGCATTTACCTACGAGAGGTGATACACACTTCCAGAACACGTTACTCTAGTAATGATCCTTTTATTATATACCTCTTACACATCATTAACATAGACATATTTGCATTGCTATTGCATACACATTCAATAAAGCATATTATTTCTGGATAAATTGAAGCGGGAAAATGTATGTAGTTTTAAGGTGTTGGTGTTCATTGGTCTGATCTACTTGTTTTGTTTGTATGACGTAACGTCGTCTTGACGTTCTCGCGCATAGTGGCGTAAAACTTGCTTGAATCATTGGAAAAACCGCTGTTCTATTTTTAGTAAGATAGTGATACTAATTCTATTTTTAGTAGCATAGTGATAACCTGTAGTGTGATACAGGATGTTGTATTCCATTGTCAGAAAATGAAGGTACTATGTATATATTATTGATAGGTATATAATAAAATAAAATACATTCACGGTGTATGTGTAGTCTCATTTATTGACGTCTGGGGTGCTTTTTTTACATACGGACGTTTATAGATGCACCCGTGTCGGAGGACAGCCCATATTAAAAAATCGTCACTAAATGTATGTGTATGAACTTCTGACTGGTCTTTCAAATATAATTTTCATTATTAGAAAAAGGACTAGTAGGCCCGATGTCAGTATAATGTGAGTGGTTGTCATGTGTCTACTGCATGGTGAGCATTGAGCTCATGCACCTGTCAGTGTTCCCCACCCCTCTCCCACCCAACACAATGGGTTAGGAGGGCATACCCAGGGGAATTAAACAGATGTTTCAATGAATTAAACAGATGTTCCAATGGTCAACTTGATTGTCTAATTCCCATCCCTCAGGACCAACATCTGAGTCAAATTCCCCAGAGTGGGAATGTTAACTGTACACAAATATCAGTTTAAGATCACCAATTTACCGGGTTCTGTCCAAATTCCATACCCTAGTGACATAGTTGTTGATCTAATTCCCACCAGCCGGGAATTTGTTGCTGTCTAATCCCCAGGTTACATGCTCCCTGCACCCCCCCCCCCCCCCCACCCCCCACCACAGTCCAGACTCTATTGTGCCCATCGCGTCAGGGTTGCCTCGACGTGTTAGTTGGCGGAGGGACTATAAACTTCAGAACTACACACACACACAATCCCTGCACCCCAGGTATTCCCCAATCAGTTTAGTAAGGAAGATTATAGTAAAGTTTTAGTCATTATTGCTGCAGGCACTGCGACTAGGATGGGTGTTCAATTATTATGGGAAATCTTATCCCCAAATGGAGACTGTGATGTGCCGGTATGTAGCCTTGCTGGTAAAACTAACGCGGTGGACCTAAGTGCATGGATAGTAGAATTCAAGACAAGCAGTGGGGCCTCACAGTTTCACGATGTTTATATCAGGTAAGTTCAGTAAACAATATTTTGAATCTTGTTTACTTATAGAGACAGATGGCATTCGGCCAGTAGAGCTTTTGGGATGCCGAGTTGTCCGTCTGTCGTCCGTCCGCGGTTAACTTTTGTAGACGATATGGCCTTCATTTTTCATCCGATCTTTACCAGATTGTTAATATCAATGAAAGCTTGGACAAGTTTGAAAACCAGCCAGATTGGACCAGTAACAGCGGAGTTATATCGCCCTTGATTTAGTTAAAATAGCTATATTTTGCCTCGTTAACATGATAGGTACCAAGCCTTGTTGCGCATTTCATTGCCATGTTCCAGTTGAATGAATTTATAATACCTTAAAGGTTTTAATACACTAACTTTGTACAGACTAGTTCTCCTGAACCTCTGGCCGGATTTCACATTTCCGGCCCCTTATACATAAACATTATCTTTAGCCAGTAGAGCATAGAGCATCCACATGCCCTCTTGGGCCTCTTGTTTATCGAACCCCTTGTGGAGAGCCCAACTTAGTAATTACTTTTGCATTTGGTGTAAATGCATCCCTTCATGTGTGCATTTGTGTATACGTCCGTGCATTCAGATTATGCCCAAGTTAAAGTACAATGCATCCGTCTGTTCCTCTTACCAGCCTGACATAGTGAACAAATTGTTTCACGATTGACCTACACGTCCAGGTTTAGAGACAAGTTCTCTTTATCTCGACTTCCAAGCCCGGGATATTTAACCAAGCTGCATCAGTATGTTATTCTCATCGACCTGACATTATTAGTTATTGGGATTCTTGACAGGGCACATGGGCTCATATTCCCTTCCTGGAAATTATATTTACCCAAGCCATCAACAACTTTGTCATACTTCAAATTATTTACATTAAAAAACGAACAACTTTAAAGACGGTTTCTTTTTTATTCAGCTAATTTCCCATAACGTGCCTCTATTTCATTATACACGTGATGAAGCTAATGCTTACGTGCAGGACCTCCACACTCTAAACGTCATCAAATTTGGCAGAGTTTTAAGTAAAGAAACTTTGTCACAATGTTTGTGTTTTATTATCTTTACAATGGCAAACAACTATTTACTATTATGTCAGATTTGTACCCACAATGGAAAGTGCAGAAAAAAGGTAAAAAAGAAACAGCTAACGGTTTCTGCACCGAATCTGCCAAGTAATCTCCACCATTTTGTTTTTATGTATTGAAGGTATGAGGTGCCCATGGGGAAATCAAATGTTCATGTCGCTAGATGAAGTCACGGGCTCATGTCTACGGCACATTGACCAATGAAACCCCGATAATTGTCTTTGCAGTATGACGAGACATGATGAACAAATATTTTCTTCATCGTTGTCACCAATTTTCTCAGAAATATACCGGTAGGCCACATCTGGTTTAGGGTACAACTCTGATTACATCCAAGTTGAAGTACAAGTTCCGTTTAATATCCTGAATTTTGATTGTGGGATATTGACCATCATCAGCATCAATATGGCAAATTATTTTTATTGCCGTGACTTACTTTCTCAGAAATATAGCTCATTTCCAATTGGTGCGGTATTGGCCAAACCTCATCTGTATGCTCCTTTCATCGACCTGGTATGGTACCTGTTTTACCATTACTACAGAGGGGTTTTAACGAAACTTCACCACAAAGTGTGGCTCGTGAAATTGAAGCTTGTGATTGTTATTCCGGTAATTAGTCCAAAGATCAAGGTCACTGTTACTATAAATGGAAAATTGATTTCTGCACAATAACTTTAGTTACACCAAAGTTATAGCCCTTTTGGGGGACATCCATGTTCTACAAAAAAATCTCTTGTTGTGTTTTGTAGGAAATTGTTCTATCCAACCATAGAGTTGATGAGAGAGGGCATCAAGCTTGTGTTCGTTATAGATGGTCGAGCGCCAGACATGAAGCAGGCCGCCATGTTGTCCAGACAACAACAACAATATAACTCTCAGTCAAGCTCAGTGAACCCTGACAGGCCTATGTTAAACAAGGCAGTAGCTCAGGTATTTACTATTCTGATTATACATTCTCAATTTTGTTTTACAGTTTTTAATCTTTTGTTATCTTCTGTCATCGAGGGCTGGCGTAGCGCAGTCGGTAGGGCGGCGGATTTGTAACCGCAGGCCCCGGGTTCAATCCTCCGTGGTGCCACTGAGCTTCGTCAGTGTGTTCATGGGCAAGACACTTTCCCTTAGCCTCGTCCGTCGGATGGGACGTAAACCGGGCTTTCCTGTGTATCGGTCTATCCTCCGAGTACGTTAAAGAACCATAGGAATCTATTAGATAATAAGAGTAGGGCACGGTTCCCGGATTCCTATGTATCCTTCCCCTCTCTCTGGGGCGGCTCTAGATAACCTATACTATGTTGATGAGCCATTAAACAACATTCAGTATATCTTATGTCATGAGTAAAAGAAGTCATTCAGCAAAAAGTATATATAAAGATTCTGCATACGGGCAACATGTTTGAACCCCTTTTAAAGGAACACACATCAGTCTTGAAGCATTTAACAAACATTAAACCTCAGTGTATTAATCCAGTTCTATTTCAACTTGAAATATGTATTCAACCCTTAGTTATATATAATCCAAGCCTTCTCTGACATTACCAGCCCTTTTTACAATTTTGATATTTTACCTGGCTGTGTAAAAAGCCACAAAAAAAAAGGCTTTTAGGTTCAGAGAAGGCTCGGATTAAGTTATGTGCAAAAACAATTTTGTTTTGCATTATTCAAATCATTTTTAATAGTTTGTAAATATTAAATTTAAATTTTAAAAAATCTGATGTAACGCCACAAGCTTTAACAAATCAAGGTTGCCATGTGTCCCTTCAAAGGGTTAACCTCTGAATAACACCTTATGAGACATAAGAAAACAGCTGTTACAGTCTATGTTGTTCAAGCATATTGAACTCAATATTGTAGCATGGTCGGTGACATTTCCTTTGATGAATGCAGAGCATTAAATCGTTTAATTTAGGGTAACTAAAGTGGCGTGGCTTTACCGTACTACAACTACCGGATATTGGAATTTAGAGTACGGTCACTATGACGTCACAGTGTTACTAAGTACACCATGCTACAAAAAAGATAGAGTCTGTCTCAGCTCGTTGGTTATTTAAACACCTCGATGGGCTACGCCCATCTCGGTATTTAAATAAGCCAACTCGCTGAGACCAGACTCTATCTATTACTTAAACTCTGTTAACCATGTACAAGTCAATTTGTTAACATTTTTATTCATTCATTAACTGCTAAATTGGTAATGCAATATGAAAACTTTGGTCGTCGGCCGGTTCCGCGTCATGTTACGTATATGAATTGCCAACTGGGTTAATATTGGAAGCGGGCCCAGTTAAGCTAGTAATGGCCAATTTTTAGTTTATAATGGCCCAGTTTAGTTTGTAATGACCCATTTTAGCTAGTAATGGCCCATTTTAGTTTGTAATGGACCAGTTTAGTTTGTAATGACCCAGTTAAGCTAGTAATGGTCCAGCTGTCACAGTTTAGTATGTAATGACCCAGTTAGATTATAATGGCCCAGTTTAGTTTTGACTGACCAATTTTAGTTTGTAATGGCCCAGTTAAGCTAGTAATGGCCCAGATGTCACAGTTCAGTATGGTAATGACCCAGTTTAGTTTGTAATGACCAGTTTTTAGTTTATAATGCACCACTTCAGTTTGTAATGACCCAGTAAAGCTAGTAATGACCCAGTTTAGTTTGTAATGACCCAGTTTAGTTTGTAATGGACCAGTTTAGTTTATAATGGTCCAGTTAAGCTAGTAATTGCCTACATGTCACAGTTTCCAGTTTAGTTTGTAATGACCCGTTTTAGTTTGTATTGGACCAGTTTAGCTAGCAATGACCCATTTCAGTTTGTAATGGCACAGTCAAAATAGTAATGGCACCATTTAGGTGTTTGGAAGTCAGGTGACACTTATCTAGTAATTTTGATTCGATTGCAGTACACCAAGCTTCTAGACTTCATACCCTACATACAGGATTCAGGAGAAGCAGAAGCCACATGTGCATATCTTAATATGCATGGAGTAAGTGGGGTTTACATCTGTACACATGGAGTAAGTGGGGTTTACATCTGTACACATGGAGTAGGTAGGGTTTAAAGCTGAATATGATGGAGAAGGTAGGGTTTACATCTGAATACACATGGAGTAGGTAGGTTTTTAAAGCTGAATATGATGGAGTAGGTATGGTTTACATCTGAATACACATGGAGAAGGTAGGGTTTAACGCTGAATATGATGGAGTACACATGGAGTAGGTAGGGTTTACAGCTGAATACACATGGGATGGGGTTTACATCTGTATACACATGGAGTAGGTAGGGTTTACATCTGAATACACATGTAGTACGTAGGGTTTACAGCTGAATATGCATGGAGTAGGTAAGGTTTACATCTGAATACACATGGAGTAGGTAGGGTTTACAGCTGAATATGCATTGTGAGTAGGTATGGTTTACATCTGAATACACATGGAGTAGGTAGGGTTTACATTCGAAATACACATGTAAGTACGTAGGGTTTACAGCTGAATATGCATGGAGTAGGTAAGGTTTACATCTGAATACACATGGAGTAGGTAGGGTTTACAGCTGAATATGCATTGTGAGTAGGTGTGGTTTACATCTGAATACACATGGAGTAGGTAGGGTTTACAGCTGAATATGCATTGTGAGTAGGTATGGTTTACATCTGAATACACATGGAGTAGGTAGGGTTTACATCTGAATACACATGTAGTACGTAGGGTTTACAGCTGAATATGCATGGAGTAGGTAAGGTTTACATCTGAATACACATGGAGTAGGTAGGGTTTACAGCTGAATATGCATTGTGAGTAGGTATGGTTTACATCTGAATACACATGGAGTAGGTAGGGTTTACAGCTGAATACACATGGGATGGGGTTTACATCTGTATACACATGGAGTAGGTAGGGTTTACATCTGAATACACATGGAGTAGGTAGGGTTTACATCTGAATACACATGGAGTATGTAGGGTTAACTACTGAATACACATGTAGTTGGTAGGGTTTACAGCTGAATATGCATGGAGTAGGTAAGGTTTACATCTAAATATACATGGGGTAGGGTTATCTGTATACACGTGGAGTAGGTAGGGTTTACATCTGAATATGCATGAGTAGGTAGGGTTTACATCTGTATACACATGGAGTAGGTAGGGTTTACATCTGAATACACATGTAGTACGTAGGGTTTACAGCTGAATATGCATGGAGTAGGTAAGGTTTACATCTGATTACACATGGGGTTGGGTTAACATCTGACTACACATGGGGTGGGGTTTACATCTGTATACACATGGAGTAGGTAGGGTTTACATCTGAATACACATGTAGTTGGTAGGGTTTACAGCTGAATATGCATGGAGTAGGAAAGGTTTACATCTAAATATACATGGGGTAGGGTTATCTGTATATACGTGGAGTAGGTAGGGTTTACATCTGAATATGTATAAGTAGGTAGGGTTTACATCTGAATACACATGGAGTAGGTAGGGTTTACATCTGAATACACATGGAATAGGTAGGGTTTACATCTGAATACACATGGAGTAGGTAGGGTTTACGATACACATGGAGTAGGTAGGGTTTACATCTGAATACACATGGAGTAGGTAGGGTTTACATCTGAATACACATGAAGTATGTAGGTTTACGATACACATGGAGTAGGTAGGGTTTACATCTGTATAAGGGCTTCTAAAATCGCCAGTTCATCGGTCTCCAGACCGAATTCTGTCTCTCCAGACCGATGTTTTTTTCATAATCTCTTTCCAAATCGGTTCAGATATTTTATCTATCGGTCGTTAAAAATCATAAAATTGCCCTTTACCCTCCTTCTGATATCTTAAAATATGCCTTGCGGCATTATCCTATGATCCATAACACGTCTGTTTGTCACTTGCTGTGCGAAAGTAGGTTAATTTGGACTAAACCATTACCTGTAGTAGGGATGGTTTCTTTTTGGAAGAGTCTATTGTTGGCTCCTTAGCACGCTTTTGATGTGTGATCAGTGAGCCGTATTACGCGTTCGACCGATTTCTATTGCCCAGACCGAAATGTGTTAGCGTCAGTAATTTCTGTGATATAGTTAGCCGTTTACCGTTAGCTGTTTGTTATTGGAAAGCATCATCACCGTAAACTAAATATATAGCTTTTGTTATTAACATAAAGTTTCCATACCTGTTAATCATCGTTTGCTTAACCTTTAATCCATTAATTTGATATATTTCCTCCATATTAACTACGAAATCCGACAACAATGTATAATTTTTGAAAAAAACAACTGAGATAATCATGTCACTTTCAAGGATTTTCATGTACATTACATAACACCGATGCAATTCCTTTGATCTTGATGTAGCCGACACACGGTTACGTCACACCGCGTCATTTAACGACAGCAGGCGTTTGTTTCATTCCATACATGTCATACGATGGAATAGTAAGGATTTATTTGTGTTCACTTGAAATACGATTTCGTCTAAAGGTATTTACTTTACATTTTAACCATTTTCCATTAGATGCGAACCCGTTTTAATGAATTTTATAATAGTATTGGAAATAATATTAGGAGACAGTGATGAAACCGGTAGTACGGAAATTTACATAGAATCTTATATATTTAAGCGCAAATAATACTGCTATTGGCTAGATTGTTTAAATGTCATATTCAATAAAAAGTACTTTGACAATGTCTAGAACGTCGAATGAGCACTGACTCCAAGAGATCCGACGCTACATCTGGTAAACACGATACTTCCGGTTTAGATCTTTACGTGGAATTGTGATAGAAAATGGTTCATTAAAATGCGAATACATGATCTTAGCAATTAAAATTTACTCATTGAGAGAAAATTAGTTAAATCCAACACATATAGTATGAAAAATAAACACAAGAGTTCTCTTAGCAAACAATCTGATAAAATTGCGTGGTGGGTGGGGAACATATACATGCACGGGCACGGTGGTTTGGTGTCTTTTAAAAGAAAAAAGTGTGATTCTCACGGCAGTAAAAAACCTGGACAGATTTGCGTTTTGAAATTTTAGAATTTTAGAAGCCCTATTCTGTATACACATGGAGTAGGTAGGGTTTACATCTGAATACACATGGAGTAGGTAGGGTTTACATCTGAATACACATGGAGTAGGTAGGGTTTACATCTGAATACACATGGTGTATGTAGGGTTAACATCTGAATACACATATAGTTGGTAGGGTTTACAGCTGAATATGCATGGAGTAGGTAAGGTTTACATCTAAATATACATGGGGTAGGGTTATCTGTATACACGTGGAGTAGGTAGGGTTTACATCTGAATATGCATGAGTAGGTAGGGTTTACATCTGAATACACATGGAGTAGGTAGGGTTTACATCTGAATACACATGGAGTAGGTAGGGTTTACGATACACATGGAGTAGATAGGGTTTACATCTGAATACACATGGAGTAGGTGGGGACTGGGTTTACATCTGAATACACATGGTGTAGGTAGGTTTACGATACGCATGGAGTAGGTAGGGTTTACATCTGTATAAGGGCTTCTAAAATCGCCAGTTCATCGGTCTCCAGACCGAATTCTGTCTCTCCAGACCGATGTTCTTTTCATAATCTCTTTCCAAATCTCTTCAGATATTTTATCTATCGGTCGTTAAAAATCATAAAATTGCCCTTTACCCTCCTTCTGATATCTTAAAATATGCCTTGCGGCATTATCCTATGATCCATAACACGACTGTTTGTCACTCGCTGTGCGAAAGTAGGTTAATTTGGACTAAACCATTACCTGTAGTAGGGATGGTTTCTTTTTGGAAGAGTCTATTGTTGGCTCCTTAGCACGCTTTTGATGTATGATCAGTGAGCCGTATTACGCGTTCGACCGATTTCTATTGCCCAGACCGAAATGTGTTTGCGTCAGTAATTTCTGTGATATAGTTAGCCGTTTACCGTTAGCTGTTTGTTATGGGAAAGAAAAAAAAAAGTTTAAAAAAAATACAGACACATCATCACCGTAAACTAAATATATAGCTTTTATTATTAACATAAAGTTTCCATACCTGTTAATCATCGTTTGCTTAACTTTTAATCCATTAATTTGATATATTTCCTCCATATTAACTACGAAATCCGACAACTATGTATAATTTTGGGAAAAAAAAACTGAGATAAACATGTCACTTTCAAGGATTTTCATGTACATTACATAACACCGATGCATTTCCTTTGATCTTGATGTAGCCGACACACGGTTACGTCACACCGCGTCATTTAACGACAGCAAGCGTTTGTTTCATTCCATACATGTCATACGATGGAATAGTAAGGATTTATTTGTGTTCACATGAAATACGATTTCGTCTAAAGGTATTTACTTTACATTTTAACCATCTTCCATTAGATGCGAACCCGTTTTAATGAATTTTATAATAGTATTGAAAATAATATTAGGAGACAGTGATGAAACCGGTAGTACGGAAATTTACATAGAATCTTATATATTTAAGCGCAAATAATACTGCTATTGGCTAGATTGTTTAAATGTCATATTCAATAAAAAGTACTTTGATAATGTCTAGAACGTCGAATGAGCACTGACTCCAAGAGATCCGACGCTACATCTGGTAAACACGATACTTCCGGTTTAGATCTTTACGTGGAATTGTGATAGAAAATGGTTCATTAAAATGCGAATACATGATCTTAGCAATTAAAATTTACACATTGAGAGAAAATTAGTTAAATCCAACACATATAGTATGAAAAATAAACACAAGAGTTCTCTTAGCAAACAATCTGATAAAATTGCGTAGTGGGTGGGGAACATATACATGCACGGGCACGGTGGTTTGGTGTCTTTTAAAAGAAAAAAGTGTGATTCTCACGGCAGTAAAAAACCTGGACCGATTTGCATTTTGAAATTTTAGAATTTTAGAAGCCCTATTCTGTATACACATGGAGTAGGTAGGGTTTACATCTGAATACACATGGAGTAGGTAGGGTTTACATCTGAATACACATGGAGTATGTAGGTTTAACATCTGAATACACATGTAGTTGGTAGGGTTTACAGCTGAATATGCATGGAGTAGGTAAGGTTTACATCTGAATACACATGAAGTAGGTAGGGTTTACATCTGAATACACATGGAGTGGGGTTTACAATGGAATACACATGGAGTAGGTAGGGTTTACATCTGAATACACATGGAGTAGGTAGAGTTTACATCTGAATACACATGGAGTAAGTGGTTTACATCTGAATACACATGGAGTAAGTCGGGTTTACATCTGAATACACATGGAGTGGGGTTTACATCTGAATACACATGGAGTTAGTACGGTCTACATCTGAGTACACCAAAAAAGTAAATACAAAACGGAAATGTAGCAAAAACACATACATCAAAACAAGCAACAATTACAAGGATAAATAAGACGCAATGGGGGTTTTAAACCAGGTTCTAGAGTGCAAGTCATGAAGTTAGTAAGGTTTACATTTGAATACACAGTAGGATTTACGTCTGATACAGTGAGTATTAAAATGGGTATTACATCTGATTTTTTGTTGTTGTTAATTTCAGCTTGTGGATGGTGTCCTCACTGAGGACAGCGATTTCTTCTGTTATGGAGGGAGAACATTATACAGAAAGTTGAGGAAAGAAAAAAAGGTAACTTCTATAAGCTAGTTGGGTCGGTATTCTATTCAATCAGGCTGTTGCTATATGCAGTCGGTAGCGCGGCGGATTTGTAACCGGAGGCCGCGGGTTCAATCCTCCGTGGTGCCACTGAGTTCCGTCGGTGTGTTCTTGGGCAAGACACTTTCCCTTAGCCCCGTCCGTCGGATGGGGACGTAAACCGGGCGGTCCCGTGTATCGGTCTATCCTCCGAGCACGTTAAAGAACCATAGAAATCTATTCGATAATAAGAGTAGGGCACGGTTCCCGGATTCCTATGTATCCTTCCCCTCTCTCTGGGGCGGCTCTAAATAACCTATACTGTGTTGATGAGCCGTTAAACAACATTCATATATCTCCAGGCCTCACCTTGAGCAAGTTGTGTAACTCTCATTGCTTTTTGCATGCATGGGGACATTAACCAGGTGGTCCCATATAAGATATTGTAAGAGACTACGAATTAATTTTAAAAAATCAAAACTAATAAACATTTTCAAAAAATATTTTTTTTTATAAGCACACCCTGAATAGGAAACATATGCACACATGCACATGTGAAGTAGGCTTGTGGGCATATTTAAATAGGTTTCTCGGGGCGTTTCTACCTACTCGCTAGTCGCCATGCAGCTAGCTTTTATGGTGACGAGGTAAAAAGACCACCTTCCTTTAGTGCGATCTGAGTTTAAATCCCCACTGAGGCCTATGGAAAAGCCTGGTTATTAGATTGGCATATGTGTCGTTTGGCTAGCAGGTGGGCCGGCTGAAAGCATCAGTCATGGTTTCCTCTCAATAACTTTTGTCAGGAATAAGGTATTGCGATGAAACTTGCAGGGTACATGTATGTAGCTTATATGGACAGGAAGGTTGGGATTATATTTGGAGTCAAGGTCACCGTTACAAAAAAAGAAAAATGGTTTCTGCTGAATAACGTTTGTTAGGAGTGAGGTATTGAGACAATACTTGCTGGGTAGGTAGCTTATATGAAAATGAAGGTTGGGATTGCATTTGGGGTCAAGGTCGCTGTTACTAAAAAAAGAAAAATGGTTTCCGCTCAATAACGTTTGTTAAGAGTGAGGTATTGAAACAAAACTTGCTGGGTAGATAGCTTATATGGAAAGGAAGGCAGGGATTGCATTTGGATTTACTGGAGTCAAGGTCAAACTCGCTGCTACTAAAAATAGAAAAATGGTTTGCGCGCAATAACTTCTGTTAGACGAAACTTGCTGGGAGATACATGTAGCTTATATGGAAAGAAAGGTTGGGATTGCAGTTGGGGTCAAGGTCACTGTTACTAGAAATAGAAAAATGGTTTCTGCTCAATAACGTTTGTTAGGAGTGAGGTATTGCGACGAAACTTGGTGGGTAGGTATCTTATATATGGAAAAGGAAGGTTGGGACAGATTTTATTATACCTTATGTTAACACTCTGTATAAAACACCTTAAGTTTGCTCTGGCGTGAAACAGTTTATACTGTTTCCCGATTATGGCGTCAAGCGTCAACAAATAAGTACTGTCTCATGATTGTGACGTCACAGCAAAGCTATTGGGATTTTCATGCTCAACAACGGATGCACAAATGGTTTAAATGAAATTTGATAACACGTGTCTTAATGAGAGTATTCTTGTTTTGTTGACCGTTGCTTAAATCAAAACTGCTTAAAGGAATATAATTTTATAAAAAAGAATATTTTCTTCTCTTTTTTTTTTAAATGTATTCGTTTCACAAATTTCAAATTTTCACACACAATATTTGTTCGGTATAATAAAATAGTGTATCCCTGGCAGTGAGGGTGACAGTGGATAGTCAGTTTTCGAAAAAAGTAGTTTTTCTCAGGTTGACAACATCCACTGTTACCCTCACTGGGATGCACTATTTATATAATGACCTACATCATTCTAGAATAACACAGATAATATCGATGGCTGAAAAAAATCATAAAAAAAATAATCCTAACCTTGCTATTATTTCAGAGGTATGTTGTAGACATATATGAGGCAGACAGGATCAGTTCAGAGATTGGTTTAGATCAGCATGACCTCATATCTCTGGCCTTGTTACTAGGGTGTGACTACAACCAGAAGGGGGTCATGTCTGTCGGGAAAGAGAAAGGAATGAAGCTTATAAAGGAGCTAAAATCAAGGGGGATAAATGTACTGGACAGGTTTGTATGTTCTTATATTCAGCTCAACCTTTTCCAGTTCTAGTTATAACAAATAAAGAAGATAAAAAACATAATGTTCCATATAAATTGTTTGTTGCCCAAAGTGTTGGGACATGTTGTACTGTTCACTTGAAAGGTTTTAAACATACATGTTATTTTACTATGACGGTTGAGAAAACAGAAAGGTTGTGACATTGTGTACATGAACTGCACGTAGGCCATGCTGTCATACATGGGTGGGTGGGGTGGGCGGGGTGGGCATATATTGTTGCCCTTGTTCATCTGTGCGTCACACTTTGTATGTACCAGCATACTTTCGAGTCGAGAATACTCTTCTTGCACTTCTCAACAGATTTTGGTAAGGAAGTAGAATAATGAATTCTGTTCTAGTCAATTTTTGGCAGAGTTAAAAGCCTACTGTACTGACCAGATAGCCTGGCTGGTACTCATGAATTATTTAAACTACAATCTTGAAACTTCAAGCATACAGTGCTTTTGGTTAAAGGGAATGTAGCGACACAGCCAAACAAGCTCTATTATTGAGAGTTCTGAACAACTTAGAAAAAGATGAAAGCATTATCAAAATCGGATGTTAGATAAAAAAGATATGACCATTTAAAGGTTGTTCTAAAACGATTATGGAAGCCGCCATTTTTAGAACTATGACGTCATAGTTCCATATTACCATATATGGAATATTGTTAAATATCATTTAAAACGAAGAAAATCACTTCAAATGAATGATTTCTTTTTACTGGTGATATTAAATCATAATTGCCATTAAACATTACATATTTTTTATACAGTTGATGTTATTTTTTTCCTATAAATCAGTAAATTTTCATATTTATAAATATTCCATATATGGTCATTTAGAACCGTGATGTCATAGCTCCCAAAATGGCCGCTTCCATATCCGTTCAAACAGAAACTTCAAATGATCATATCTTCTTTGTTTATCATCCGATTTTGATAATTCTTTCACCCTTATTCAAGTATTTCAAAACTCTCAATAATAAAGATGGTTTGGCTGTGTTGCTACATACCCTTTAAACAACTACCCCTATGAATAATTTTGTCAGTAGTTCAAAGGTCAAGGTCATATGGAAATATTTTTCACATAAAAACCTTAGTAAAAAAGTGAATAATGCCCCCATTATGTGGTGCTCTTATTAAAAATGTATGCAAATTCATTTTACTTCTTCTGCTCAACTCTGTTTATTATTCTTATGAATGGGGGTAAGTAGATAGGGGACATTAATTGTATTGTCAATTTGACCAAGAGAGATGTTACAATTGTTCCATTCTGCATTTAACGCAGAGTTTTGTTTATTAACACAACTGTAAGAGCAAGAGCACAACTGAATGTATTTTAGAAAAATGCACCTATAAACATGAAATGCAAATGAGTCCCAATGAAATGCTTTTTTGGGAGGAATTGAACAAAACTGGGCCTGTATGGTGGGTGTTGATAATGACTAGTGTTTAACCTCTTTTAAATTGTAAATTTCGAATGCTAGATTATGAAATTATGTTTAATATTTATCTATATCAGAAAGCTTTTATATAGCCTATGTTATAGGCATCATGATAGGTGGCCTGTCCCTTATGTTGTACGAAGTAGAGTGACATTTTGTATGACTATAATTGTGTTTTCCTGTTTCAGGAAGGATAAATGTCCACAGAGAGTCTGGTTGCTCCACCTGTGTGACCAAGATTGAGTGTCTTGAGTCATGTGACATTTTGTGCGGCTGTGATTGGTGCAAACAAAAGAAACTGATTGCTGACTATAAACTTGAAACAAAAATGAGAGCAAGGTCATTCGAAGACAAAACTTTCCCAAACAAAAAAGGTATTATTAATCTGCTTTTTTCAGCACCTATCAAACATAGTAATTGTTGTCTCATTTAACACTTTGTTACAAACGTGTTAACATCAGAAAAGTCAGAAGAGTGAATTGCAGTTCTAAATGAATTCATAGTTTTGATAAAGCATCATCAAAATAGACTGACCAATCAAAGATCAGAAATATGGTACACCTCTACATTTTGGTAGATGGGTAGACTCGGTCTTTATGCTAGATGTTCAACCAAGTTTACTGCAAAAATTAAGGTATTTACAGTCTGATTATTTTAAAACCCTTGCATATTTCATACACATTTTTACAAACTGATTCAATATATGTATCTTTTAAAATCGAATCTTGAAAATTATCATCTTTTTACTCTGCCAAAGAATTTTATTTTACTATTGAACTTAAGGATAAAAACCGAGTAAACAGATTTTATCACCTACTAAAAATAAGGTAAAATTCCAACATCTGGGCAATGGAAAATTATGAATAGTTTGGTTATTGGAGGAATAGGATAGCCTATATTGTACCCCAGGCATGAGTAGTATGCACCTAGTTAAATTGACATCCAATTGTTGTGTCGCCTGCGTAGCATGGCAGACACTTAGGGATCACTTTGTCGTCTGTTGTCCTCCGTTGTCCATCACACTTTAATCTGCAACGTAACCTTGGCCATAATTTGAAAAGTATTTGATCTATGTTCATAAAACTTCACACACATCTCCATCTTAACTTAAGGAATGTCGTTAAACATCAGTGTTCAATAACTCTGACTTTCATTTTGGCAGAGTTATGCCCATTTTCATAAAACCTTAACCTGCAACCTTACCAAACTTTATAGTTAGCTTTTACTTGCTGAAATAAGCACACGGCAGGCGACACAAGTGTTCAGTGGAACACCCTTCTAGTTATCATAATTTCTATTGCATGAAACTGATTGTAAATATTTGTTTTGGGGCTGCTCATACACCTATTATATTTGGGGTAAGTAGGTCAAAGGTCAAGGTCACGGTGAACTGGAAGTTAATAATAATTTTTATTTATGTCCAAGGTCAACTGAACTTTGTATACGTTAGTATCAGGGTTGGGCATGCACCTATTGAGTTTAAAGTTAGTATATTAAAGGTCAAGGTCACAGTGAACTAAAATTTAGAATTTTATCTCAAAATTGTTGTTATCTTAGAGATTCTCTGGTCCAGTCTTCATGAAACTTTGTACGCACAATTGCATTTGAGTGAGTAGGTTAAATGTCAAGGTCACAGCTCACTCAGCTTGACCTTGAAAATAGGTTTGACACTATATCTCGGGTTTTATATGACCTATGTTAATAAAACTTGCTCAGTATGCTCCAATTTGGGTTGGGCTTATGCCGAGTGATTTCGGGTGAGTATTCAGGAACAATTCAAGGACACACAGAACTTAAACTTTTTAAAAATGGTGTCTTTATGATATATAAACTTCTACACAATGTGTTACATTTGAGTTTGCTTAGATGTCTATTCATGTTCAGGTTAGAAGGTCACTGTCACTATGGACTCAAACTTGTATCTTTAAACTCTAAATATTGCATCTTAAATCATTTTAGTAAATAACAATATTTAGATGCATCAGGTTCTACAATCAACTCAGTGTCGGAGAATGAAAGTGAATAATTTTCAGGTTTACTACATTTAGGCACATTCCTGTGTTAAACATCTAACATGCTTCACTTCTGTTTTTTTGTCCATTTGTATCTTCCTGGTCAAAAGTTCCCAATTTGAAGACATTATCAGACAACTACATACCTACTTACAAAAAGTTGTGTAATTCACGTTTGAATCTGATGATATTGATTACTAAATCATAGGTAAACTTTTAATTTAATAGATCTTGTGACACATCCGGGAAATATCAGGGAATTTTATTTGGAGATTCTTGTGGCCACCCTGAGTGAAGTGGCACACCAGTGAATTCAATCTTTAAAACACAAAGTTATATTTTCATTTCACAGCTTGTTGAAGAATATCAGGGCGTAAACTCAAACACAAGTCTTGGGTCAGCTGACGTGAAACAGCGCCCCCTGGATGTGCCAGCACTGGTGACCTACCTTCAGTCTAGGTTTCACTGGGACTGTACACACGTCCTGGATACAGTTGTTCCAATGGTGATATTGTCCCAACTCCGAACTAATGAGCAGGATGAGGATGCAATGTTTACACCCATCAGGTATGAGTTAGGTTTAAATGTGAAAGAAACCAGAACCATTCTGCTCTGAGTCAGTGGAATGTTGTCCAACAGTTGGTCATCGTCCTTGTCAGCAAATTCAATTTGAAGGTTTGTTTCAATAAAATGAACAAAATCGATACATGCATTACGGAGTTATTGTCCCGATATTGAAAAATAATCTAGATTCAGCAAGTTTACACGACACATATTTGAAGGTTTGTATCAATTAGATCTTGGACAAGTGTGACAATGAGCAAAATTGATGAAAGCTGTGCCAAGTTAATGCCCTTGATTATTTAAAAAAAAAAGTTTTGACTTTTGGGTGTGCTATTTATTTGACATTAGACACTTGGTTTTACATTTGGTATTTTAATGATCATTTGTTCAAAATTAAAAATAAAAGAAAATGTAAAAAAAAAGATTCTGCTGGACTGATATTTATATGGCAGGTCAACAACGCATGTTAATTTTGTATCGGCACAGAACACCTTGTAGGTAGAAAAAATAAAGTGAAATGTACGTGGGGCCAAAAACTACTTCCTCTGTGCTCGTGCATTCTTTTTTTTTTTGTTATACAATGTTTTATTTCATCATCCATTTGATACATTATACATGCACATATGGTATATAATAAATACTATTTAAACTACAGTTTATATTTATGATGAAATAATTTTCTTGTTTACAGACGAAGGTTTTTAAAAAGAGAGTATCCTTTGAGTTTTTGAAAGTATAGAAGAGTATATTTTAGTATGCAGTTGGTAATAGAATTAAGTAAGGTTTGAAAGAAGAATATGGAGACTAAAAAGAAGAGAAGAGAATTCGGACAGAAAAGAAAGTTGCTTTGCTTCCCCTTTTGTTGTTTTTGGTATTGTATTATATCGTACTTTAATTAATGCCAGTTTATTATTGGAAGTTTCGCCATTTAATATCATGGCTGTCTAATTTGTTGTGGTTCATCGCTATTTGCTTTTCTATTTCTATTTGTCTTAATAAATATTTCTTGAATTTGTTTGATTCGGGCACGGATTTTAAACATTTGTTAATGAATATAAAATATTTCGCACTTAAAATAATGAAATTCTTCATATCTATAGCATGTTCTTGTCTTTGAATTCCGAAACAGACGGTTCTTAGATTGAAATCGATGTTTACGTTTAACGTATTTAACAATATGTGCAGCTCATTCCAAAATTGTTGAATATGCATACCTTCCCAGAAAAGATGATTTAAGCTTTCTATGTTCATATTGCACCATTCGCATAGACTTGAGTGAACGATTTTGTATCTGAATAGCGATTTATTTGTGGGTATTATTCTCATTAAATATTTATATTGAAAGTACCTTAATTTTATATTTATTGTCGATTTTATTGGTGTGATAATGCTCGTGCATTCTAATAAACAATGCAAATGAACATTTTCTAAAATACAAGAATCATTAAACATTTGTAAAGACAATCATGTGGACTGTTACAAGGTATCCTGGGATAAGACAGGTAAAACTTCAATTAAAAAAAATATATATATACCGGACATATTTGTGTTTATAAAATCAAGCTAATACTTGTTGCTGCTGCTGCTGCTGCTGCTGCTTTCGAAGAAGTAGTAGTACTTACAAATAGCGAAAGTTGCAGACTAGGTTTGATTGAGTCTGTTCATGGACAGTACTGGGCACTGCAACACTGTCCACGCCTCGTAGCACCAGAGTCTTCAAAATAAGAGCAGTCTTTTTCACTGCATATTACGGTGTTCCGTTAGGCTTATAGCGGTCTCTCTGAAAGGCGATGGTAAGATGGCAATGCACGATAACGCGATGGTAAGATGGCGATAGTGCGATAATAAGATGACTATATGCAATGGTAAGATGACGATGCGCGATTGAAAGATGGAAAAATCGCGCATCACCATCTGATCATCGCCATCTTACCATCGCGCGATACGCGATAGTAAGATGGCGATGCCCGATGGTAAGATGACGATGGAAAAAACATCGCGTTATCGCGCATCGCCATCTTACCATCGTCCTCGAACTATCGCGTATTGCGCATCGTTTTCCGACCGAGCCTGAGCAGATCAGTTGTTCAGACAACATGCCCATCTCCGAATGGTTTTCTGTCACTTTCAAAGTCAATCGGCACAAACTCAACCTGGAGGGGTTGGAGTGGGTCGGACACCACCGAATGATATGAGTCATTCCGTCGGCAATGCAGACAGCAGAGGTCCAAACTCCAAAATAGCCCATGACACTGTATGTGGGCCCATCTCCGGCTAGTTTTTGTCGCATTAAGAATCTTGACCTGGTGGAGGATGGAGTGGGTCGGACCCCTAGTCGGGTGGTATGAGTCGTTCCATAGCGAATGCTTCGGTATGCCGAAGGCAGGGACCCGAATTGCCCCCGACGCTGTATGTGGGCCAGTCTCCGGCTGGGTTTTGTGACCTTCAGAGAGTCAATCCGTCCGGATTCGACCTGGTGTACGTGGAGTGAGTCGGACCCCACGTCGGGTGGTATGAATTCTTCCGTCAAGAACACTCTGGTATGCTGACGGCCGAGGAACAAACTTGGACACTGTCTGTGGTCCCAGATACGGCTGGTAAGTTTCGCCTTCTGAGCCAATCCGCATTAACTCGAGTGGGTCGGACTCCCTATTGAGTGGTAGAAGTCCTTCCGTCGGGAATGCTTTGGTATGCCACTGACACTGTATGTGGGCCAATATCCGGCTGGTTTTTGTCGCCTTCAGAGTCAATCTGCCCGAACTTGACCTGGTGGTGGTTGGCCCCAAGTCGTCGGTATGAGCCGTTCCGTCGGGCTTGCTTTGGTATTCCGACGGCAGAGGCCCCATATGCCCTCTGACACTGCATGTGGGCCAATCTCCGGCTGGTTTGTGTCGCCTCCGGTGTCAATCCGCCCGTACTAGACCTAATGTGAGTTGGAGTGGGTTGGACCCCCAGTCAGTTGGTACGAGTCGTTCCGTCGGGAATACTCTGGTATGCCGACGGAAGAGGCCTGAAATGTCACCTATACGTACGCCCATCTCTGGTTGATTGTTGTCACCTTCAGTCAATCCACCAGAACTCGACCTGGTGAGGTTGGATTGGGTATGAACCATTCCGTCGAGAATATTCTGATATGCCGATGGCTGAGGACCATACACGAACACTGTCTGTGGTCCCAGATCTGGCTGGTCATTGTCGCCTTCAGAGTCAATCTGCCCGGGCCCGGCTTAGTGGTTGTTGGAGTGGGTCGGACGGCCAGTCTGTAGGTATGAGTTGGTCCGTCGGTAATGCTCTGGTATGCCGACGGCAGCTGCCCGAAATGCCCCTGACACTATATTTGCATCCTTTTCTAGTTCGTGTTTTGACACCAGCTGAAGATGGGCGCATATACATTGTCCAGGTCCATTTTCGGACATCCGCCGTCGCTATACCGGTGTATCCCCGGCGGAACGACTCCATTCGACGAGGGATCCGACACTCTCCAACGCTCACCAGGTCGAGTTCGGGGGGATTGACTCGGCAAAACCCAGCCAGTAATTGACCCACAGACAGGGTCTGGGTCACGTTCTGTCCTCCGCCGTCGGCAATCACGAGTATATCCGATGGAATGACTAACACCAGCCGACGAGTGGTCCGACGCTCTCCAACCGCGGATTGACTGAAGGAGACAAAAACAGCCGGAAATGAGTCCACATATATTGTCAGGGGGCCTTTCGGGACGGAACAATTCATACCACCCGACTGGGGTTCGACCCACTCCAACCCCCACTAGGTCGAGTTCGGGTTGATTGACTCTGAAGGTGACAAAAACCAGCCAGGGATGATCAACATACAGAGTTATGGGCCGTTATGGGTCTAAGCCGTCGGCATACCAGAGCCTTCCTGACGAAACAAGTTATACCACCAGATTGGGGGTCTACCCAAATAGATCAAGTTCGGGGGGATGGTCTCAGAAGGCGACAAAACCACCCGGAGCTGGGTCCACAGACAGTGTCCATGTTTGCTCCTCTGCCGTCAGAATACCAGTGTATTCCTAACGAAACGACTCATACCACGAGACTTGGGGTGCGACACACTCCAACCTCACTAGGTCGAGTTCGGACGGAATGATTCCGAATGCGACAAAACCCACCTAAACCTGGGTCCACAGACAGTGTCCGTGTTTGGTCCTAAGCCGTTGATATACAAGACTATTACCGACGGAATGACTAATACCATCCGATGGAGGGTTCGACCCACTCCAAACACAACCAGGCCGAGTTCGGGCGGATTGACTCTGGATGAGACAAAGACCAACCGGAGATGGGCCCACATACAGTGTCAGGGGCTTTTCAGGCATCTGTCGTCGACATACCATAGCATTCCCGACGGACCAACTCATACCTAGCGACTGGCCGTCCGACCCACTCCAACAACCACTAGGTCGAGCTCGGGCGGATTGACTCTGAAGGCGACAATGAACAGCCACATCTGGGACCTCAGGCAATATCCGTGTTTGGTTCCCAGCCGTCAGCATATCAAAGTATTCTCGACGGAAGGGTCCATACCACCTGACGAGGGGTCCGACCCAATCAGCCATACCAGGTCGAGACCTGGTGGATTGACTGAAGGTGACAACAATCAGCCGGAGATGGGCGTACGTACAGGTGGCATTTCGGGCCTCTGCGAATCGTCATTTAACTTCGCGTAGTGGAGTCATAATATTATGACCGGCCGGGGTCACTTTTCTTTAAAAAATAATGACCGGGGGTCGTTATTCTATGGGGTCACAATTCTTCGCGAGGGGTCATTTTACTTCGCTAGGGGGGTCATAATATTATGACCGGGGGGTCACTATTTTTTTAAGAATAATGACCGGGGGGTCGTTATTCTATGGGGGTCACTTTACTTCGTTACACCGGCGCCAGCATCAACATTCAAATTTTGCATTTAAGTTACTTTCTCAATCTGTATGCACTAGACCTTTAAAACTTTGCTTATAGTTGTATCTTGGGTGGTACATCGCAACATGACAAAGCAAATTTGGATGTGACCTTGACCTTCTAAGCAAAGGGCAGATAACTTAATAATTTTTACATTCAACCTTTGCGTTTAGATCACTTTTTCACAAACTGTATGTACTAGACCTTTCAAACTTTGCTTATAGTTGTATCTTGGGTGATACATTTCAACATGACTAAGCAAATGTGGATGTGACCTTGACCCTCCAAACAAAAGGCACATAACTTAGTAATACTTACCTTTACGTCACTTTCTCACGAAACTATAATTATGCACTAGATGTTTTAAACTTTGTTTATAGTTTAATCTTTGAAAGACAAAACAATCTATTTTGATATAGTTGTGTCTTGAGTGCTCTATCTTTTTGGACACGTGGATTTAAACGAATGCACTTAAATGTCATATATCAGAAAAATGTAAACTCTGTTGTTTTTAGCTCTACTGATCAAAAATCAGCAGAGCTTATGCCGTGGTGCGGCTTCCGTCTGTCCGTAAACTTATTTTTGTGGCAACTACTCCTCTGAAACTACTTGAGGATTTTCAAGAAACTTCACAGAAATGTTGCTCTTGATGTCTAGTTGATCCTAGCAAAAATTCAGGTTGGCCTGAAATTCAAGATTGCCGCCACAGCTAAAAATATATTGAAAAAATGCGATTTTGTGGCGACTACTTCTTAAAAACCACAAGTGATATTGATTTGAAACATTTACCAAAAGGACTAGCACGACATGTAGTTGGTCCAAACCAAAGTTCATTTTGATTGGATGTCAAACATGCCCGCCAGCGGCCATCTTTGTTTACAAAGAGTTGTATAGTAAAAACTTGTGGCGACTACTCCTCTGAAACTACTTGATGGAATTTCATGCAACTTCACAGAAATGTTGCTCTTGATGTCTAGTTGATCCTAACATAAATTCAGGTCGGCCGAAAATTTAAGATGGCCGCCACGGCTAAAAATAGATTTTAAAATTGCGATTTTGTGGCGACTACTTCTCAAAAAACCATAAGTGATATTGATTTGGAACTTTTTCCAAAATGACTGGCACGACATGTAGTTGGTCCTAACCATTTTGATTGTAGATCAAACATGGCCGCCAGTGGTCATCCTTGTTTACATAGAGTTATATATGAAAAACTTGTGGTGAATACTTCTTTGAGACTACTGGACGGATTTTTAAGAAACTTCATAGGATTGTTGCTCTTGATGTATAGTTGATCCTAGCAAAAATTCAGGTCGGCCTGAATTCAAGATGGCCGCCAAGGTTACAAATAGATTATAAAAATGCGATTTTATGGCGACTAATTCTGAAAAACCATAAGAGATATTGATTTGAAACTTTATCAAAATGACTGACACGACATGTTGTTGATCCTAACCAAAGTTCATTTTGACTGGATGTCAAACATGGCCACCAGTGGCGCCACAAAATCACATTTTTAAAATCTATTTTTAGCCGTGGCGACCATCTTGAATTTTCAGCAGATCTGAATTTTTTCTAGAATCAACTGGATATCAAGAGCAACATTTTTGTGACGTTTCATGAAATTCCATCAAGTAGTTTCAGAGAAGTAGTCGCCACAAGATTTTCCTATATAACTTTATGTAAACAAAGATGGACTACTTCTCAAAAACCATAAGTGATATTGATTTGGAGCTTTTTCCAAAATGACTGACACGACATGTAGTTGGTCCTAACTAAAGTTCATTTTGATTGGAGATCAAACATGGTCGCCAGTTGCCATCTTTTTTTACATAGAGTTATATAGGAAAAACTTGTGGTGACTACTCCTCTGAAACTACTTGACGGATTTTAAGAAACTTGAAAGGAATGTTGCTCTTGATGTCTAGTTGATCCTAGCAAAAATTCAGGTCGGCCAGAAATTCAAGATGGCCGCCACGGTTACAAATAGATTATAAAAGTGCGATTTTGTGGTGACTAATTCTGAAAAAACATAAGAGATATTGGCTTGGAACCTTTACCAAAATGACTGTCAGGACATGTAGTTGATCCTAACCAAAGTTCATTTAGATTGGATGTCAAACATGGCCACCAGTGGCCATCTTTGTTTACATAGAGTTATATAGGTAAATCTTGTGGCGACTACTCCTCTGAAACTACTTGATGGAATTTCATGAAACTTGACTGGAATGTTGATCCTAGCAAAAATTCAGATCAGCCGGAAATTCAAGATGGCCACCAGAGCTAAAAATAGATTTTTAAAAAAAAGTGTGTAGCGACTGCTTGAAAACTGTAAGTGATATTGATATGGGACTTTTTCTAAAATGATCAACATGACATGATGTTGATCCTTGTCAAAAAAAAATTTGATTCGACATTAAACATGGCCGCCAGTGACCTTCTTTGTTTACATAGAGTTTGTATAGTAAAAATGTGTAGCGACTATTCCTCTGAAACTACTTGACTTTTTTTAAAACTTTACAGGAATGTTGCTCTTGATATCTAGTTGATCCTAGTAAAATTTCAGGTCGGCCAGAAATTCAAGATGGCCGCCAGAAAATTATTTTGATTTAAAATTAAACATAGCTGCCAGTGGCCATCTTTGTTTACACACAGTTATATTCTAAAAACTTGTAGCAACTACTGCTCTGAAACTACAGATTTTATGGAACTTCACAGGAATGCTGATCTAGCTATCAAAACCTATCAGTAGAGCTTCAATGTCATTGACCTCTTAGTTATTAAAATGTTTACAAACTTCCATTTAAACACCATTTACTTCTTAGTTCTAAGTCCCGTCTCCGTTAGGTGAGACATGTGAATTTGCTGATTTCCTCGTTTGATTTTGTTCGACATCAATACCTCATTACCTACCGTGATCACTCTGGGCCTAAATTCATATGGGAGAAAAATCTCATCCATCTAAACACATTGTGATGTTTCCTTAAAGAAACTAACTCACCAAATAAGTGAAAAATCACATTACAAAACGTTCATCAAACGTCTATCCAGGTGTTCATGTCATATAATAATGTATATGTGCCTTTAACAACTATAGTTTTATACTTGGGTTTTTAGAATACCCGTGATTGAATATGAGTAAAATGGATTATTAGTTGGTAACTCTTAATTCGACGCTCCAGTTTTGGGGTTTGGCCTGGCCGGTTAAAGGCGTTTATATTGTGTCTATAGAGTTTAATTCTCAAAATATGTAAGTTATATATCTACCTCGTCATCAGTAGGTTTAGAAACGGTGTACATATGTTGTAAAATTTGACTATTGTTGGCGGGATAGCTACTTTAAAGCTGTTGTATTCTTTATTTTTCTAATGGTTCAGCTGTTTTACCAGTAAGGACATTTTATAAATACTTGTCAATTTTGGATAAAATTAGTTCATATGCATAGAGTAATGTGAGTTTTCCCCACAGGTAAAAAATATTATTATTATTCTGTTTTTTCTCTCAGGTTTGCTGTAACATAAAAAAACATAACTGCGCTGTCATCTCGCCATGGAAAGTCTTTTGTTCCATTTATAGCTAGTTTAGAATGCATTTACCAGATGGACAAAACATAAAGCTGAACAATTAATGCATCAATATTCACATGATTTGTAACTTTGATGTTAATGAGATGTGTGAAAGTTTCAATAAGCTTAAACACGATTTACATTAAACAATGATTGTTTTGTTATTAATCAGCTTCCGTTGATATTTTGATGAGCTAAATATCAATTAAAAATGGAATTAACAACGATTTTTAAGCATCACACATCTCTTCATTGTCAGGTTTAATTAGACTTGCAACATGGGTCTTTTTTGTAACTCTGATTGATGTGAGAAATGATATAGTCAATTTTAATCTGAAGTTTTAATTAAAAATCAATATAAATAACAAAATAAGCCTACAGTAAACACATGTTTACATTAAAATAAACTTTTTCCACAATGATTGAATTCAATATTTTGATCTTTCTACGAGCTATGAAAAACAGTAGGCTAGTTTAAAGTGTGTGAAGCCGGAGTGACTCTCGTTAACTTTAAACTAGCTTATGTGTCTATGAAAAACAGTAGGCTAGTTTAAAGTGTGTGAAGCCAGAGTGACTCTCGTTAACTTTAAACTAGCTTATGTTTTTCATATCCCGTAGAAAGATCGAAATATCAAATTCAATCCTTATATTTACATTATGTTTGTTCTTCAGACTTAATAGTGTAAATAGGTTGTATTTGTGTTAATCGGTGTTTTAAATCTGTAATGCATACTACTGGAACAGCGATGCTTTTTTATAGCAATTTACGGCAATTGGCATCATTCAAACAAAACAAGTTCATTAGACCAATTAACTACACCTTGTTTGTTTTAGCTCCGTCCCAAAAGTAAATGTTGTTCACTGGGAATTTAGGTGCAACAAGACGCAATAGATTATTTTAGTCATGTCCAGTAGAAATGTAAACATTTGATTATCATTCCATCTCTTCAAAATTGCTAAGGATCACTTTTATTCTTCCATATAATGTTATTAGACATTAATTCATCATTGTCCACAATTTGAATCAAGTCATGAGATCACATGACCATACACTGCCCTAAATAATTTCATGTAAAATAGAAATAATTCTATTTATTTCAGCAAGAAATTTAGACAGCAAAAAAGTGATCCTTGGCAAATTTTGAATTTTTATATTAATAATTATATTAAGATCTGCAGTTGTTGTCATTCTCCCTTGCGAGGTGATAATTACCAGTATGGATTCTCCATACTTAATCCACAAATATTTCCAGATTAAAAAATTGTCAAAAGTGTCATATTTAAAATAAATTGCACTATTTTTTCACAGGAAAAAGGAAGAAATCCATTCTAGGGAAGGGTCAGACATTAATGACGGAGTTCACAATAGTGAAGAAAAAATTGGAGTTTTCTACAAATGAAAAATGTCATAAGTCCAAGTCATTGGGGAGCAAAAATAATACTGCTTCATTAAAGAAAGATCGCGATGTGAAAGGTCATGATGTGCAAGGTCGCGATGTGCAAGCCTCCTGTGTTGTTATTGATGATTCTGACAGTTCATCGGATGAAAAGTTGGATATTGCGATAGGTCCTAAAAACAAAAAGGTGATAAAAGGAGATTTGAACAAGTTGCAAAATGTTGTCGAAATTACTTCCATAAAATCAAGTAATACACCTGATGAAGGGTGCACCAAGACTTCTGCAAGGAAGCGAATAAAATTGTCCTCTAGAAACTCAGATGATATAAGTAATGAAGATTTAATAGTTGATGAAAAATTGACTGATAAAGTCTTCACCCAGTCATCTCCAAGGAAGCGAGTCAAGTTTTCCACAAAATTACCGAATGCATTGGAAATAATAAATGGTAATAAGGAATCGTTGAATGCTTCTTCAACAAACCATAAGAAAGTAAATTCTTGAAATGACTGGCAAGCCTTGAGATACGGCCATTATATTCTGGAACATCAACATCACTACGTGGATACAAACGACATGAACTACCTGGTATTTTGGGTATTTCGGGTTCTTCTTTTGAATGTGATTAGTAGAGCTTATAATGTTTCAAAAATTTCGGAGATTCTCTGTATGATCAATTCCATATAAAAATATATTTATGGATGTGAAAGTGCTGAAATCGAAGATCAGCAATTCTTCAATGAATTATATGGTAATAAGTAAACAGCAATCAAAATGTTGATATTGTGCGACTTGTGTTACAAAGGATGATACAGGTTAAACAAAAATATAAATGTGGAGGTAAGTTTTTTACAGAAATTTTTATACAAAGAAGAACTGTTGACCATTATCTGTAATTAATATCGGCAAATGACATTTTGTGTTCTTAAGGATCTCTGTTTTTGTTGTAATGTCATTTTTGTTACAAGTTTATGGTTGTCTGTTGTCGCATTTCTTGTGGAGTCACATGGCATTTGTTACAAGTTTACGATTGTATGGTCTGGTATGTATTTATGACAGGTACTGAGCAAATTAATGTGCTATTTTATGCCCATGATTTGCTTTCGGCTGATTGGTACATCTGTTTGCATGTAACATTTTATTCAAAGTATTGTTACAAGCTTCACAAATGTGTGTATCTCGACACTGTATCTGTGACAAAAGTTATACTAAACAAATGTTAATGTCGTGTTCCTTATATGTATCTGAATTCAGGTGAAACCAAAATATTAGGGCATTTAAAAAGTATTAACCTTATTTGCGTTTGCATATACATTTCTTACCTCCCTAATATGACTATTCCAGTCCTCAGAGTATTCCCCATTGACTCGTACACAGTTTCCAAGTCTCTCAATCCATTCCAAAAATGCATAGTTGAAGTCATCTTTAGGTTTTTTGTTTGTTTATTCACTGTAAAGGTGTGCTACCTAGGGAATATTGGCTAGGTAAGTTTTGATATGAGGGCACAGGGTAATAGGTCAGGATTGTATGTAGGATGTGGAAACCAATTGCTGGGGTATAAATCTGCTATTTCATCCATAGTATATCTTGCATCTTTTCTTCAATGGCCATTTTCACAGCAACGACATATTTTTTGTCGTTAACACTATTCCAATGCTCTTTAAAAAGATGCATCCATCTTTTGACAGTGAATATTGAATAGAATTTGCAGCAACTCTGCAGTTCTGCAGGTGAGAAGGTTCTAGGCCCATTCTCCATATTTTATCTTGATGTACATGGAGGATGAACCTGGCATGTACATTCCTGTTAGGCGCCAAATAACCTTTCATGTGTTGGTGGGCCTTAAAACCCAATTCAATTCAATTCAATTCCCATACTGTGTCCAAATTGGCTTTCAGATGCTTGCCTCCAGAACTGAACCAGAAATTCAATAAAATAGATTAAAAATATATTTCGAGAATAAGTTATACATGTTATCCCCCATGTACAACACAAAAGTGCGTTTTTGTTACGTTATATTGAAGTCCGGAATATTAAAGGGAACTTGATTTTTCTAAATGTAGACAAAGCTATGTATTCATCGTGTTTTATCAATAGACACTTGCCTTTTTGTATCGCCTGCATCACTTTGTCTGTTGTCCGTCATCGTCTGTCATCGTCGTCCGTCCATCACACTTTAACCTGTAACTTAACCTTGGCCATGACTTGAAAAATATTTTACCTATGTTCGTGAAACTTCACACATACCTTCATCTTAACCCAAGGAATGTTGTTACACGTATCCAATAACTCTGACTTTCATTTTGGCAAAGTTATTATGCCCACTTTCATAAAACTGTAACCAAACTTTAACCTGGCTCATAACTTGGCAAAATAGTGACCTATAGAAACTTTATACAGTCCTTCCTAATGAATTATCCAATGCAGATGTATGCCCCTTTTCATAAACGTTAACACTTTAAAAAATATTGCACCCCTGTCTTCAAACTTTATAGTTAGATTGTCCTTTCTGAAATACACATGGCAGACGACACAAGTGATCCTTGGATCACCTTTCTAGTCTTGTTCTTGCCTCCACTTCTGGAGAACGGTCATTAGACCATCATCATTGCCTCCTCCCGATATTTTAAATTATGCTATTGGCAATAAAATGAGCTGTTAGGAAATAAAACGACTGAAAAGAGGATCCCTTTGAAGCAACAAACACAAACAAGAGATACAAGAGACTCGGTTTTATTGAGTCTATGAGAGGTAATGTAAAGTGCAACACCTCTCACGCCTCCTTGCAACAGATTAAGCGATATTATACTTTGAAGCCACAAAGTCTGGGCTTGATGATCCCAAAGGACCAGTAAGTAATAACACTACTGATTTGTAGTCGGGGCACCTTTTTATGGCCGCCACGCAGCACTAAACAAACACTAGTGTGAATGTCAATAAATACTGAAAAGGGGACAAACAAAAGATACAGGTAAAATTAGCAGACTTAGTTTTATTGAGTCTGTACGTGAGAGGTAATGTAAAGTTCAACACCTCTCACGCCTCCTAGCACCGGTTTAGGCGATATTCTATTTTAAAGCCACAAAGACTGCTGTGTGCTTGAAAGTTGATTCATACATGTGTGCACATCATATGATGATGTACTAAAAGTGTACGGTCTAACAAATGGTTTCTAAAAGTGGAGGAAAATATACTATATATTCATTCTTGCCTTTTTTGCGAGGAACAGTATGAGGAACTCTTAATTGTTTCCTTTTATATTGTTCTACATATTGTTTATAGTAAGTATCCATTGTTCTAGTCACATTAATAGGTTTATATTTATACATGCATGTTTTTATGGTATTTAATTATTTACCTATTGTTTTAGTCACTTTTAGGTTTGAATTTATGCATGCTGAATTTGTTTTATGGATCATTAATACGTATTTACCTATTGTTTTAGTCACTTTTAGGTTTGAATTTATGCATGCTGAATTTGTTTTATGGATCTTTAATACGTATTTAACTATTGTTTTAGTCACTTTTAGGTTTGAATTTATGCATGCTGAATTTGTTTTATGGATCTTTAATACGTATTTACCTATTGTTTTAGTCACTTTTAGGTTTGAATTTATGCATGCTGAATTTGTTTTATGGATCTTTAATACGTATTTACCTATTGTTTTAGTCACTTTTAGGTTTGAATTTATGCATGCTGAATTTGTTTTATGGATCTTTAATACGTATTTAACTATTGTTTTAGTCACTTTTAGGTTTGAATTTATGCATGCTGAATTTGTTTTATGGATCTTTAATACGTATTTAACTATTGTTTTAGTCACTTTTAGGTTTGAATTTATGCATGCTGAATTTGTTTTATGGATCTTTAATACGTATTTAACTATTGTTTTAGTCACTTTTAGGTTTGAATTTATGCATGCTGAATTTGTTTTATGGATCTTTAATACGTATTTAACTATTGTTTTAGTCACTTTTCGGTTTGTATTTATGCATGCTGAATTTGTTTTTAGATCATAGAAGTTTTAGAGTAGCTTTTGATTGCTTTTTGAAATAGAGTCTGCTATTAAACAGTTATAAATCCCGTTTGGTACTTTGAAGGGCAACTGAACATTACTAACACCCTGTAAATATATGTAGCCAAAGCCAGCTTTTCTCAGCATTAAAATAGCCAATAGCAGCCAAAGTTTACAACATGTGTACACCGTTTCTAAACCTACTGATGACAACGTATATATATAACTTACATATTTTGGGTATCCAAACTCTATACACATACAATATAAACAGTTTTAACCAGCCAGACCAAATCCCAAAACTGGAGCGTCGAAGTAAGAGTTACCAACTCATTATTTGTTGTATACATATTCAATCACAGGTGTTTTAAGAATCCGTTAATAAAACTATATTTTTAATTGGCACGTATACATTATTATATGACCTGAACACCTGTATAGATATTTGATTAAAGTTTTCTTAGTGTAATTTTTGCCGTTGACGGGTTAGTTTCTTTCGTTTGTAATTCTACCATGCATAAGTTATATATATAATTTGAGGCTTGTACCATATCATATTCTGTTTGCAGTACACAGTCAAATTCAATATATACAGTTATTAGCAAGAATTGCTAATTGGCTACATGTTATTTGTTTATGGTGTTGAGCATTAAGCTAAAATTGTTATTGCGTATTTTCATGTTTCTGTGCTGTTCATGTTATTGTGTATTTTCCTGTTCGCATTTTTCATGTTTTAATACCCCCGCTTTTACAAAGTAAAATGGGGGCTATATAATAATCATGTTGTCCGTAATGTCCCGTCGCGTCCTGTAACACATTATTGTCCCATCCTGTAACACACTTTAGTTACTTGCATTTCTCAAACAGTTGTGAATGGGTTGTTTCCAAACTTCATATACACATAACAACTGATGACCTTATGTCATTCTACTTCAGCCATTGTTGATTGCCTAATGTATTACATATTTATGAGCCTTTCTTTTTTTAAGCTCCGGTATTCATCACATTCAGGGATAGTTCTAGTTTGTGTTTCTTTATATGTATATGTATTTTTTTTTTGTTGTTTTTTGTGTGTTTCTTAGTGATATTGTATATTGTCATCCTTAAACTGAAATATATTGTGCCAATCAGATTGCTTTTTAATGCTTTACAAATCGATTATGTATTTTGTGAAATCCAATCGTTAAATATACATGTTTTTATTCAATACAAGTGTTGTCTTTATTCATACTGGATAGGAGCAACAATGGTGTAATTGTTACAAACAGGGAGGTAGAAGGTTCATGCCATGGTTGCATCACTATTTTGTGGTCGTTTGTGTAATTGTTACAAGCAGGGAGGTTGGAGGTTCATACCATGGTTGGATCACTATGCTGTGGTCCTTTGTGTAATCATTACAAGCACGGAGGTAGGAGGTTCATGCCATGGTTGCATCACTATGCTGTGATCCTTTGTGTAATTGTTACAAGCAGGGAGGTAGAAGGTTCATGCCATTGTTGCATTACTATGCTGTGATCCTTTGTGTAATTGTTACAAGCAGGGAGGTAGAAGGTTCATGCCATGGTTGCATAATTATGCTATGATCCTTTGTGTAATTGTTACAAGCAGGGAGGTAGGAGGTTCATGCCATGGTTGGATCACTATGCTGTGATCCTTTGTGTAATTGTTACAAGCAGGGAGGTAGAAGGTTCATGCCATGGTTGCATCACTATGCTGTGAACCTTTGTGTAATTGTTACAAGCAGGGAGGTAGAAGGTTCATGCCCTGGTTGCATCACTATGCTGTGATCCTTTGTGTAATTGTTACAAGCAGGGAGGTAGGAGGTTCATGCCGTGGTTGGATCACTATGCTGTTGTCCTTTGTGTAATTGTTACAAACAGTGAGGTAGAAGGTTCATGCCATGGTTGGATCACTATGCTGTGATCCTTTGTGTAATTGTGACAAGCAGGGAGGTAGGAGGTTCATGCCATGGTTAGATCACTATGCTGTTGTCCTTTGTGTAATTGTTACAAGCAGGGAGGTCGGATGTTCATGCCATGGTTGGATCACTATACTGTGGTCCTTTGTGTAATTGTTACAAGCAGGGAGGTAAGAGGTTCATGCCGTGGTTGGATCACTATGCTGTTGTCCTTTGTGTAATTGTTACAAACAGTGAGGTAGAAGGTTCATGCCATGGTTGGATCACTATGCTGTGATCCTTTGTGTAATTGTTACAAGCAGGGAGGTAGGAGGTTCATGCCATGGTTAGATCACTATGCTTTGTCCATTGTGTAAATGTTACAAGCAGGGAGGTTGGAGGTTCATGCCATGGTTGGATCACTATTCTGTAGTCCTTTGTGTAATTGTTACAAGCAGGAAGGTAGGAGGTTCATGCCATGGTTGGATCACTATGCTGTTGTCCTTTGAGTAATTGTTACAAGCAGGGAGGTAGGAGATTCATGCCATGGTTAGATCACTATGCTTTTGTCCTTTGTGTAATTGTTACAAGCAGGGAGGTAGGAGGTTCATGCCATGGTTGGACCACTATGCTGTGATCCTTTGTGTAATTGTAACAAGCAGGCAGGTAGGAGGTTCATGCCATGGTTGGATCACTATGCTGTGGTCCTTTGTGTAATTGTTACAAGCAGGGAGGTAGGAGGTTCATGCCATGGTTGGATCACTGTGCTGTGGTCCTTTGTGTAATTGTTACAAGCAGAGAGGTTGGATCACTATGCTGTGATCCTTTGTGTAATGGTTACAAACAGTGAGGTAGAAGGTTCATGCCATGGTTGGATCACTATGCTGTGATCCTTTGTGTAATTGTTACAAGCAGGGAGGTAGGAGGTTCGTGCCATGGTTAGATCACTATGCTGTTGTCCTTTGTGTAATTGTTACAAGCAGGGAGGTTGGAGGTTCATGCCATGGTTGGATCACTATGCTGTGGTCCTTTGTGTAATTGTTACAAGCAGGGAGGTAGGAGGTTCATGCCATGGTTAGATCACTATGCTGTAGTCCATTGTGTAATTGTTACAAACAGGGAGGTAGGAGGTTCATGCCATGGATGGATCACTATGCTGTGATCCTTTGTGTAATTGTTACAAACAGTGAGATAGAAGGTTCATGCCATGGTTGGATCACTATGCTGTGATCCTTTGTGTAATTGTTACAAGCAGGGAGGTAGGAGGTTCATGCCACGGTTAGATCATTATGCTGTTGTCCTTTGTGTAATTGTTACAAGCAGGGAGGTTGGAGGTTCATGCCATGGTTGGATCACTATGCTGTGGTTCTTTGTGTAATTGTTACAAGCAGGAAGGTAGGAGGTTCATGCCATGGTTATATAACTATGCTGTGGTCCTTCGTGTAATTGTTACAAGCAGGGAGGTAGGAGGTTCATGCCATGGTTAGATCACTATGCTTTGTCCATTGTGTAAATGTTACAAGCAGGGAGGTTGGAGGTTCATGCCATGGTTGGATCACTATGCTGTAGTCCTTTGTGTAATTGTTACAAGCAGGAAGGTAGGAGGTTCATGCCATGGTTGGATCACTATGCTGTTGTCCTTTGAGTAATTGTTACAAGCAGGGAGGTAGGAGGTTCATGCCATGGTTAGATCACTATGCTGTTGTCCTTTGTGTAATTGTTACAAGCAGGGAGGTAGGAGGTTCATGCCATGGTTGGACGACTATGCTGTGATCCTTTGTGTAATTGTAACAAGCAGGCAGGTAGGAGGTTCATGCCATGGTTGGATCACTATGCTGTGGTCCTTTGTGTAATTGTTACAAGCAGGGAGGTAGGAGGTTCATGCCATGGTTGGATCACTGTGCTGTGGTCCTTTGTGTAATTGTTACAAGCAGAGAGGTTGGATCACTATGCTGTGATCCTTTGTGTAATGGTTACAAACAGTGAGGTAGAAGGTTCATGCCATGGTTGGATCACTATGCTGTGATCCTTTGTGTAATTGTAACAAGCAGGGAGGTAGGAGGTTCATGCCATTGTTAGATCACTATGCTGTTGTCCTTTGTGTAATTGTTACAAGCAGAGAGGTTGGAGGTTCATGCCATGGTTGGATCACTCTGCTGTGGTCCTTTGTGTAATTGTTACAAGCAGGAAGGTAGTAGGTTCATGCCATGGTAAGATCACTATGCTGTTGTCCTTTGTGTAATTGTTACAAGCAGGGAGGTAGGAGGTTCATGCCATGGTTAGATCACTATGCTGTGGTCCTTTGTGTAATTGTTACAAGCAGGGAGGTAGGAGGTTCATGCCATGGTTAGATCACTATGCTGTAGTCCTTTGTGTAATTGTTACAAACAGGGAGGTAGGAGGTTCATGCCATGGTTGGATCACTATGCTGTGATCCTTTGTGTAATTGTTACAAACAGTGAGATAGAAGGTTCATGCCATGGTTGGATCACTATGCTGTGATCCTTTGTGTAATTGTTACAAGCAGGGAGGTAGGAGGTTCATGCCACGGTTAGATCATTATGCTGTTGTCCTTTGTGTAATTGTTACAAGCAGGGAGGTTGGAGGTTCATGCCATGGTTGGATCACTATGCTGTGGTCCTTTGTGTAATTGTTACAAGCAGGAAGGTAGGAGGTTCATGCCATGGTTAGATCACTATGCTGTTGTCCTTTGTGTAATTGTTACAAGCAGGGAGGTAGGAGGTTCATGCCATGGTTATATCACTATGCTGTAGTCCTTTGTGTAATTGTTACAAGCAGGGAGGTAGTGGATTCATGTCATGGTTGGATCACTATGCTGTGGTCCTTTGTGTAATTGTTACAGGCAGGGGGTTAGAGTGTTATGCCATGGTTGGATCACTATGCTATGGTCCTTTGTGTAATTGTTACATGCAGGGAGGTAGGAGGTTCATGTCGTAGTTGGATCAATATGCTGTTGTCCTTTGTGTAATTGTTACAAGCAGGGAGGTAGTGAATTCATGTCATGGTTGGATCACTATGCTATGGTCCTTTGTGTAATTGTTACAAGCAGGGAGGTAGTGGATTCATGTCATGGTTGGATCACTATGCTATGGTCCTTTTTTTAATGGTTACAAGCAGGGAGGTAGTGAATTCATGTCATGGTTGGATCACTATGCTGTGGTCCTTTGTGTAATTGTTACAAGCAGTGAGGTAGTGGATTCATGTTGTGGTTGGATCGCTATGCTGTGATAATTTGTGTAATTGTTACAAGCGGGGAGATAATGGGGTCATACCATGTTTGAATCGCTATGCTGTGACCCTTTGTGTACTTGTTACAGGCCGGGGTTAGGGGGTTCATGCCATGGTCAGATCACTGAACTGTGACCCTTTCTGTAATTGTTACAAGCGGGAGGTAGGAGGTTCATGCCATTGTCGGATGACGGCGCTGTGACCCTTTGTGTTATTGTTACAATCAGGGACTTAGGGGCTTGATGCCATGGTCGGATCGATTGCCTGTGGCCCTTCATGTAATTGTGACTAGGAGGGAGGTAGTGGATTCATGTCATGGTTGGATTACTATGCTGTGGTCCTTTGTGTAATTGTTACAGGCAAGGGGTTAGAGTGTTATGCCATGGTTGGATCACTATGCTATGGTCCTTTGTGTAATTGTTGCAAGCAGGGAGGTAGTGGATTCATGTCATGGTTGGATCACTATGCTGTGGTCCTTTGTGTAATTGTTACAGGCAGGGGGTTAGGGTGTTATGCCATGGTTGGATCACTATGCTATGGTCCTTTGTGTAATTGTTACAAGCAGGGAGGTAGGAGGTTCATGTCGTAGTTAGATCACTATGCTATGGTCCTTTGTGTAATTGTTACAAGCAGGGAGGTAGTGGATTCATGTCATGGTTGGATCACTATGCTGTGGCCCTTATTGTAATTGTTATTAGCAGGGAGGTAGTGGATTCATGTCATGGTTGGATCACTATGCTATGGTCCTTTGTGTAATTGTTACAAGCACGGAGGTAGTGGATTCTTGTCATGGTTGGATCACTATGCTATGGTCCTTTGTGTAATTGTTACAAGCAGGGAGGTAGTGGATTCATGCCATGGTTGGATCACTATGCTGTTGTCCTTTGTGTAATTGTTATAAGCAGGGAGGTAGTGGATTCATGTCATGGTTGGATCTATAGGCTATGGTCCTTTGTGTAATTGTCACAAGCAGGGAGGTAGTGGATTCATGTCATGGTTTTATCACTATGCTGTGGTCCTTTGTGTTATTGTTACGGGCAGTGGGTTAGGCTGCTATGCCATGGTTAGATCACTATGCTATGGTCCTTTGTGTAATTGTTACATGCAGGGAGGTAGGAGGTTCATGTCGTAGTTGGATCACTCTGCTGTTGTCCTTTGTGTAATTGTTACAAGCAGGGAGGTAGTGGATTTATGTTATGGTTGGATCACTATGCTCTGGTCCTTTGTGTAATGGTTACAAGCAGGGAGGTAGTGGATTCATGGCATGGTCGGATCACTATGCTGTGGTCCTTTGTGTAATTGTTACAAGCAGGGAGGTAGTGGATTCATGTCATGGTTGGATCGCTATGCTGTGATAATTTGTGTAATTGTTACAAGCGGGGAGGTAATGGGGTCATACCATGTTTGGATCGCTATGCTGTTACCCTTTGTGTACTTGTTACAAGCCGGGGTTAGGGGGTTCATGCCATGGTCAGATCACTGAACTGTGACCCTTTCTGTAACTGTTACAAGCGGGAGGTATGAGGTTCATGCCAGTGTCGGATGACGGCACTGTGACCCTTTGTGTTATTGTTACAATCAGGGAGTTAGAGGGGTTGATGCCATGGTCGGATCACTTGCCTGTGGCCCTTCATGTAATTGTGACTAGCAGGGAGGTAGTGGATTCATGTCATGGTTGGATCACTATGCTGTGGTCCTTTGTGTAATTGTAACAGGCAGGGGGTTAGAGTGTTATGCCATGGTTGGATCACTATGCTATGGTCCTTTGTGTAATTGTTACAAGCAGGGAGGTAGTGGATTCATGTCATGGTTGGATCACTATGCTGTTGTCCTTTGTGTAATTGTTACAGGAAGAGTATTAGGGTGTTATGCCATGGTTGGATCACTATGCTATGGTCCGTTGTGTAATTGTTACAAGCAGGGAGGTAGTGGATTCATGTCATGGTTGGATCACTATGCTGTGGTCCTTTGTGTAATTGTTACAGGCAGGGGGTTAGGGCGTTATGCCATGGTTGGATCACTATGCTATGGTCCTTTGTGTAATTGTTACAAGCAGGGAGGTAGGAGGTTCATGTCGTAGTTAGATCACTATGCTGTTGTCCTTTGTGTAATTGTTATTAGCAGGGAGGTAGTGGATTCATGTCATGGTTGGATCACTATGCTATGGTCCTTTGTGTATTTGTTACAAGCAGGGAGGTAGTGGATGAATGTCATGGTTGGATCACTATGCTGTGATAATTTGTGTAATTGTTACAAGCGGGGAGGTAATGGGGTCATACCATGTTTGGATCGCTATGCTGTGACCCTTTGTGTACTTGTTACAAGCCGGGATTGGGGGTTCATGCCATGGTCAGATCACTGAACTGTGACCCTTTCTGTAACTGTTACAAGCGGGAGGTAGGAGGTTCATGCCAGTGTCGGATGACGGCGCTGTGACCCTTTGTGTTATTGTTACAATCAGGGAGTTAGTGGGGTTGATGCCATGGTCGGATCACTTGCCTGTGGCCCTTCATGTAATTGTGACTAGCAGGGAGGTAGTGGATTAATGTCATGGTTGGATCACTATGCTGTGGTCCTTTGTGTAATTGTTACAGGCAGGGGGTTAGAGTGTTATGCCATGGTTGGATCACTATGCTATGGTCCTTTGTGTAATTGTTATAAGCAGGGAGGTAGTGGATTCATGTCATAGTTGGATCACTATACTGTGGTCCTTTGTGTAATTGTTACAGGCAGGGGGTTAGGGCGTTATGCCATTGTTGGATCACTATGCTATGGTCCTTTGTGTAATTGTTACAAGCAGGGAGGTAGGAGGTTCATGTCGTAGTTAGATCACTATGCTGTTGTCCTTTGTGTAATTGTTATTAGCAGGGAGGTAGTGGATTCATGTCATGGTTTGATCACTATGCTATGGTCCTTTGTGTAATTGTTACAAGCACGGAAAAGTGGATTCATGTCATGGTTGGATCACTATGCTATGGTCCTTTGTGTAATTGTTACAAGCAGGGAGGTAGTGGATTCATGCCATGGTTGGATCACTATGCTATGGTCCTTTGTGTAATTGTTACAAGCAGGGAGATAGGAGGTTCATGTCGTAGTTAGATCACTATGCTATGATCCTTTGTGTAATTGTTACAAGCAGGGAGGTAGTGGATTCATGTCATGGTTGGATCACTATGCTGTGGCCCTTATTGTAATTGTTATTAGCAGGGAGGTAGTGGATTCATGTCATGGTTGGATCACTATGCTATGGTCCTTTGTGTAATTGTTACAAGCACGGAGGTAGTGGATTCTTGTCATGGTTGGATCACTATGCTATGGTCCTTTGTGTAATTGTTACAAGCAGGGAGGTAGTGGATTCATGTCATGGTTGGATCACTATGCTATGGTCCTTTGTGTAATTGTTATAAGCAGGGAGGTAGTGGATTCATGTTATGGTTGGATCTATAGGCTATGGTCCTTTGTGTAATTGTTACAAGCAGGGAGGTAGTGGATTCATGTCATGGTTTTATCACTATGCTGTGGTCCTTTGTGTAATTGTTACAAGCAGGGAGGTAGTGGATTCATGTCATAGTTGGATCACTATGCTGTGGTCCTTTGTGTAATTGTTACAGGCAGGGGGTTAGGGCGTTATGCCATTGTTGGATCACTATGCTATGGTCCTTTGTGTAATTGTTACAAGCAGGGAGGTAGGAGGTTCATGTCGTAGTTAGATCACTATGCTGTTGTCCTTTGTGTAATTGTTATTAGCAGGGAGGTAGTGGATTCATGTCATGGTTGGATCACTATGCTATGGTCCTTTGTGTAATTGTTACAAGCACGGAAAAGTGGATTCATGTCATGGTTGGATCACTATGCTATGGTCCTTTGTGTAATTGTTACAAGCAGGGAGGTAGTGGATTCATGCCATGGTTGGATCACTATGCTATGGTCCTTTGTGTAATTGTTACAAGCAGGGAGGTAGGAGGTTCATGTCGTAGTTAGATCACTATGCTATGATCCTTTGTGTAATTGTTACAAGCAGGGAGGTAGTGGATTCATGTCATGGTTGGATCACTATGCTGTGGCCCTTATTGTAATTGTTATTAGCAGGGAGGTAGTGGATTCATGTCATGGTTGGATCACTATGCTATGGTCCTTTGTGTAATTGTTACAAGCACGGAGGTAGTGGATTCTTGTCATGGTTGGATCACTATGCTATGGTCCTTTGTGTAATTGTTACAAGCAGGGAGGTAGTGGATTCATGTCTTGGTTGGATCACTATGCTATGGTCCTTTGTGTAATTGTTATAAGCAGGGAGGTAGTGGATTCATGTTATGGTTGGATCTATAGGCTATGGTCCTTTGTGTAATTGTTACAAGCAGGGAGGTAGTGGATTCATGTCATGGTTTTATCACTATGCTGTGGTCCTTTGTGCAATTGTTACAGGCAGGGGGTTAGGCTGCTATGCCATGGTTGGATCACTATGCTGTTGTCCTTTGTGTAATTGTTATAAGCAGGGAGGTAGTGGATTCATGTCATGGTTGGATCTATAGGCTATGGTCCTTTGTGTAATTGTTACAAGCAGGGATGTAGTGGATTCATGTCATGGTTTTATCACTATGCTGTGGTCCTTTGTGTAATTGTTACGGGCAGTGGGTTAGGCTGCTATGCCATGGTTAGATCACTATGCTATGGTCCTTTGTGTAATTGTTACATGCAGGGAGGTAGGAGGTTCATGTCGTAGTTGGATCACTCTGCTGTTGTCCTTTGTGTAATTGTTACAAGCAGGGAGGTAGTGGATTCATGTTATGGTTGGATCACTATGTTCTGGTCCTTTGTGTAATGGTTACAAGCAGGGAGGTAGTGGATTTATGGCATGGTCGGATCACTATGCTGTGGTCCTTTGTGTAATTGTTACAAGCAGGGAGGTAGTGGATTCATGTCATGGTTGGATCGCTATGCTGTGATAATTTGTGTAATTGTTACAAGCGGGGAGGTAATGGGGTCATACCATGTTTGGATCGCTTTGCTGTGACCCTTTGTGTACTTGTTACAAGCCGGGGTTAGGGGGTTCATGCCATGGTCAGATCACTGAACTGTGACCCTTTCTGTAACTGTTACAAGCGGGAGGTATGAGGTTCATGCCAGTGTCGGATGACGGCGCTGTGACCCTTTGTGTTTTTGTTACAATCAGGGAGTTAGAGGGGTTGATGCCATGGTCGGATCACTTGCCTGTGGCCCTTCATGTAATTGTGACTAGCAGGGAGGTAGTGGATTCATGTCATGGTTGGATCACTATGCTGTGGTCCTTTGTGTAATTGTAACAAGCAGGGGGTTAGAGTGTTATGCCATGGTTGGATCACTATGCTATGGTCCTTTGTGTAATTGTTACAAGCAGGGAGGTAGTGGATGCATGTCATGGTTGGATCACTATGCTGTTGTCCTTTGTGTAATTGTTACAGGAAGAGTGTTAGGGTGTTATGCCATGGTTGTATCACTATGCTATGGTCCGTTGTGTAATTGTTACAAGCAGGGAGGTAGTGGATTCATGTCATGGTTGGATCACTATGCTGTGGTCCTTTGTGTAATTGTTACAGGCAGGGGGTTAGGGCGTTATGCCATGGTTGGATCACTATGCTATGGTCATTTGTGTAATTGTTACAAGCAGGGAGGTAGGAGGTTCATGTCGTAGTTAGATCACTATGCTGTTGTCCTTTGTGTAATTGTTATTAGCAGGGAGGTAGTGGATTCATGTCATGGTTGGATCACTATGCTATGGTCCTTTGTGTAATTGTTACAAGCACGGAGGAAGTGGATTCATGTCATGGTTGGATCACTATGCTATGGTCCTTTGTGTATTTGTTACAAGCAGGGAGGTAGTGGATTCATGTCATGGTTGGATCACTATGCTCTGGTCCTTTGTGTAATGGTTACAAGCAGGGAGGTAGTGGATTCATGTCATGGTCGGATCACTATGCTGTGGTCCTTTGTGTAATTGTTACAAGCAGGGAGGTAGTGGATTCATGTCATGGTTGGATCGCTATGCTGTGATAATTTGTGTAATTGTTACAAGCGGGGAGGTAATGGGGTCATACCATGTTTGGATCGCTATGCTGTGACCCTTTGTGTACTTGTTACAAGCCGGGGTTGGGGGTTCATGCCATGGTCAGATCACTGAACTGTGACCCTTTCTGTAACTGTTACAAGCGGGAGGTAGGAGGTTCATGCCAGTGTCGGATGACGGTGCTGTGACCCTTTGTGTTATTGTTACAATCAGGGAGATAGTGGGGTTGATGCCATGGTCGGATCACTTGCCTGTGGCCCTTCATGTAATTGTGACTAGCAGGGAGGTAGTGGATTCAAGTCATGGTTGGATCACTATGCTGTGGTCCTTTGTGTAATTGTTACAGGCAGGGGGTTAGAGTGTTATGCCATGGTTGGATCACTATGCTATGGTCCTTTGTGTAATTGTTACAAGCAGGGAGGTAGTGGATTCATGTCATAGTTGGATCACTATGCTGTGGTCCTTTGTGTAATTGTTACAGGCAGGGGGTTAGGGCGTTATGCCATTGTTGGATCACTATGCTATGGTCCTTTGTGTAATTGTTACAAGCAGGGAGGTAGGAGGTTCATGTCGTAGTTAGATCACTATGCTGTTGTCCTTTGTGTAATTGTTATTAGCAGGGAGGTAGTGGATTCATGTCATGGTTGGATCACTATGCTATGGTCCTTTGTGTAATTGTTACAAGCACGGAAAAGTGGATTCATGTCATGGTTGGATCACTATGCTATGGTCCTTTGTGTAATTGTTACAAGCAGGGAGGTAGTGGATTCATGTCATGGTTGGATCACTATGCTATGGTCCTTTGTGTAATTGTTACAAGCAGGGAGGTAGTGGATTCATGTCATGGTTGGATCCCTATGCTATGGTCCTTTGTGTAATTGTTACAAGCACGGAGGTAGTGGATTCATGTCATGGTTGGATCACTATGCTATGGTCCTTTGTGTAATTGTTACAAGCAGGGAGGTAGTGGATTCATGTCATGGTTGGATCACTATGCTGTTGTCCTTTGTGTAATTGTTATAAGCAGGAAGGTAGTGGATTCATGTCATGGTTGGATCTATAGGCTATGGTCCTTTGTGTAATTGTTACAAGCAGGGAGGTAGTGGATTCATGTCATGGTTGTATCACTATGCTGTGGTCCTTTGTGTAATTGTTACAGGCAGGGTTTTAGGCTGCTATGCCATGGTTAGATCACTATGCTAAGGTCCTTTGTGTAATTGTTAGCAAGCAGGGAGGTAGGAGGTTCATGTCGTAGTTGGATCACTATGCTGTTGTCCTTTGTGTAATTGTTACAAGCAGGGAGGTAGTGGATTCATGTCATGGTTGGATCACTATGCTATGGTCCTTTGTGTGATTGTTACAAGCAGGGAGGTAGTGGATTCATGTCATGGTTGGATCACTATGCTGTTGTCCTTTGTGTAATTGTTATAAGCAGGGAGGTAGTGGATTCATGTCATGGTTGGATCTATAGGCTATGGTCCTTTGTGTAATTGTTACAAGCAGGGAGGTAGTGGATTCATGTCATGGTTGTATCACTATGCTGTGGTCCTTTGTGTAATTGTTACAAGCAGGGTGTTAGGCTGCTATGCCATGGTTAGATCACTATGCTATGGTCCTTTGTGTAATTGTTACAAGCAGGGAAGTAGGAGGTTCATGCCGTAGTTGGATCACAATGCTGTTGTCCTTTGTGTAATTGTTACAAGCAGGGAGGTAGTGGATTCATGTCATGGTTGGATCACTATGCTATGGTCCTTTGTGTAATTGTTACAAGCACGGAGGTAGTGGATTCATGTCATGGTTGGATCACTATGCTATGGTCCTTTGTGTAATTGTTACAAGCACGGAGGTAGTGGATTCATGTCATGGTTGGATCACTATGCTATGGTCCTTTGTGTAATTGTTACAAGCAGGGAGGTAGTGGATTCATGTCATGGTTGGATCACTATGCTGTTGTCCTTTGTGTAATTGTTATAAGCAGGGAGGTAGTGGATTCATGTCATGGTTGGATCTATAGGCTATGGTCCTTTGTGTAATTGTTACAAGCAAGGAGGTAGTGGATTCATGTCATGGTTGTATCACTATGCTGTGGTCCTTTGTGTAATTGTTACAGGCAGGGGTTTAGGCTGCTATGCCATGGTTAGATCACTATGCTAAGGTCCTTTGTGTAATGGTTACAAGCAGGGAGGTAGTGGATTCATGTCATGGTCGGATCACTATGCTGTGGTCCTTTGTGTAATTGTTACAAGCAGGGAGGTAGTGGATTCATGTCATGGTTGGATCGCTATGCTGTGACCCTTTGTGTACTTGTTACAAGCCGGGGTTGGGGGTTCATGCCATGGTCAGATCACTGAACTGTGACCCTTTCTGTAACTGTTACAAGCGGGAGGTAGGAGGTTCATGCCAGTGTCGGATGACGGCGCTGTGACCCTTTGTGTTATTGTTACAATCAGGGAGTTAGTGGGGTTGATGCCATGGTCGGATCACTTGCCTGTGGCCCTTCATGTAATTGTGACTAGCAGGGAGGTAGTGGATTCATGTCATGGTTGGATCACTATGCTGTGGTCCTTTGTGTAATTGTTACAGGCAGGGGGTTAGAGTGTTATGCCATGGTTGGATCACTATGCTATGGTCCTTTGTGTAATTGTTACAAGCAGGGAGGTAGTGGATTCATGTCATAGTTGGATAACTATGCTGTGGTCCTTTGTGTAATTGTTACAGGCAGGGGCTCAGGGCGTTATGCCATTGTTGGATCACTATGCTATGGTCCTTTGTGTAATTGTTACAAGCATGGAGGTAGGAGTTTCATGTCGTAGTTAGATCACTATGCTGTTGTCCTTTGTGTAATTGTTATTAGCAGGGAGGTAGTGGATTCATGTCATGGTTGGATCACTATGCTATGGTCCTTTGTGTAATTGTTACAAGCACGGAAAAGTGGATTCATGTCATGGTTGGATCACTATGCTATGGTCCTTTGTGTAATTGTTACAAGCAGGGAGGTAGTGGATTCATGCCATGGTTGGATCACTATGCTATGGTCCTTTGTGTAATTGTTACAAGCAGGGAGGTAGGAGGTTCATGTCGTAGTTAGATCACTATGCTATGATCCTTTGTGTAATTGTTACAAGCAGGGAGGTAGTGGATTCATGTCATGGTTGGATCACTATGCTGTGGCCCTTATTGTAATTGTTATTAGCAGGGAGGTAGTGGATTCATGTCATGGTTGGATCACTATGCTATGGTCCTTTGTGTAATTGTTACAAGCACGGAGGTAGTGGATTCTTGTCATGGTTGGATCACTATGCTATGGTCCTTTGTGTAATTGTTACAAGCAGGGAGGTAGTGGATTCATGTCATGGTTGGATCACTATGCTATGGTCCTTTGTGTAATTGTTACAAGCAGGGAGGTAGTGGATTCATGTCATAGTTGGATAACTATGCTGTGGTCCTTTGTTTAATTGTTACAGGCAGGGGCTTAGGGCGTTATGCCATGGTTGGATCACTATGCTATGGTCCGTTGTGTAATTGTTACAAGCAGGGAGGTAGTGGATTCATGTCATGGTTGGATCACTATGCTGTGGTCCTTTGTGTAATTGTTACAGGCAGGGGGTTAGGGCGTTATGCCATGGTTGGATCACTATGCTATGGTCCTTTGTGTAATTGTTACAAGCAGGGAGGTAGTGGATTCATGTCATAGTTGGATAACTATGCTGTGGTCCTTTGTGTAATTGTTACAGGCAGGGGCTTAGGGCGTTATGCCATTGTTGGATCACTATGCTATGGTCCTTTGTGTAATTGTTACAAGCATGGAGGTAGGAGGTTCATGTCGTAGTTAGATCACTATGCTGTTGTCCTTTGTGTAATTGTTATTAGCAGGGAGGTAGTGGATTCATGTCATGGTTGGATCACTATGCTATGGTCCTTTGTGTAATTGTTACAAGCACGGAAAAGTGGATTCATGTCATGGTTGGATCACTATGCTATGGTCCTTTGTGTAATTGTTACAAGCAGGGAGGTAGTGGATTCATGCCATGGTTGGATCACTATGCTATGGTCCTTTGTGTAATTGTTACAAGCAGGGAGGTAGGAGGTTCATGTCGTAGTTAGATCACTATGCTATGATCCTTTGTGTAATTGTTACAAGCAGGGAGGTAGTGGATTCATGTCATGGTTGGATCACTATGCTGTGGCCCTTATTGTAATTGTTATTAGCAGGGAGGTAGTGGATTCATGTCATGGTTGGATCACTATGCTATGGTCCTTTGTGTAATTGTTACAAGCACGGAGGTAGTGGATTCTTGTCATGGTTGGATCACTATGCTATGGTCCTTTGTGTAATTGTTACAAGCAGGGAGGTAGTGGATTCATGTCATGGTTGGATCACTATGCTATGGTCCTTTGTGTAATTGTTATAAGCAGGGAGGTAGTGGATTCATGTTATGGTTGGATCTATAGGCTATGGTCCTTTGTGTAATTGTTACAAGCAGGGAGGTAGTGGATTCATGTCATGGTTTTATCACTATGCTGTGGTCCTTTGTGTAATTGTTACAGGCAGGGGGTTAGGCTGCTATGCCATGGTTGGATCACTATGCTGTTGTCCTTTGTGTAATTGTTATAAGCAGGGAGGTAGTGGATTCATGTCATGGTTGGATCTATAGGCTATGGTCCTTTGTGTAATTGTTACAAGCAGGGATGTAGTGGATTCATGTCATGGTTTTATCACTATGCTATGGTCCTTTGTGTAATTGTTACATGCAGGGAGGTAGGAGGTTCATGTCGTAGTTGGATCACTCTGCTGTTGTCCTTTGTGTAATTGTTACAAGCAGGGAGGTAGTGGATTCATGTTATGGTTGGATCACTATGCTCTGGTCCTTTGTGTAATGGTTACAAGCAGGGAGGTAGTGGATTCATGGCATGGTCGGATCACTATGCTGTGGTCCTTTGTGTAATTGTTACAAGCAGGGAGGTAGTGGATTCATGTCATGGTTGGATCGCTATGCTGTGATAATTTGTGTAATTGTTACAAGCGGGGAGGTAATGGGGTCATACCATGTTTGGATCGCTATGCTGTGACCCTTTGTGTACTTGTTACAAGCCGGGGTTAGGGGGTTCATGCCATGGTCAGATCACTGAACTGTGACCGTTTCTGTAACTGTTACAAGCGGGAGGTATGAGGTTCATGCCAGTGTCGGATGACGGCGCTGTGACCCTTTGTGTTATTGTTACAATCAGGGAGTTAGAGGGGTTGATGCCATGGTCGGATCACTTGCCTGTGGCCCTTCATGTAATTGTGACTAGCAGGGAGGTAGTGGATTCATGTCATGGTTGGATCACTATGCTATGGTCCTTTGTGTAATTGTTACAAGCAGGGAGGTAGTGGATTCATGTCATGGTTGGATCACTATGCTATGGTCCTTTGTGTAATTGTTACAAGCAGGGAGGTAGTGGATTCATGTCATGGTTGGATCACTATGCTATGGTCCTTTGTGTGATTGTTACAAGCAGGGAGGTAGTGGATTCATGTCATGGTTGGATCACTATGCTGTTGTCCTTTGTGTAATTGTTATAAGCAGGGAGGTAGTGGATTCATGTCATGGTTGGATCTATAGGCTATGGTCCTTTGTGTAATTGTTACAAGCAGGGAGGTAGTGGATTCATGTCATGGTTGTATCACTATGCTGTGGTCCTTTGTGTAATTGTTACAGGCAGGGGGTTAGGCTGCTATGCCATGGTTAGATCACTATGCTAAGGTCCTTTGTGTAATTGTTACATGCAGGGAGGTAGGAGGTTTATGTCGTAGTTGGATCTCTATGCTGTTGTCCTTTGTGTAATTGTTACAAGCAGGGAGGTAGTGGATTCATGTCATGGTTGGATCACTATGCTATGGTCCTTTGTGTAATTGTTACAAGCACGGAGGTAGTGGATTCATGTCATGGTTGGATCACTATGCTATGGTCCTTTGTGTAATTGTTACAAGCACGGAGGTAGTGGATTCATGTCATGGTTGGATCACTATGCTATGGTCCTTTGTGTAATTGTTACAAGCAGGGAGGTAGTGGATTCATGTCATGGTTGGATCACTATGCTGTTGTCCTTTGTGTAATTGTTATAAGCAGGGAGGTAGTGGATTCATGTCATGGTTGGATCTATAGGCTATGGTCCTTTGTGTAATTGTTACAAGCAGGGAGGTAGTGGATTCATGTCATGGTTGTATCACTATGCTGTGGTCCTTTGTGTAATTGTTACAGGCAGGGGTTTAGGCTGCTATGCCATGGTTAGATCACTATGCTAAGGTCCTTTGTGTAATTGTTACAAGCAGTGAGGTAGGAGGTTCATGTCGTAGTTGGATCACTATGCTGTTGTCCTTTGTGTAATTGTTACAAGCAGGGAGGTAGTGGATTCATGTCATGGTTGGATCACTATGCTATGGTCCTTTGTGTGATTGTTACAAGCAGGGAGGTAGTGGATTCATGTCATGGTTGGATCACTATGCTATGGTCCTTTGTGTAATTGTTATAAGCAGGGAGGTAGTGGATTCATGTTATGGTTGGATCTATAGGCTATGGTCCTTTGTGTAATTGTTACAAGCAGGGAGGTAGTGGATTCATGTCATGGTTTTATCACTATGCTGTGGTCCTTTGTGTAATTGTTACAGGCAGGGGGTTAGGCTGCTATGCCATGGTTGGATCACTATGCTGTTGTCCTTTGTGTAATTGTTATAAGCAGGGAGGTAGTGGATTCATGTCATGGTTGGATCTATAGGCTATGGTCCTTTGTGTAATTGTTACAAGCAGGGATGTAGTGGATTCATGTCATGGTTTTATCACTATGCTGTGGTCCTTTATGTAATTGTTACGGGCAGTGGGTTAGGCTGCTATGCCATGGTTAGATCACTATGCTATGGTCCTTTGTGTAATTGTTACAAGCAGGGAGGTAGTGGATTCATGTCATGGTTGGATCACTATGCTATGGTCCTTTGTGTAATTGTTACAAGCAGGGAGGTAGTGGATTCATGTCATGGTTGGATCACTATGCTATGGTCCTTTGTGTGATTGTTACAAGCAGGGAGGTAGTGGATTCATGTCATGGTTGGATCACTATGCTGTTGTCCTTTGTGTAATTGTTATAAGCAGGGAGGTAGTGGATTCATGTCATGGTTGGATCTATAGGCTATGGTCCTTTGTGTAATTGTTACAAGCAGGGAGGTAGTGGATTCATGTCATGGTTGTATCACTATGCTGTGGTCCTTTGTGTAATTGTTACAGGCAGGGGGTTAGGCTGCTATGCCATGGTTAGATCACTATGCTAAGGTCCTTTGTGTAATTGTTACATGCAGGGAGGTAGGAGGTTCATGTCGTAGTTGGATCTCTATGCTGTTGTCCTTTGTGTAATTGTTACAAGCAGGGAGGTAGTGGATTCATGTCATGGTTGGATCACTATGCTATGGTCCTTTGTGTAATTGTTACAAGCACGGAGGTAGTGGATTCATGTCATGGTTGGATCACTATGCTATGGTCCTTTGTGTAATTGTTACAAGCACGGAGGTAGTGGATTCATGTCATGGTTGGATCACTATGCTATGGTCCTTTGTGTAATTGTTACAAGCAGGGAGGTAGTGGATTCATGTCATGGTTGGATCACTATGCTGTTGTCCTTTGTGTAATTGTTATAAGCAGGGAGGTAGTGGATTCATGTCATGGTTGGATCTATAGGCTATGGTCCTTTGTGTAATTGTTACAAGCAGGGAGGTAGTGGATTCATGTCATGGTTGTATCACTATGCTGTGGTCCTTTGTGTAATTGTTACAGGCAGGGGTTTAGGCTGCTATGCCATGGTTAGATCACTATGCTAAGGTCCTTTGTGTAATTGTTACAAGCAGTGAGGTAGGAGGTTCATGTCGTAGTTGGATCACTATGCTGTTGTCCTTTGTGTAATTGTTACAAGCAGGGAGGTAGTGGATTCATGTCATGGTTGGATCACTATGCTATGGTCCTTTGTGTGATTGTTACAAGCAGGGAGGTAGTGGATTCATGTCATGGTTGGATCACTATGCTATGGTCCTTTGTGTAATTGTTATAAGCAGGGAGGTAGTGGATTCATGTTATGGTTGGATCTATAGGCTATGGTCCTTTGTGTAATTGTTACAAGCAGGGAGGTAGTGGATTCATGTCATGGTTTTATCACTATGCTGTGGTCCTTTGTGTAATTGTTACAGGCAGGGGGTTAGGCTGCTATGCCATGGTTGGATCACTATGCTGTTGTCCTTTGTGTAATTGTTATAAGCAGGGAGGTAGTGGATTCATGTCATGGTTGGATCTATAGGCTATGGTCCTTTGTGTAATTGTTACAAGCAGGGATGTAGTGGATTCATGTCATGGTTTTATCACTATGCTGTGGTCCTTTGTGTAACTGTTACGGGCAGTGGGTTAGGCTGCTATGCCATGGTTAGATCACTATGCTATGGTCCTTTGTGTAATTGTTACATGCAGGGAGGTAGGAGGTTCATGTCGTAGTTGGATCACTCTGCTGTTGTCCTTTGTGTAATGGTTACAAGCAGGGAGGTAGTGGATTCATGGCATGGTCGGATCACTATGCTGTGGTCCTTTGTGTAATTGTTACAAGCAGGGAGGTAGTGGATTCATGTCATGGTTGGATCGCTATGCTGTGATAATTTGTGTAATTGTTACAAGCGGGGAGGTAATGGGGTCATACCATGTTTGGATCGCTATGCTGTGACCCTTTGTGTACTTGTTACAAGCCGGGGTTAGGGGGTTCATGCCATGGTCAGATCACTGAACTGTGACCCTTTCTGTAACTGTTACAAGCGGGAGGTATGAGGTTCATGCCAGTGTCGGATGACGGCGCTGTGACCCTTTGTGTTATTGTTACAATCAGGGAGTTAGAGGGGTTGATGCCATGGTCGGATCACTTGCCTGTGGCCCTTCATGTAATTGTGACTAGCAGGGAGGTAGTGGATTCATGTCATGGTTGGATCACTATGCTATGGTCCTTTGTGTAATTGTTACATGCAGGGAGGTAGTGGATTCATGTCATGGTTGGATCACTATGCTATGGTCCTTTGTGTGATTGTTACAAGCATTGAGGTAGTGGATTCATGTCATGGTTGGATCACTATGCTGTTGTCCTTTGTGTAATTGTTATAAGCAGGGAGGTAGTGGATTCATGTCATGGTTGGATCTATAGGCTATGGTCCTTTGTGTAATTGTTACAAGCAGGGAGGTAGTGGATTCATGTCATGGTTGTATCACTATGCTGTGGTCCTTTGTGTAATTGTTACAGGCAGGGGGTTAGGCTGCTATGCCATGGTTAGATCACTATGCTAAGGTCCTTTGTGTAATTGTTACATGCAGGGAGGTAGGAGGTTCATGTCGTAGTTGGATCTCTATGCTGTTGTCCTTTGTGTAATTGTTACAAGCAGGGAGGTAGTGGATTTATGTCATGGTTGGATCACTATGCTATGGTCCTTTGTGTAATTGTTACAAGCACGGAGGTAGTGGATTCATGTCATGGTTGGATCACTATGCTATGGTCCTTTGTGTAATTGTTACAAGCACGGAGGTAGTGGATTCATGTCATGGTTGGATCACTATGCTATGGTCCTTTGTGTAATTGTTACAAGCAGGGAGGTAGTGGATTCATGTCATGGTTGGATCACTATGCTGTTGTCCTTTGTGTAATTGTTATAAGCAGGGAGGTAGTGGATTCATGTCATGGTTGGATCTATAGGCTATGGTCCTTTGTGTAATTGTTACAAGCAGGGAGGTAGTGGATTCATGTCATGGTTGTATCACTATGCTGTGGTCCTTTGTGTAATTGTTACAGGCAGGGGTTTAGGCTGCTATGCCATGGTTAGATCACTATGCTAAGGTCCTTTGTGTAATTGTTACAAGCAGGGAGGTAGGAGGTTCATGTCGTAGTTGGATCACTATGCTGTTGTCCTTTGTGTAATTGTTACAAGCAGGGAGGTAGTGGATTCATGTCATGGTTGGATCACTATGCTATGGTCCTTTGTGTGATTGTTACAAGCAGGGAGGTAGTGGATTCATGTCATGGTTGGATCACTATGCTGTTGTCCTTTGTGTAATTGTTATAAGCAGGGAGGTAGTGGATTCATGTCATGGTTGGATCTATAGGCTATGGTCCTTTGTGTAATTGTTACAAGCAGGGAGGTAGTGGATTCATGTCATGGTTGTATCACTATGCTGTGGTCCTTTGTGTAATTGTTACAGTCAGGGGTTTAGGCTGCTATGCCATGGTTAGATCACTATGCTAAGGTCCTTTGTGTAATTGTTACAAGCAGGGAGGTAGGAGGTTCATGTCGTAGTTGGATCACTATGCTGTTGTCCTTTGTGTAATTGTTACAAGCAGGGAGGTAGTGGATTCATTTCATGGTTGGATCACTATGCTATGGTCCTTTGTGTAATTGTTACAAGCAGGGAGGTAGTGGATTCATGTCATGGTTGGATCACTATGCTATTGTCCTTTGTGTAATTGTTACAAGCAGGGAGGTAGTGGATTCATGTCATGGTTGGATCACTTTGCTGTGGTCCTTTGTGTAATTGTTACAAGCAGGGAGGTAGTGGATTCATGTCATGGTTGGATCCCTATGCTGTGATAATTTGTGTAATTGTTACAAGCGGGTAGGTAATGGGGTCGTACCATGTTTGGATCGCTATGCTGTGACCCTTTGTGTACTTGTTACAAGCCGGGGTTAGTGGGTTCATTCCATGGTCTGATCACTGAACTGTGACCCTTTCTGTAATTGTTACAAGCGGGAGGTAGGAGGTTCATGCCATTGTCGGATGACGGCGCTGCGACCCTTTGTTTTATTGTTACAATCAGGGAGTTAGGGGGTTGATGCCATGGTCGGATCATTTGCCTGTGGCCCTTCATGTAATTGTTACTAGCAGAGAGGTAATGGGTCATGCAGTGGTCGGATCACTGGACTGTTACCCTTTGTGTAATTGTTACAAGCAGAGAGGTACAGGGTTGATACCATGGTCGGATTACTGGGCTGTGACCCTTTGTGTAATTGTTACTAGCAGAGAGGTAGAGGGTTCATGCCTTTGTCGGATCACTATTCTGTGATCCTTAGTTTAACTGTTACAAGCCGTGAGATAGCAGGCTCTCGGACCCTTTATGTAATGATTACAAGCCGGAATGTAACGGTAGCAAAATCAAAGTGCGGTCGGATCACAGCCCTTTTATGATAGTTATGAATCAGGTGATTGCAAGTTCAAGCCATTGTTGGATCACGGCACTGTGACCTTCATCCTGGAATACTCATTATACTCTTGCTACTTCTTATGGAGCAGCTTTAACCCTTAACCCGCTAAGCACACGACTATAATAGCCTTTGCCTCCATTGTAAACCCAGATCAGCCTGCAAGTAACTTGCAGGCTGATCAGGGTTTACAATGTATGGCTGCTGATCAGTCATTTTACCCAAAACACCCCTTTGTCACATAAATGGTATGGTCTTAATTCAAAGGAATGGTCTTAATTCAAAGAAAGAACAGTCCATTATATATGTGTAGTGAGTTAAAGGTTAAATAACTTTATATTTGTCGATGAGTTATATAATACATAATTTGTAGGCAGTTTTACTGTTGTAATTTTAACCATATTGTTCATGGAGCTAAATGTTTCATTCAAGGAGTGTTCAGCAATAGCATGAAGAATATTAATATTACATACATAAATAATACTTGATTAAAACTGGCATTTTTAGTGGTAAATAAAAAATACCATAGTTTTGACAATCGGTTGAGAAATAAAGATTTTACAGCGAAAATGCTTTTTAGGCGGGGCTTTCCCCATGTACATTCCTTGTTGCGGGCACAGCAGAAAATTAGCTAGCCTTAATGTTTTGCTTTAAAACTTTCAGAATGTCTTAATTTATGTTTATCTAACACATTAAACGCATTTTTGGATTAAACTTCGAAAAAAATAGATATTTCTAACTTGTTATGCGGCAGAATATGACGCATCAAAAACAACGTTTACTCGTGATTTTCTTTTATTTCTCAACCAATTTTAAAAAGTAAGATATTTTTGACTTAACACTAAAATGTCTGTTTTACTGATATACACCATTGTTAGCTCTACTGATCAGAGATCAGCAGAGCTTATGCCGTGGTGCGGCGTCCGGCATCCGTCCGTCCGTCCGTCCGTCCGTAAACTTTATTTTATAGCGACTACTCCTCTGAAACTACTGAAGGATTTTCATGAAACTTTACAGAAATGTTGCCCATGAAGTCTAGTTGATCCTAGCAAAAATTCATGTTGATGTGAAATCCAAGATGGCCGCCACGGCTAAAAATAGATTTTTAAAAAAACATGTTTGTAGCGACTATTTCTTGAAAACTATAAGTGATATTGATATGGGACTTTTTCTAAAATGATCAGCATGACATGATGTTGGTCCTTATCGAAAATCGTTTTGATTCGATGTTAAACATGGCTGCCAGCGGCCATCTTTGTTTACATAGAGTTATTTAGTAAAAACTTGTAGAGACTACTCCTCTGAAACTACTTGAAGGATTTCCATGAAGCTTCACAGGAATGTTGCTCTTGATGTCTTAATGATCCTAGCAACATTTCAGGTTGTTCGGAAATTCAAGATGGCCGCCACAGCTAAAAATATATTTTCAATGTAGCGAGTACTTCTTGAAAACTATAAGTGATATTGATATGCGTCTTTTCCTAAAATAATCAGAATGACATGGTGTTGATCCTTGTCGAAAATCATTTTGATTCGACGTTAAATATTTCTGCCAGCGGCCATCTTTGTTTACATAGAGTTATATAATGAAGAATTGTAGTGACTACTCCTATGAAACTACTTGACGGCTGTTCATGAAACTTCACACGAATGTTGCTCTTGATGTCTAATTGATCCCAGAAAAATTTCAGGTCGGCCGGAAATTCAAGATGGCCGCCACGGCTAAAAATAGATTTTCAAAATACAAGTTTGTAGCGACTACCTCTTGAAAACTATAAGTGATATTGATATGGGACTTCTTCTAAAATGATCAATATGACATGATGTTGATCCTTGTCAAAAAATATTTTGATTTGACGTTAAACATGGCCGCCATCAGCCATCTTTGTTTACATAGAGTTATATAATGAAAACTTGTAGCGACTACTCCTCTGAAACTAATTGACGGATGTTCATGACACTTCACAGAAATGCTGAACTAGCTATAAATAACCTATCAGTAGAGCTTCAAGGTCATTGACCTCTTGTTCAGGTACCAGTTTAATTTTGTCTGAAAAGTAAAAAAAACTCAAGCGCTTCAAACAATGGTAAAAGCTGTGTATAGAATATAAAATTCCAGTATTTACATACTTTTTATATATCCTCTTTAAATGGACACATTGAAGGAGTTATCTGGCATTACAGTTAGCACGTTGATTAATTAATCCAGTGTCATTTTGACATTACCTCTACTTGCATGTAATTAAATGATTTTTATGCCCCCGAAGGGTGGCATATCGTAATCGCACTGTCTGTCCGTTCGCGTGTACACTCGTGTCCGCTTCATAACTCTGACAATAATGGACGGATTTTCAAATAACTTTGCACAATTGCTCACCACAACAAGACGACGTGTCGCGCATAAAAACCAGGTCCGTAGCTCCAAAGTCAAGGTCACACTTAGAGGTCAAAGGTCAAAATCCGTTCGTGACTACACTCGTGTCCGCCTCATAACTCTGACAATAATGGATGGATTTTCAAATTACTTCGCACAATTGCTCACCACAACAGGGCAACATGTCGCGAACAAAATCCAGGTCCGTGGCTCCAAGGTCAAGGTCACACTTAGAGGTCAAAGGTCAAAATCCGTTCGTGACTACACTCGTGTCCGCTTCATAACTCTGACAATAATGGATGGATTTTCAAATAACTTCGCACAATTGCTCACCACAACAGGGCAACGTGTCGCACACAAAATCCAGGTCCGAGGCTCCAAGGTCAAGGTCACAGTAAGAGATCAAAGGTCAAAATCCGTTCGTCTATACACTCGTGTCCGCTTCATAACTCTGACAAGAATGGATGGATTTTCAAATAACTTCGCACAATTGCTCACCACAACAGGGCAAAGTGTCGCGCACAAAATCCAGGTCCATGGCTCCAAGGTCGAGGTCACACTTAGAGATCAACGGTCAAAATCCGTTCGTCTATACACTCGTGTCCGCTTCATAACTCTGACAAGAATAGATGGATTTTCAAATAACTTCGCACAATTGCTCACCACAACAGGGCAACATGTCGCGCACAAAATCCAGGTCCGTGGCTCCAAGGTCAAGGTCACACTTAGAGATAAAGGTCAAAATCCGTTCGTCTATACACCCGTGTCCGCTTCATAACTCTGATAATAATGGATGGATTTTTAAATAACTTCGCACAATTGCTCACCACAACAGGGCAACGTGTCGCGAACAAAATCCAGGTCCGTGGCTCCAAGGTCAAGGTCACACTTAGAGATCAAAGGTCAAAATCCGTTCGTCTATACACTCGGTCCGCTTCATAACTCTGACAATAATGGATGGATTTTCAAATAACTTCGCACAATTGCTCACCACAACAGGGCAACGGGTCGCACACAAAATCTAGGTCCGTGGCTTCAAGGTCAAGGTCACATTTAGAGATCAAAGGTCAAAATCCGTTCGTCTTTACACTCGTGTCCACTTCATAACTCTGACAATAATGGATAGATTTTCAAATAACTTCGCAACAATTCCTCACCACAACAGGGCAAAGTGTCGCGCACAAAATCCAGGTCCGTGGCTCCAAGGTCAAGGTCACACTTAGAGATCAAAGGTCAAAATCCGTTTGTCTATACACTCGTGTCCGCTTCATAACTCGGACAATAATGGACGGATTTTCAAATAACTTCGCACAATTGCTCACCACAACAAGACGACGTGTTTCGCACAAAATCCAGGTCCGTGGCTCCAAGGTCAAGGTCACACTTAGAGATCAAAGTTCAAAATCCGTTCGTCTATACAATTGTCTCCGCTTCATAACTCGGACAATAATCAACGGATTTTCAAATAACTTCGCACAATTGCTCACCACAACAAGACGTCGCATGTATAATGAAAATGCATAATGCAATACATGTATAATGAAAATACATAATGCAACTCATACATAATGCTACACAATTGCTCACCACAGCAAGACGTTGTGTCGCGAAAAAAAAAATTGTTTTTTTTTTATTTATTTTTTTAAATTTGATTTTATTTGATTTTTATTGTTTGTTTGATTTTATTTTTTTTGAAAAAAAAATTATGCCCTCGAAGTGTGGCATATAGTAATCGCACTGTCTGTCCGTTCGCGTGTACACTCGTGTCCGCTTCATAACTCTGACAATAATGGATGGATTTTCATATAACTTTGCACAATTCCTCACCACAACAAGACGACGTGTCGCGCACAAAATCCAGGTCCGTGGCTCCAAAGTCAAGGTCACACTTAGAGGTCAAAGGTCAAAATCCGTTCGTCTATACAATTGGCTCCGCTTCATAACTCGGACAATAATCGACGGATTTTCAAATAACTTTGCACAATTGCTCACCACAACAAGACGACTTGTCGGGCACAAAATCCAGGTCCGCGGCTCCAAGGTCAAGGTCACACTTAGAGATCAAAGTTCAAAATCTGTTCGTCTATACAATCGTCTCCGCTTCATAACTCGGACAAGAATCAACGGATTTTCAAATAACTTCGCACAATTGCTCACCACAACAAGACGTCGCATGTATAATGAAAATGCATAATGCAATACATGTATAATGAAAATACATAATGCAACACATACATAATGCTACAAATGCAAACATATAATGCTACACATTTATAATGCAGATTGAAATAATACAAGTGTATAATGCAGATTGTAATAATACAAATGATGAATAATGCAGATATGTAATACATGTAATACAGATTATGTATAATGCAGATATGTAATGCTACACAAGTTTAAGGCAACCTGATACATGATTCTATACATATATAATGCTATACATTTTAATAAAAGCCCATAATGCTACCAATGTATAATGCAAATAAATGTACAAAAAAAGTTTTAATATATTTCAGAGAAATAGGGATGTTAATATATAAACCCTGAGATAAGGTTCTGATAATGTTTAAATGAGTGAATTTGAAGAATGAACATTTTGACAGTCCTAGTTTATTGTGAAACTTTTTATAATCCGTTCACCTGTTAGAAGCATATTAGACTAAGAGTGTGGACAAAGGGTTGAGATATAATTGTGGGGCACAATTTTTTCAGACAAAAATGATAAGAAGAATAAAAGACAACAAAAAAATCATCATATAAATAAATTTTCTTTTTTTAACTCCACCGCAACAACGACATGAGAAGTCTAAATATAAACTTCACGCTTAATTGTACAAGGTCAAACTGATATAATTTTTTTAACATTAACATATTGAACTGGTGTCTTAACCTCATTTTATCAATGTAGCGATAGACCTATAGATTGAGGCAAAGCGCTTATCATTAGTTATATATTGCATGTGGTGTATATACATGCTATTAAACACATACTTCAGACAGCTAAATGTTGATATACTAAGATATACTCAAGATACAACATACAGGATTGTATTAACAAATTAAGGGCCCTCAAAAGGGCAAGTAATTTAGTACGTTGATTACAATGACTGGTAAATAACAATGACAAAATGACCAAAGCACATACACTGAGCAGAGACGTCTACAGTCCTTTAAAGTTCTCCGGCCATGTTTTGTTTCATGAACATGTTTATGTTTATTTAAATCAAAATCAATATACAACAATAGATATTTACAATTCACACATTGCAGTATCTGTGAAAAGCGAGAATAAGATCTAATTTGATGACGTAGAAAACTTTGAACAGGTAAATTAATCCACAGGTAAATGTATTTATCAATTATCTGGTAATAGTATTGCAACTATACAATTCAGATTTACCTCATTTCCCCGTGCAGCCACGCAGTGGTAAAAGTAATATCTACGTCATGCAAATAATACTTATTTTTACAAACAACTTAGTAGCGGTTTTAAATATATGTTTCTCTCCGGGACTATCAAGAAATGTTCATATGATGTTTATGAGTTAAATTTGTTAATTGATAATACTGCATAAAGGGTGGCCATTCATCTTTAAACTATGATCACACCAGTAATTTTATAGTAATTATATTAATAGACAATTAATGTTTTGTTTTTTTGAAAGACTATTAAATAAGTACCAATGGTTTCAGAATGTGTATATTTTCGCAAGATAGTAGCCAAATAAGTTTATATTGCAAATCCAGGATGGGAAAAATTAGAACATTCTGAAGAGATGCATGTTAATAAAGTAGTTATTTCATCTGAATACTAAGGACATGTTAGGGGGAAATGCATCTCAACATCTATAGAATTACTGTACAGTGTTCACATAATCTATGTTCAACAGGAGTATTAGTATATCTACCAGTTTCGATTTTCAGTTTATGGCAGTACGTTTTTCAAAATTATCGCTACTACACAGGTACTCTTCTAATTGAAAATCATGTTTAAAAGTGAAGTTAGTTCTCAGTTTTCCAGGACGGAGCTTAGTTTTGTCTTTGTCCCAGTTTTCCTGGAATGTTTCAAATAGTTGTAGTTTTACTGTTTTTACAAGTTTTGACATTGACATTACTGAGGGGGAGTGGGGAGAAAATTGATCAATGTCCATGTTTAGAATTTTAAGAATTGATACAATTTCTGAATACCATGAGTGAATACCTTTATGATGAAGACTTTTGGATTCAAGCAAACCATCTGCAAGAAAGGTTAAACGGATTTTTGACTAGACGATGATAATATTTTAACATTCACATGATAACATCAACGTACACAGGAAGACGACCCAACTCAGACATAACAGCAAAGTCGGTGGTTTTCCTATCTACCCCTAAAATATATTTACAGTATTTTACATGTAATTTTTCAAATTCAAACTTACTGGACAGCTTAGTAAAGTAACAATGATTAAAATTCCTTCTACCAAAAGAACCCCAGCATTCGCTGTCATATAGTAAATTTGGCTTGATTGTATGGTCAAATACTAGCCTAATAAATTGGCTCCTATGCATTTTTTTTTTTTATTATTCTGACGTTCTATGTAACTGCATATACGTTGATGCTTGCCAATACGAAAAATTTCAAAAGAGCATTAAACGTGTATTTTAACACACTAGGTCAAATACGTGCGCACTTGCGGATATACCCGGATGTATGGAGTTAAATTGTTTCCTTAACATAAAAAGGGCTTTCAAACCTTTCTTATACAAGTCACTTCGAGCTTGTGTAAAACAACCAGATGCAAAAAAATGTAACTCCAAGATAATTATAAGAGGAGACACATTCTAAAGATTGCTTTTGAATGACACATTTGTCTTTTACTAGTCTACCTGCCTTATTAAAGATTAATACTTTAGATTTAAAAACATTAATATTGAGACACCAATCCTGCAAAAAAGATTAAACTTGTTCAATGTTTCTTGTAAACCAAGGGCTGTAGTAGATAAAAGAACAACATCGTCTGCTTACATAAGACAATCTAGCCTAACGTTGTTAACTGTGCTTTGAGCATAAGTTGGATTGAATGCCCTCCTACTAATTTCCTAAGTATGACAATCCTATAACGAGATGTTACTTTGAGTTCAACTCATTTTAAAGTTCATATATATGTTTACTATATTTCATCAAAACATACATCCAAACACAAGTTGACAGGCTGTTTTTTGTTAGTTTTACGATTTAGTAATTTGTACCCTACACCGTATACTCAGCCTTTCTCAATGGAGTCGAGCAGGCAGATGGTAGTATAATAATATGGGAGATTAAAATCAAAATTATAGCATGTATCTCGGTCATTTATAAAAAATACCCGCCCACCCGTACCCCCATTTTAATGACTATATTTTGCTCAATCTGCTTTGCTTTGTTTGTTTATATATATTTCAAGTACATTATCCTAGGAATGGTGGTGTTGGGCTTATGCGGACGGGTTGATGTTTCCTACCGTCGTGGCTTCAGCGCTGTCTATTCAGCCGTGTTGGCAGTATGTCGCGGTAACAGGCTCACAGCAGTGTGTAGTCATTATTTTACGAGAACATTTGAAGGAAAGCAACTAAATTTTAAATATCTGGCTTGGTGAACATCTGAACCCAGCGTTCACTGAGTACAGTTTTCATTCACTTCAAAACTTGGTCTAAGCTATGACCATTTTTCAAAATTGTTTATAAGTACATTGACTGCACATTTGATATGCACATTATGTTTCTTGTTATATTATGCTGAAGCCATGGCCAGTTTATTCCAATAAATTTAAACTATGTTTTCTTTCACAGCCAATCTGCAATAAATGATTTTTTTGTTTCGTTCAATAACCGGTATCTAAAACTCATTTTATCAAAGTATAGGTTGAGGCAAAGCGTTTATACTTAATATTATTCCATGTGATATATACAAGTGATATGATATTTGTCAAACACATACATCAGATATTAAATATTGATATACTATCAATGTTGGATTGGCAGCACCAATTGAATTGAATGCCCCTTCTTTCGACAATAACAGTAAAGAGGTGCTATCTCGAGTCGTTAAAAGGAAATATTACGCGTTACCCAATTCATCGTTTTAATGCCGTTTCATGCAAATATCGCCATTGGTTAAACAAAACAAAAGCATAGATCCAAAACTTTAGTTATTAAAGTTGACAGGAGGCAATGACAATGGACTTTGACCGCATTTTGAAGTACATTTTGTTGACAAGAGATTTATATGCGTATTAAAAAGATAATAGCAAGTATATGATCAAACCTGCTCGTTATACTGCAATCGTAAGATAACACTGTTTAAATAGATATATGCGTAATATATGACGTTGTTATGATTGTTACAATGTATAGACGGTTATTATTTTCCATACAAACTGTTTTAAATAATATTTGGTAAATCATTTTGTGATCTCACGTTTAAACTCCAGGATTATGGCAGATACTTCAGAAAACAGCCATGTAGTCGTTGCGGCAGTAGATTTTGGTACAACTTTCACTGGATATGCCTTCTCTTTTCGCCATAATTACAAGCAAATAATCACTTCTACATTTGGAGGAAAACTACAAGAGGACCGCGTTCCAACTACTGTTCTACTAAAACCTGATAAAACATTTCATTCTTTTGGGTTCACAGCAGAAGACATGTATGCGAGATTGTTGGTCACTAAAGAAGAAGAAGAAGAAGAAGAAAACGAAGGCGATGATGGTGACGATGAGGACGATGAGGATGAGAATGATGAGGATGAACCATCAAACGATCCTAAAGACTGGTTTTATTTTCGTCATTTCAAAATGGCTTTATATACAACTAAAAATATAACAGAGGAAATGTACATTTACGACAGTGAAGGTCGATCAATGAAGGCTATGACAATATTTCGAATGGTAATCAATTACTTGAGAGAACTTGCTGAGGACATTATCTGTAAAACCAAGAAGGGACTAACACGGAAGGATATCCAATGGATGATAACTATTCCAGCCATTTGGACAGACTCGGCTAGGCAATTTATGAGGAAGGCAGCAACAAGCGCGGGGATCCATGAAGACCAGTTACGTCTAGTTCTAGAACCAGAGGCAGCTTCCTTATACTGCAGCATGCAACAGACACTAATGTCAGATGAAAGTCATCAAATTGAAAGGCTTCCTGTTGGCAGTAAATACATTCTAGCAGACCTAGGCGGTGGTACCGCAGATATCTGTGCACATGAGATAATGACAGACGGGAAGATTCGTGAGCTATACAGGGCTAGTGGAGAAGCCCTGGGTGGGACATGCGTGGATACTGAATTTTGGCAGTTTCTCATCAAACTCGTTGGTGCCGATGTACTTATGAAGTTCAAATTAAGTTTCCCAGAGCATTATTTGAATCTTTTGAGAGAATTTGAAAAAGGAAAAAAAATATTTGATATGACAGCAACTAAGCTTATCTTTAGTTTGAGTCCACCATTCACAGATTTGGTACAACTCGAATTTGGTCAATCTTTGAAGGAAATCATTCCCCACACATCTTTTCCTCCTCATAAACTAACGTTCTTGCCACGTGGAAACAAACTTAAGATTGATAAGATGATAGTGAGAGATTTTTTTGACAAATCAATTGATGGCATCAAAGAGCATCTTAAAGAAATACTACAAGAAACTGGTGACCGTGACATCAACACGCTGATTCTTGTTGGAGGATACTCAGAATCACCATATCTTAGGGAGAAAATTCAGGCAGAAATGGGATCATTGACGGTTATTCTTGAACCAGAAGCAAACTTGGCCGTCCTGAAGGGGGCAGTGTTGATGGGATACAAACCGAGAACCATCGTGGAGAGGAGAGCGAGGTTTACGTACGGTTTCAGTGTAGCAAGGTTATTCATAGAAGGAGTGCATCCTGAGTCGCTTAAGTTCGTACGAGACAAAAAAATATTATGTAACAAGATATTTCACAAGCTGATCAGCCGAGGTCAGATATTAAAATATGGACAAGCATTCACAAAGCAAACGACTAACCATCTGGCAATACCAGAATCAAAACATCTGAATCTTTTAACACCGCTGTATAAATCTCCACGGACAGATCCCAAGTACTGCATAGTAGAGGAGGAGTGTACTATGGTGGGGGAGATTGTAGGGAAAGCACCTGTAGAGGGGTGGCCGGACAGGGTTGAGTTGGAACATAATCTCATAGTGGGGGAAACTGAGTTTACTGTTAATGTGTTTAACAAATCAACAAAGGAAGAAATAGAGGCTAATATGAATTTCTTGTGATATTATGTAAGAACAGTGACACGTGGAAACGTTTATGGCATACTGTGTTAAGCTTTAGATTTGCTTGGGCATAAATATTCCTATATACAATTGCTAATATTACATTTTTTCATAGAAAGATGGCGACTTGAACTCCGTGGACTGGTAATTCATAAATCGTGATTATATTGGAATGAATGGTTAAAAACGAACTTTAAATTGAATGTATATCCAGTCTGGTTATACATGTTTTCTGCCACAGTATATTTGTATCCAGTCTGGTTTTATCTTTGTTTCTCATGAAAACAGATCACTTACATTTTACGTATACATGAATATATTAGGACCAAATTGTAATCAGAATATTACAGTTATCATCCCTATAACTAGCTTTTGGTAAATTAATTAAAGAAACTAACCCACCAAATAATGGCAAGATTTCACTACAAACGTTTTCATTAAAACTCTGTCCAGGTGTTCAGTCGTATAATAACGTATATGAGCCGATTAAACGTATATAAACGTGTGGGGTCAGATATATACGTGTTAGTCAGATATAAACATGAAGGATTTCCATATGATCGAATCCAGCAGTTAAATAATCTAGTTATTACATTTGTATGTTTATAACTAAATGTTTCGCAGAGCTTACTGTCAATGTGTATTACAAATCAACAAATGAGTAAATAGAGGTCCAGATGAATTATTGTGATATTATATTCATCCACAGTGACCATGTGCGCCTTTATGTATGACATACTGTGAGAAGCTACAAGATTCGATTTACCATAAAAAGATAGTAATTAGACATCAATTCCTATCAGCACTGACATTCGGATTATTGGGTATTTAAAGCTACAGAGTCTCTATATCAATCGATTTATTCTTTGCAGGCGTGTCTTTATTTTGTAACTTCATGTTCACCAGCTCATGTCGAAATCGGGTATTTAAGCGAGCAAATGTAGCGCAGGAAATCATTTACTGTACATACATCGACCAGTGCACATCGTACCTATTCACAGGTAACAGTAGTTTTTACAGAAAAAAAGTAAGCCTCTTTCGGGGCTCGATTACACGATCTTCTTATCTCAAGTCAGGTGCTCTATCCACTGAACTATAACGCTACTTGAGAAATTAGTATACTAACTATCATTTATTATGAGGCAAAATAACTTAACATATTTGAACGCAACTCAAGATGGCTCAATACATATGTAGTCCATCTTGTAGCACATGTAAATTAACATTGCCCGGTGTAATACTGTATGTTATCAATATGAAACTAATACTTCGCCTCAAAACAACCATATCTCGATTTGTTATTTAGCGCTTGATGAGTTTATGTTTGCGCGCTTGTTATTACGTAATGCCTATTTAGTGTTAAAAATGCCACAACATACCAATAAATAGCAGTGGTCTGGTGGTTCAGCGTACATCTTTCAAAACTTTCAAGTGCGAGGCTGTGGTTCAAATCCCGTTCCGGGCAACTATTTGTTATCACATATATTCTGGAGCCGTATATTTATCGATGTTACCTGTACGGAGGCTAAATAAAAATGTGAAATTTTACGCATCGATATCTGCTTATATACCGACATGTGGGGTGTTCGTCGATTTGAAACTACTTCACACATAAAACATTCATATTCATGAGTTATTACCAGTTAAAATAGGGAAAGTACAGCTTTAATGAACTTTAAATTGTGTTAAAACATTTATTAATATATAAAGACCAACTTTTAATCAGAAGAATTCCACTTTCTTTTCTATAACCACCCTTGTGCTGTTATAACATTAGTGTTAAGAATAGTTTAACTAGATAATACACTTGCTATAGTTATATTCTGTACCCCCTGGTGCAAGGATCCCAAATGCATATGGAAATGAAGGAACTTGCCACCTTGCTGCATCAAGGATTATAATTTACCATTTAACCAGGAAAGCGAAATAGCTGTGACAGAATTAAAAATATACTAACTTTAATAACTTTAAAATAAAGAACTTTAAACAACTTACAGATTGCCAACAAGATTGTAACCACATATTAGAGATAGATATGAACAAGCGTTATTTACAGATGACACTCTATTTGTATTCTTTATTTATACATTAGTTAACGAGTTTGACGTCTCGTCCTGCTTCGAAATGGTGGTGCGAATAGAACATACTAAATGTCTTGAGTGTCCATGAATTAAGTCAAACCTGTAAAACAGTTTAATGATAATTGCACTTAAATAACTACATATTTGAAATATAATTAATTGTCCTGATATTTAAATGCACTCATGTATTCAAGATGTGTGAGTGCTTCGGGAAGTCCATTAGTACATTGGGTATAATGGACCCAAAACTCATCTTGAGGAGGCGTGAGAGGTGTTGCACTAAACATTACCTCTCATGAACAGACTCAATAAAACAGAGTCTGCTACTTTTATCTCTAGTTTGTATTTGTTGCTTCCAAGGGTTTAAATTTACATACCTATTCATATATATATTTACATGAGTCTCATACTGCGATCAGCTTGTAATTTAACTTAAGGACAGGTCGTTCCACAGTAAACTCTACATGTGTTTTACAGTCCATTATACATATGTTTTTAAATGAAGGCGCGCGAATTTACTGTGCCTTTGTAGATTTATAAAAGGCATATAATAGATTATAATTATATAAAAACGCACTTTGGTTTAAATTCTTTTTACTTGGGATAAACGGTAACATGTTAATAGTTATAAAAGATATGTGCAGTCAAGTTAAATCATGTGTGCCAAGCTGTAATTAATTCTCAGATTTGTTCGAATGTTCAATTGTCTAAAACAATGGGTGTGAGGTGTGCGTTAAATGTCCTAATCGCAAATATAAAAAAGATATAATTTCAAACCTAAGACATGGTGTCAACTTTTTAATGCATTTGTGGGGGCTATTCTGAATTATAGAGCAAAGATTTAAGAGATGTTTAAGTTTTTTTAGGGGATGAGCTAGGTATGGAATGATCCTCACAGTATTAATTTGAAACATTTTCATGTATTTTTCAAACAATAAATAATTTACTGGTTTGTACGGAAGTGGTATACTGACATTGAAAATAACCGTGTTCTGATGTTATATAAACATTTCAAGACTGTCTTCAAATATGAATGTTGTGTAGATATTTTGCCATTTAAACTAGGAACATCATTGTCAAGGGTACGATTGTCTTCGCATTTTCTCTGAGTCGAAACCGGCAGATACGCACGAAATAGAACTGATAGAAGTCAAAGATACTGTCTACTGCTTGTAATTCTATGGACATAGAAGACGAATATCATGTTATTTTATATTCGCAAACGGTATATTAAGGCTTATTATTATCGAATCCCTGGTGTTATTAAATTTATTAAATTGATGCAAAGTATGAAAAATAAAGAGATTCATAATGAAGCTAAATTTGTAAAAGAAGCATTTCTTTTACTTAACACATTTAATTATACGTAGCTGTGCAAATATGTTTTATTTATTGTTTCATGGTTTAAACAATTATAATGTTTATATTTGGATGCGTGATAGAGATAGAGTGCGTACGTGTGTGTGCACGTGCGCGCGTGCGTGTATTGGAGTGCGTGCGTGCATACCTGTCATATTTTGAATTTAAATTGTGATATTATGTTCTGATGATGATATAATATATGTACACGTCAAAATAAAACATATACTATCTGTATTGACTGTTTTGGTATTTAAAATATTACAATTCTACAAGTCAGTGTTTTGTATGGTCTAAGCCATATGGGCAGTTGGTTTTCTTTAAAAACTTCAAGGAATTGAGGGTTATAGTGACTATGTATTTGTAACGAACTTCCTTTGTGGTTAAGACATGTTAAGAGTGAACAATACTTTAAAGTTTCATGAAGTTTCATATATAGTGTATATACATTCCGGACAGAATCTTTGTTCAATAGACTGAGTCCTAGAACTCCGCCATGGCTAATTCTCTTATAGACTCTTATCTCAGGGTCGCAATTTAAATCGGTCGTTAATAAGTTGTGGCAATCCGAAATGGCCGGCGTTAACCAAGACAAGTCAAGAATCACCATCACAGAATGACATTTTGGATGAATGTATTATATACAGTAACAAACATTACGATATTTCATGATAAGGGTAACACTACGTATAGCCGCTTCACTTTTATGGAAGCGCATATAAATATTATGGAATGATTATTTAATGCTAGTATAATTGTGTAATGAACAATTTTATCATATGTATTTATTTTAAAGTTGTGGTTATCCCAGAACGAAGTTTGTACAGTTCAGTAAGTGTGCCAGGTTCTCCGCCATGACTCGAACCTGGATCTCTTTTCTCGAAAGAAAAGCATGCTTCCTTACACTACAGAGATGTTCCCAACAGCACAGAGCGTACAAATAATTAATCAGCCAACTTAAATTTAGATTAAACATGACTGTTTAACTTCAAATAATGTATATTAACATAATCCATTCTGGGCACTGATCTTAACTCTGAAAGCATGTCCTTTGAATCTGCCAGATGAAGCTGCAGGTTATGCTTATAAATTAATTCCAACACTTCATTAAAAGGTAACCCAGTGAAAACAAGCAAATTCAGCGTAGTACAAGTCCCCTATATGTGTAACCACCTGTCTTAAAACAATGGATACTCCTCAATTCTGCCAAATTTCAAGAGAAAGTAAACTTATTGAGATTTTTTTTTTATTTAAATTAACAGCAACCTTGAACCTTGACCAACCGACCTGAATAACAATCCAGTGCTTCCTTTCAATGACTTACAAAAATTTACTAGCCGAACACATTACTACTGACCCGAATTGTTTAAGTGTAATTTGAGTGTTATATTTAGAAAAATATGTTTATTGTCACAGAAAGTTACATTTTCTATAAAATAATATCACAAATAATTAAATAAAATAAAGAAATTGATTGTTTTAACACTTTATTCTCAGTCATTGGGTCTGTAAATGACGGGTTCTGTTTATTTCATAAGTTGTTTTTTTGAGTCTCTAACGTCTGCATTGCTTTTTTCTGCCGGCTTACGCTTTCGAAATAATGAAGAAAGCTCATCGTAGGTTACAAAATAGACCGGAAATGATCTTCGGTTCATTTTCAGTCGGGTTTACGTCGCGATATTGATTCATACTAAATATTGCTCCTTCGTCACCAACGTCGTTCGAACACAGCAAATAAAATTGAAAACCAGTCTGTTCTGAAACAGAGAGTTGTTTCCGGCGATGTATAAACAAAATAAATCGACTTTTAAATTAGTTTACAAGCTGTCGTTAATTGTTCGGTCTGATTTCGTTCCGATTCATTTTGGCATTTGATTCATTTTGGCATTTTCGTCTAATTTTTAACATGCCCGCTTGCAAAATTTACATGCTCAACATGTTTTTTACTGACCGCGGATTCCGTCTAATTTCGAAGACTGTAACAAACTCTTTTGTTGTTGGTGTTTTTTTAATTGTCTTACACTATCGAATAATACACTCGCTGGTTTTCAAAACATGAATATTTATACTAACTATGTCGGCCATTTTAAAGATTATGTAGTCGGTCACATGAGTATTGATTGTAATCACTTTCTCTGTAAGTTACCTATTATTCATATCTGACACAAACATCGGTTCAGAGATAATCAGCACGCAAATACTTATTACATAATGTATTTCGTCAGCAAGTTTCATTCCTAGGTGCTTTGAATAATGATTTAATTGATCGATTTCTTCTGGAATATATCGGAAATGTGTCCTGTTTCTAAGACCAAGACAAACAATAATCCATTCGCAACATCTCGTACATTGCTCCGCAGAATTAACTCAAATGTATATCGAATGTCACCATATTGGTTATGTCTGATCATAGTGATGTACTCGAGATACTGAGATTGAACTACTTACAGAATATAATGACGTCAGTAGTTCAATCGCAATATCTCAATTGCATCCGACTGCCGAAAATGACTGATACGTAATTCTGGAATGTTGACCGGATATCCAGACAAAATCAGACAAATGATGATCATGAGTATATTTATTGACGACTTTTGACTTCGATATCTCGGCGGGTTGACAAGTCGTAGGAAGAGTGGTATTGTCAGATAGGAAATATATTTCTGCCCACGAAAGTGTACAAGGTGTATGTATTTGATACATTTGTAAACATCTACTTCACCTCAGTAAAAATATCACTTAAATGTCCCCTTACAGTCCTTCATAAATAATTATAATTACAGTTCTATAAAGGCATAGATCTACCTGTATATCCATGATAAAAGGTAATAATTAAAATGATCCTACCTGTTCATCGTGGTGTCTGTCAGGAATTACGATGTTATATTCACTGTGCCCAGCACTATAAACACTTTAATATCACCATGTTTGTCCGCTTCACCAGACCACGACTTTACACTATGTCCTCTCAACCCCATCTCCCCGCTCTGCCCATGCCGCGACCAATCATAGCCCTCGAACGGCATCAAGTGACGTCTGGCTGGGGTCATGTGATGTCTGGCTGGGGTCAGGTGAGCTCATTCGGCGGGAAACAGCTGGTTACCCACAAGTCCAGGGACCAGACCGCAAGGTCATATAGGCCCACCATCGACAGTCACCACACTCCACCACCCACACTTTATCATAATGGTCTTCCTGCCCGTGGGGGTGTCCACTCACCGCACTCCTGAACCCAGAGTGTCACCGGTGAGCGCTAACTTCCCTTTTCGGGTTTTTAGTCCCAACTGTCATGGGCCTCCTCTGGACTTGGACGCTTTAAACCTCCCACCCAACTCCGCCCAAAACCACCTTGGGGCCAGTTAACAAATAATAAGCCACAATAACCCCCGCAATTAATACTGATTCCCCACTACAGATAACCCTGGTAACCGAACTTTAAATGATAACTAATTGCCCCCTGGTAACCAAACCCTAATCCATACCGCAGTATACCCCATGAACCCGATGACCGTACCTTAACTGGTTTATGAGCTTTATTTGATAATTCTCCTTAACAATAGAAATTCACCCTGGGTAACCATCCTTAACCTTACAAATTAATCTAACACTTCTTGTTTAGTATGAAAGTAGGGAGGCGCCCGGGTGGGCGCCTTAAACCGTGCCTCCACCTAACACTCGACTGTGGGGATGTGGAATCACCCTACTGGGTAGCAACTCTAACAACACCCCCAACCGTCAGGAATCCTGGGGGATCCCAGACAAGGATGCGGAGACGCCTCCCTCCGCATCACCCGTTCTGGTCCATCGGACTCAACGATCAATGGTGGGTTAATTACCCAATTCCTTGCCCCGCGCACCCACCTGCAGGTTTACAGCCAACAAATGCCCAAGTGGAGAGCCATGCGCCTGCTCTCTGTCTCCTGGACTAGGCAGTACCTGCCCTCGATTCTCTGGACAAGACGAGCATGGGGTAGGTGGCCGAGACCTTCCCTCTTGCACAGTCTAGCATCCTGGTGACGCCGGGAGGGAGCTCAGGAACCACTCCCAAATTCCCAGGCCGTCATTTCAGGACAGGCCCCCGCACCTCTTGGTGTCTGGCCTCCTCCCGGATCCCAGGGTACCCATGGTTCACCGCATTTGCCTCGAACGTCTACCTCCGGTTCTACTACCAACCCTCTAGGATCGCTCGATCTTTCCAGTTTGACTATCACTTGGTGGTTACAGCTGCTTTGTTCAAAAGCCTCGCTCCCCTGCCACCCCTGCGGATCCCGCGGAGTGATCAATTCCGCGTCTTAGGAACCTTTCCGCAGACATCCCGTCCCCGCACAGTAGTTGACATTCCCACCATGGTGGTTCCCACCGTGGTGCACCCCCGCAACTCCCTGCGCTCCTGACGCCGCCAACGAAACCGCTTCATCCACATCTGGAATGAAACACTCCCAGTTCCTGTCCGCCCTGGTGCAGTACTAGCTTTCCGCATCTCCGGGTTTCTTGCCACACTCCAACTGCCCCCGGGTTTCACTAACGTCAACAACCAAACTCGTCTGGTACATTCTGACCACATAAGGTCGTCGTAGAAGGTAGTACCGATACTGCCGGGTCAATAGGTCCCTGGCCAGTACTCAGTCCGAGGACTTGATCATCAATTATCAATGCACCCTCACCCACATTAAGATTGGTTGCTCCCAGGTGAAATAACGTATCGCAGCCCAGTAACATATCTTCCGCGATAGGAGCTACATACACAGTCTCCTTATACAGCTGCTCGCCCATCTTTAAAGTTACCGGACCTATTAGAAACCTCCTGACCTGGTGTCAGGAGTTCAACATCCTTGATCAATTTGGGAGGTACCTCCATAGACCAATAAATCCTATCCGAAATAATGGTAACCTCCGCCCCCGTGTCCACCAATGCATCCACTTTATGTCCGTCTACTTGGACCTCAACAATTGACTGGGATGTAGAACCCAACTGGCACACCTTAACCGCCTCACCTCCATCCGTACCCTGGCCTTCTACTTCCGGCCCCCTGGACTACTGGTCCCCTGGGTTCCCGCCGGTAAATCCCTTGCCGCGGATGGAGATGAAATACTGGTGTTCCGCCCCAGATTTGCTGGAGCACCCCCGCCATCCCCTTTGGGATCTTCTTTTCCCTCATTCCCCGCCCTCTCGGGAAAACCTAAACTGTCCTGAATTGTTGGTGACACACCTTCCAGCGCTCACCCCTCATCCGGACGCCCCTGATTTCAGTGGGCTGGCTACCCACGTGAGCCCCTTCGAGCCCCTACTAATGGGTCGCCCAACACTACTGGTTTAGCTGTGACAGACTCCGCAACTGGATTGTGTGCAAACCAATCTGCCACTTCCTTAATACTCTTATCAGCCCTGCGGCTGTGTATTTGTTGTGCCAGTCCAGCTGCATTTACTTCCGGCGCTACGAGTGGTGGAGCATTCTGGCATCCTGCTTCCCCCCCCCCCCATCCCCTTTACATGGTCATAGTTCAGTGGTCGTACCTTAATAGGCTCGGCTCCGCGACTAATTAGCGCCTTCCCCGCCTGGCCTCGTTGTCCCGGGATGGAGGATCGGCCCCGGCCTCGATACAGTCCCGTTTAAAGACCCTCTCCCAATGGGACGCCCGTCACCTTGCCCTTTCCGTGGACACTCCAGTTTGAAGTGCCAAACCTCACCACACCCAAAACATGCAAATCTGGTTGATTGCCTCTGATTGGGGGGAGGGGGGACCCTCAGGCTGCTTTTGGGGGGAGGTCCATTGTCCCTTGTCTGCCTGCTGGCCCCCACTAAGCGAGTTGAACTTCATCTACAATGTTTCGAACTTTTGTTCTAATTTGGCGAGAACGTCATCTACCCTACTGGCCTCCCGGGGGTGCCGCCTCCTGAACCGCCGAAATCACTATTGGGGCCTCCATATCATCACCCCGTCCCCGTTTGGGTCTTTACGAGGCTTTCCATAAACAGCCTGTGATCGAGTCGCTTCGCGATGGGAAGCGACGCTTCTGGCCACTTCGCGATGGGGTCGACGATTCTGCCACTTCGCGATGGTGAAGATCCCATCCTACCACTCCGCGATGGGAAGCGTGCTGCTCTACCACTCCGTGATGGGAAGCGTGCTGCTCTACCACTCCGCGATGGAGAGTGACGCGTCCTGCCACTCTGCTCTAGTCTGAACCTCCTCAGGCTCGAGTCCCCCACCCTAAATCCGCGTGATTTGCAACCCTTCTTGCCCCAATCTTTCTCATCTTCGGAGCTCTCATCGTCACCGTCCTCACTTGATGATGAAGAGGACGGGAGAGAGGCATACCGCACGTGTCTCGCCTTTTTAGTGGCCTTTGAGACCGCTCCTGCGCTTTTTTGGGACATGCTTTTAGTGATGGCAACCCCTGTTGCTACTACCGGACTCGACTCGACCCTTTCCACACCGGTAGCTGATTGGGCCGGGTGTCTTCTATTTTTACACCCATGAGGCCACCCATCACTTTAAGCATATCGTTCATGTGCTTTAAATCCGTTTTGCTTGGGGTCCCTATTGGACGTCCCTATTGGACCCGTAGTCCCTAACCTAGGGGGCTTAATGTCCGCATCAAATGCATCCAACTGGGATTTCTGGCTTAGAGGACTCTCCATAGACGGATACATGCCGGGAGGGTTCGCACGTGGTCCCGATGGATCGGTTTCAGGTGCATGCGGTGTATCAGGGAGACACCGATACATGTCATACAGGCTTGCTTGCCTGTGGAGGCTGCCAGTCTCCACATCCCTATATAATGTAACCGTATCCTCCCCCTTATACTCCTTCCCCTGGTACAACTCCCAATCTTGCAGCACCCTCTCTTGCTCTGTTTGATCAAGATTCCGGTGAGCCCTGCGACCCCAGCTCAGGCTAGCGTGCTCGGTGCGCAGCTCCGCTGCTTTTGTGGGCACAGACGGCCTGAGCGTGAAGTCTAGGCAGCCCCAGTCCACAGAATCCATCCCGGTCAAAGACTCCCACACCGTTGGTACGAGATTGCCCTGTGCCTGCCGCACCGTGACAATGGCCGACGCCAACTGGGACCCTATACCACTGATCTGCCTCAACTCGTCCGCAGATGCCCTAATCCGGACCGGATAATTATGTCCACCGGTCTCCATTGTTAGCGCAAGTCCACTAATTGAACGCACAACACAGCAATATATAAATATGTAATGCAATAAACACCACAACGAACTAAGAGGCTCTGCCCACCGAAGTAACAAGGGATACTCCCCTGCAACTCCAGTGTTTACTGTCTCACTTCCTGTTCGACATTTGCTCACGCATTCGCAGTGACACTCATTCTCACCCATACCGAAAAGTAATTTTACTTACTTTCCCGGGGATAAATGCATAAACACTTCCTAGGATATCCTATCATATTGATCCACGCCGAAATTTAGACGGACAGAGGTTGCCCGGGAGACAACCACTCACAGTGTTGCGAACCTCACGACGCTGTTGGGCCACAGATGGCTGTGTTGGGAATTAAAAACATATTGGAAAAAAAAAATTAAAAAAATAAAAAAAAAAGAAAAGAAAAGTTAAAAAATTTAAAAAAAAAAAAAAGTGTTATTTGTTGAAAACAAACATATTTTAAAGAAAAATATCGGACAGGGAAAGCAGCATTCAAGGACGACAGTCAACCACAAAACACAAAAACAAACACGCAAACAGACAAATGAGAAGGCAAAAGTAATAAAAAATGCAAGCGACATCACAAACACAAAAGGGTTGACAATAGGGCTACCGCCTTGGAACGGTCAGTGGCAACAAAGGCCACTGGGGGTTTAAACTGGTTATAGGGTGCAACAAACCTCACACTTACCCTACTCTCATCCCATTAAAACAGGACAATGTAAATAAAGAAATCCCAGCCATGATCTAATCTCTAACCAACAAGGCAGCATCAATAGGCAATATAAGTAAAACACAAATATGCTCGTGTAAATATAATACAAAAAAACAATAGCCTAGAAAGCCACAATGAAGGTATTCAATGACTTGGCAGAAGCCAGAGCAACAAAAGAATAAAAAAAATCCTGAAAAAAATGTCCCAAAACTTAAAATATATTTATTTTTTTCAAGTTTTTTTAGTTCCCAACACCGATACAGCCACCTGTGTGTGAGGCTTCAACGTGAATTTCTTCCTCAAGCGCGAAATGCTTTCACTTCTGACATCATTAAAGTGATCCTACCTGTTCATCTTGTTGTCTGTCAGGAATTCCTATGTTATATTCACTGTGTCCAGCACTATAAACACTTTAATATCACCATGTTTGTCCGCTTCTCCAGACCACGACTTTACACTATGGCCTCTCAACCCGATGTCCGCTCTGCCCATGCCGCTACCAATCATAGCCCTCGAACGGCGTCACGTGACGTCTGGCTGGGGTCATGTGATGTCTGGCTGGGGTCAGGTGAGCTCATTCGGCGGGAAACAGCTGGTTACCCACAAGTCTAGGAACCAGACCGTAAGGTCATATAGGCCCCCCATCGACAGTCACCACATAATCAAAAGATGCAATTTCCTATGCCACGCCTCCTCCCAACCTGAAATTAATGATTTATCTCTAATATTGTTCAGTTAATGTGATGGATGTAAGTCTGTATTGTTTTATTCCATTCATTTGTTGTTCAATAAAACTTTCTCATATTCAAAACTTCATACATTTACTTCCGTGTCGGAAGTAGATATGGTTCAATTTTGACTGGTTCCCAGTTTCGCGTTCGCTAGTAAATACTAAATTGACACACAAACCTTCGAGCCTTGTTTATTATTCGCTGCTGGAACTGTAGCGACTCTTATATATTTTAGTTGCGTTCACCATGTTCACATATGTTTAAGTTATTTTGCCTCATAATAAATGGTAGTTAGTATACTGTTTTCTCAACTGGCGTTGTAGTTCAGTGGATAGAGCATCGGACTTGAAATCAGAAGGTCGTGTGTTCGAGCTCCGAAAGAAGCTAACTTTTTTTTCTGTAAAAAATACTGTTACCTGTATATAGGTACGATGTGCACCGGTCGATATATGTACAGTAAATGATTTCCTGCGTGTGTGTGTGTGTGTATGTGTGTGTAATTCTAAGGTTTATAGTCCCTCCACCAACTAATACAACAAGCCCCTTGCGGAGTATCATGCCGTATATGGATACAATAGAGTCAGGACTTAATGAATGATTTCCTGCGCTGTATTTGCTCGCTTAAATACCCGATTTCGACATGAGCTGGTGAACATGAAGTTACAAATACAAAGAAGAAATCGATTGATATAGAGACTCTGTAGCTTTAAAAACGATATTTCTACTTTGTCATTTATATTCGTTTGTGATATATATGCATCATGTTGTAAATAAATTTATTTATTCTTGATTCTCCCTTGGTGAATTGTCTCCGCTTGGTTCATCTTATTACAGTCTCCATGACACAAAGGTGTTTTAAATGCTGCAATTTTGCAATTATTGAAATAAAAAAACTTTTAAAATAGTTTTAAAACAAATTATTTTATTAACTTCTATGTAAATGGCTGCAATTATCACATAGAACAATATCTTAATTTTAATATAAAAGTACATCTTTATACACACACACATACTGTGCCTGATGGATAGCAAGCAATAGGCACATTGTTATGGCAAACATTTCTACAGCTACATAATCCTTTGGAAGCAACAAACACAACCGAGATAATAGTAGCAGTTTTTCTTGAGTCTGTTCATCAAAGGTACTATAAGCAACACCTCTCACGACCCCTAGCACCGACTTAAGCGGTATTCTATTTCAAAGTCACCTATGTTGGGCTCGTTGGTCCCAAGGGACCAGTAAAAAAAACTTACTTATTCTCATCACAGGGACACTAGCACTTGAGCCGCAAATATTGTATAAAAAAATAATAAGATATCCCTACTATCTATATAACACATGGTAAGGATGCTCGTTTGACACCAAACTGACCAACCTCGTTTCGAAGTCTCCATCTTTGTCATATTAGCGAATTGATTCAAATTCTTTCTACCGTTCGATCTGTCAGATTTCCATTTATCACAGTTTAGTCACAATTCGTACAAAAAATGCACTCTGTGGGGAGAAATTTAAGTAAAATCGCGGATTGCCACCATAACAATATTTCCTATTTATGTTTACTTCCGGTTGTACTCAAAGAAGTGACCCGATTGGACGATTTTTGGTTTCTGATTACGTATGATTTTACCGTTAAAATATCATTTCTTTTTATATAAACTTTTTCTATCACTTCTTTTGTGTTATTTGTAAAACCATAACAAACACGGCTGCCGAGCAGAATAATCCAAAACAAATTCAACTAACCGCTTCCCGCTCAGATGCGACATGGTAGTAAATGATCATGTCACGGATCCAAGTATATTTGTTTATAAACAGTGCCGAAAAGAGTTTGGTAAATTATACGGTCTATTCACTTAATAAATAACTGAACTCATTAAAGTCTCCTGCTTTCATTTGAATCATTGGGAAAACAGCAACTTCAGACGAGTGTTGATTTAACATACAGCATTTATATGCACCCAAAATAGGCCCGTTTTATGGTCCAGTCTTTTAGAAGTTTATAATTGGGGTTTTTAAGGTATGAAAACACCAGTTATTTTCCCCATAGACAACAATGTTAAAGTGTCACATATTAATGATTTGCTGCAAATTCAACTCAAGTATGGATAATGCAGCAGTGTAATGTTCATATAGAAAACTATTTTTCCACTTGAAAAATCACCAGAAAACGTCGGGTCACAAGACATGTAAGAAAGTTCTTGTTTGTTTACTAAACAGGTCAAGGGTACAGCTGTTTTTATTGATCGACTGTTTTCATTGCTCACAAAGTGTAAGCATAGAGTCGAAATTTCGAAAATGTTCATCAGTGATCCAGTAAAACCTATTAATACGCTTCTTATACATATAACCACAAAATCGAATAGAAATGGGCAGTTTTCCCCTACTTATAATGCCCATTTCCATCGAAAAAGGAGGGATTACTTTTTATTATAGGAACTACATTCGACTACACCTCGGAGGTTTACATGTAATTGGTGGTGGTAAACCTATAAGAGGAGAAAACATGTTCAGATGTTTCTTAAATGAGGATTTTGTGTTGTTATTTTCATAACAAGCTTAAAAACACCTACTCCATGCAAATCGAATGATTATTTGCCGAGATATGGTCTTGTGAATACCAAGGACAATAGTCTGAAATCGACAAAAGTCAGAGATTTTTTTTTAATTTTACACTATCTGAATTGTCATACCAAACGCCATTTCTTGTCAAAACACCATATTAAATAGATCAAATGTTTAGAACATTCAATGGAGATAAATAAAATATGCATTTTAGGTACAATTAGGACGATGAATATGCCAATTTATGTGGATTTTCATGCCAAAATTGATTTTTCAGTCAAATTCTTCAAAATTGGTGGTACCATACCTAATTATAGTAGCGAATACGAGCTTAATAATGCCAAAAATACCGCTAAAATCAGAATTGATACTAGCTGAACGCTACCAAGTCGAGTTTGAATGATAAGGAATAATAGTTTACCTTTTACACAAATCTTCATTTTTCACAGTATCCAATTTTAGGGGGGAAGGGGAAAGATTTAGTGGTTTCATGCCTACCAAACCTGTTGCCATGCAGATTTAATTCATGAAAACATGTTGCAAACATGCAACCCTACATGTTGATACCAAAAAGACATTATGCAACTGCAAACACTTCACCAATACGTCATTTTAAACACGAACAAAAAATGAAACTCAAAATTACGGCTTTTATAGACAAAATTGGACTAACAACGCTCAAAACCTTTGTCATAAACTATGGAAAACTTATTTCTGAGCTTATTTTACCAACTGTAATCGGAAAAGTGTCCCTAGGTACGAATCTGAGCGAGTCCTAATTACTGCACACATCTCTTATAAGAGGAGAAAACATGTTCAGATGTTTCTTAAATGAGGATTTTGTGTTGTCATTTTCATAACAAGCTTAAAAACACCTACTCCATGCAAATCGAATGATTATTAGCCGAGATATGGTCTTGTGAATACCAAGGACAATAGTCTGAAATCGACCAAAGTCAGAGATTTTTTTTTAATTTTACACTATCTGAATTGTCATACCAAACGCCATTTCTTGTCAAAACACCATATTAAATAGATCAAATGTTTAGAACATTCAATGGAGATAAATAAAATATGCATTTTAGGTACAATTAGGACGATGAATATGCCAATTTATGTCGATTTTCATGCCAAAATTGATTTTTCAGTCAAATTCTTCAAAATTGGTGGTACCATACCTAATTATAGTAGCGAATACGAGCTTAATAATGCCAAAAATGCCGCTAAAATCAGAATTGATACTAGCTGAACGCTACCAAGTCGAGTTTGAATGATAAGGAATAATATTTTACCTTTTACACAAATCTTCATTTTTCACAGTATCCAATTTTAGGGGGGTAGGGGAAAGATTTAGTGGTTTCATGCCTACCAAACCTGTTGTCATGCAGATTTAATTCATGAAAACATGTTGCAAACATGCAACCCTACATGGTGATACCAAAAAGACATTATGCAACTGCAAACACTTCACCAATACGTCATTTTAAACACGAACAAAAAATGAAACTCAAAATTACGGCTTTTATAGACAAAATTGGACTAACAACGCTCAAAACCTATGTCATAAACTATGGAAAACTTATTTCTGAGCTTATTTTACCAACTGTAATCGGAAAAGTGTCCCTAGCTACGAATCTGAGCGAGTCCTAATTACTGCACGCATCTCTTATAAGAGGAGAAAACATGTTCAGATGTTTCTTAAATGAGGATTTTGTGTTGTCATTTTCATAACAAGCTTAAAAACACCTACTCCATGCAAATCGAATGATTATTTGCCGAGATATGGTCTTGTGAATACCAAGGACAATAGTCTGAAATCGACAAAAGTCAGAGATTTTTTTTTTAATTTTACACTATCTGAATTGTCATACCAAACGGCATTTCTTGTCAAAACACCATATTAAATAGATCAAATGTTTAGAACATTCAATGGAGATAAATAAAATATGCATTTTAGGTACAATTAGGACGATGAATATGCCAATTTATGTCGATTTTCATGCCAAAATTGATTTTTCAGTCAAATTCTTCAAAATTGGTGGTACCATACCTAATTATAGTAGCGAATACGAGCTTAATAATGCCAAAAATACCGCTAAAATCAGAATTGATACTAGCTGAACGCTACCAAGTCGAGTTGAATGATAAGGAATAATAGTTTACCTTTTACACAAATCTTCATTTTTCACAGTATCCTATTTTAGGGGGGTAGGGGAAGTTTTAGTGGTTTCATGCCTACCAAACCTGTTGTCATGCAGATTTAATTCATGAAAACATGTTGCAAACATGCAACCCTACATGTTGATACCAAAAAGACATTGTTCAACTGCAAACACTTCACCAATACGTCATTTTAAACACGAACAAAAAATGAAACTCAAAATTACGGCTTTTATAGACAAAATTTGGACTAAAAACGCTCATAACCTATGTAATAAACTATGGAAAACTTATTTCTGATCTTATTTTACCAACTGTAATCGGAAAAGTGTCCCTAGGTACGAATCTGAGCTAGTCCTAATTACTGCACGCATCTCTTATAGGTATGAAAGCACTAATTATTTTCCCCATAGACACCAATGTTAAAGTGTCACATATTAATGATTTGCTGCAAATTCAACTCAAGTATGGATAATGCAGCATGTAATGTTCATATAGAAAACTATTTTTCCACTTGAAAAATCAACAGAAAACTTGGGGTCACAAGACATGTAAGAAAGTTCTTGTTTGTTTACTAAACAGGTCAAGGGTACAGCTGTTTTTATTGATCGCCTGTTTTCATTGCTCACAAAGTGTAAGCATAGAGTCCAAATTTCGAAAATGTTCATCAGTGATCCAGTAAAACCTATTAATACGCTTCTTATACATATAACCACAAAATCGAATAGAAATGGGCAGTTTCCCCCTACTTATAATGCCCGTTTCCATCGAAAAAGGAGGGATTACTTTTTATTATAGGAACTACATTCGATACACCTCGGAGGTTTACATGTAATTGGTGGTGGTAAACCTTATAGGAGAAAACATGTTCAGATGTTTCTTAAATGAGGAGTTTATGTTGTCATTTTCATAACAAGCTTAAATACACCTAATTCATGCAAATCGAAAGATTATTTGCCGAGATATGGTCTTGTGAATACCAAGGACAATAGTCTGAAATTGACAAAAGTCAGAGATATTTTTTTAAATTTTACACTATCTGAATTGTCATACCAAACGGCACTTCTTGTAAATACACCATATTCAATAGATCAAATGTTTAGAACATTCAATGGACATAAATAAAATATGCATTTTAGGTACAATTAGGACGATGAATATGCCAATTTATGTCGATTTTCATGCCAAAATTGATTTTTCAGTCAAATTCTTAAAAATTGGTGGTACCATACCTGATTATAGTAGCGAATACGAGCTTAATAATGACAAAAATACCGCTAAAATCAGAATTGATACTAGCTGAACGCTACCAAGTCGAGTTTGAATGATAAGGAATAATATTTTACCCTTTACACAAATCTTCATTTTTCACAGTATCCTATTTTGGGGGGATAGGGGAAAGATTTAGTGGTTTCATGCCTACCAAACTTGTTGTCATGCAGATTTAATTCATGAAAACATGTTGCAAACATGCAACCCTACATGTTGATACCAAAAAGACATAGTTCAATGCAAACACTTCACCAATACGTCATTTTAAACACGAAAAAAAAAATGAAACTCAAAATTTCGGCTTTTATAGACAAAATTGGACTAAAAACGCTCATAACCTATGTAATAAACTATGGAAAACTTATTTCTGATCTTATTTTACCAACTGTAATCGGAAAAGTGTCCCTAGGTACGAATCTGAGCTAGTCCTAATTACTGCACGCATCTCTTATAGGTATGAAAGCACTAATTATTTTCCCCATAGACACCAATGTTAAAGTGTCACATATTAATAATTTGCTGCAAATTCAACTCAAGTTTGGATATCGCAGCAGGGTAAGGTTCATATAGAAAACTATTTTTCCACTTGAAAAATCAACAGAAAACGTTGGGTCACAAGACATGTAAGAAAGTTCTTGTTTGTTTACTAAACAGGTCAAGGGTACAGCTGTTTTTATTGATCGCCTGTTTTCATTGCTCACAAAGTGTAAGCATAGAGTCCAAATTTCGAAAATGTTCATCAGTGATCCAGTAAAACCTATTAATACGCTTCTTATACATATAACCACAAAATCGAATAGAAATGGGCAGTTTCCCCCTACTTATAATGCCCGTTTCCATCGAAAAAGGAGGGATTACTTTTTATTATAGGAACTACATTCGATACACCTCGGAGGTTTACATGTAATTGGTGGTGGTAAACCTTATAGGAGAAAACATGTTCAGATGTTTCTTAAATGAGGAGTTTATGTTGTCATTTTCATAATAAGCTTAAAAACACCTACTTCATGCAAATCGAAAGATTATTTGCCGAGATATGGTCTTGTGAATACCAAGGACAATAGTCTGAAATTGACAAAAGTCAGAGATATTTTTTTAAATTTTACACTGTCTCAATTGTCATACCAAACGGCACTTCTTGTAAATACACCATATTAAATAGATCAAATGTTTAGAACATTCAATGGACATAAATAAAATATGCTTTTTAGGTACAATTAGGACGATGAATCTGCCAATTTATGTCGATTTTCATGCCAAAATTGATTTTTCAGTCAAATTCTTAAAAATTGGTGGTACCATACCTGATTATAGTAGCGAATACGAGCTTAATAATGCCAAAAATACCGCTAAAATCAGAATTGATACTAGCTGAACGCTACCAAGTCGAGTTTGAATGATAAGGAATAATATTTTACCCTTTACACAAATCTTCATTTTTCACAGTATCCTATTTTAGGGGGGTAGGGGAAAGATTTAGTGGTTTCATGCCTACCAAACCTGTTGTCATGCAGATTTAATTCATGAAAACATGTTGCAAACATGCAACCCTACATGTTGATACCAGAAAGACATAGTTCAATGCAAACACTTCACCAATACGTCATTTTAAACACGAAAAAAAATGAAACTCAAAATTACGGCTTTTATAGACAAAATTGGACTAAACACGCTCATAACCTATGTAATAAACTATGGAAAACTTATTTCTGATCTTATTTTACCAACTGTAATCGGAAAAGTGTCCCTAGGTACGAATTTGAGCGAGTCCTAATTACTGCACGCATCTCTTATAGGTATGAAAGCACTAATTATTTTCCCCATAGACACCAATGTTAAAGTGTCACATATTAATGATTTGCTGCAAATTCAACTCAAGTATGGATAATGCAGCAGTGTAATGTTCATATAAAAAACTATTTTTCCACTTGAAAAATCACCAGAAAACGTGGGTTCACAAGACATGTAAGAAAGTTCTTGTTTGTTTACTAAACAGGTCAAGGGTACAGCTGTTTTTATTGATCGCCTGTTTTCATTGCTCACAAAGTGTAAGCATAGAGTCCAAATTTCGAAAATGTTCATCAGTGATCCAGTAAAACCTATTAATACGCTTCTTATACATATAACCACAAAATCGAATAGAAATGGGCAGTTTCCCCCTACTTATAATGCCCGTTTCCATCGAAAAAGGAGGGATTACTTTTTATTATAGGAACTACATTTGATACACCTCGGAGGTTTACATGTAATTGTTGGTGGTAAACCTTATAGGAGAAAACATGTTCAGATGTTTTTTAAATGAGGAGTTTGTGTTGTCATTTTCATAACAAGCTTAAAAACACCTACTTCATGCAAATCGAATGATTATTTGCCGAGATATGGT